>CM068824.1:130477235-131077235 GCA_028554795.2 Sinohyriopsis cumingii
TTCAATATTGCCATAAAGATAGCTAGCTCTGTGTGTTTGGGACAAAATGTCAAGCACTACTTACCCATATGACGCTACTCACATGGATTAAGGCGATAAAGAAATGGGTAGAAGTACAAACAAGCAACTTAGCAGCTTTACTCCCCAAATACAAAAATATATTAATTTCTACTGATAACATTAATTACTACCTATAATTTACAAGTATACCGCACTCTCAAGGAATAAGACACAAAATATAGTTTGAAGACAGAAAGTGAAGCCGAATTCAGATTTGATTTTTCCAGACATGGATGAATGCAGCCATGGAGATAGTTTTGTAACAACAACGGAAAATGCTATAATACTCAAGGAAGTTTCAACTGCATTTGCTATGGAGGCTTCACTGGAAAAAACTGTGAAACAGGTATTATTTTGTCTTCATGCAAACCAAGTTGAATTAGTTTGAAATAGTTTCTGGTGAAAGAAAATACATCACCGTTAAATTACAGACACATAAATATACAAATATATAAATATACATATGTATTACATTAATGAAATCGTTATGAAACAGTTAACAAGGAACCCAATATTTCTGCTAGTTCTTTAATCAATTACATTGGCTTCATGTGAGAGAACGTACGGTATCACCTCTCATTTGACCTACATGTTATTAGTGAAGAAATTTAGAGCTACATATATTTACATAATTATCATTCTTTGATTATATTGAGTTACGGGTGATATCCTTGAAGTAATAAACTACAGCAACCATGCTCAGAAACCTACGAGAATATCTAAAGTAGGCGAGATGACTTTTGGAATTTAAAAAGATTGAGACAAATATGTCATACTAGAAATAATATATCTAAGAAACGTTTCATTGTTATTTTGCATTATTTTGTTTAACGTTTCCTAGTTGTACCATATAATTTATCTCTTTGCGTTATTCATATTTTTAGATTTTCTTGACTTGTGTAGTATCATATTTGACCAAATCCATGTATTTGATAATGTAGGACGAGAAGAAGGTAAATTAAACTACTCTTCTAGCTCAAGTGAAACAAAACAATTATATCGCTTAATGTGAAGGATAAAGTAATGTTTAGGATGGAAGTGTGTTGCTAGTCTTACACGACATTTGCAAGGTATGTAAATGTTTATTAATTATCTAAGTTAAAACCGCAGAAATGTATAAAAGATTAGAAGAGACACACAGGATGGTTTGTTTACAATATATCAATATCACAATCGAAACATCTTTTTCGTTTTCCAGACGTGGATGAGTGCAAGGGTAGTACAAATGTATGTAGCGGACGCGGAAGATGTAGCAACACTTTGGGAAGTTTTATTTGCCAGTGCCATGATGGTTACACTGGACAAATATGCAACACAGGTATCAATGGTTATTATACTTTCTTAATGGATGCTCTTCCTGTCAAATTCAAATCAAATACATAGAAAAATGCCTAATAGTAACGTGATGGATACATATAAATAACGTTGGTCATAACTAATCAGCAAATTTAGCAACTAAATTTGGAATTGATTTATGACATTAAACGCTGCCAGACCAAGGTAACATCAAATGCAGAAATGTTTGGAATGTTAAATTTCTTTGCAAATGTGCAGCAGTCCGCAATCATGGACTTGCCAAATTATTTCATTGATAGTTGTACACCGTTTGAACGATTTTGATTGTTTTCCTTTCCCTGAAGTGTAATTTGCGTAATTAGGATGACCGAGATATCATTGATTTGCCATACATACTAAGGTACAAATATATGAATCATTAAGGAAATACTACAAATGTGTAAATGAGGCCAATAAAAATGTGGTAGACATTCATTCACTTATAAATCAGAAAAAGACATCAGAGAATCGTTCTGACACATTTTCACTGCGCAAGAATAAAATAATTATCAAAACCTTTAACATTAAGTATAATCTGATAAGACAATAGGATTTCTATCAATATCAAAATGAACAAGAAACAAATTTATAGAAAATAAATGCTCTGTTTGAAATCAAATATTTGTGATACTTCCAAAATGAACCAAACTGACGTGATTCTACAAAGTTCACCCAACACTAAATCTTAGTTTCGTTGTCCTAATCCAACGGTCCAATCGTCACCCAACCCATACAAAAAAAAAAAAAAGAACAGTACTTCAGTACTCGGTTACATGTCCAATACAAGCGAAAAATTAATTCTTCAAAATCAAACTCCTAGCACCTTTAGTGTCATGCCAAAAAAAGCAACACTGCACCATAAACGCCCACAATGCAATTGTATTTTCTTCTTTAATCAAACAAAGGATCCTAACTCACATAATGCAAATGATGTTTGGTAATATGGTTGATTAATCAGCAGCAAAATAACTTATTTTAATTTTGCACAGACCTAATTCCCTCCCCACACCTTAGCAGTAATGAATAACCTTGCGTCATCTTTTATCTGTGACATATTTGTATCATTGATAAATTAGACCCTGGTCGCATAGACCTTACGAAGCCATACTAAACAATACATACAATGTACAATTTGTTACTACGTTATGTTCTTAAACTAAATAACAAAAAGACCGAAGATAAACGATTTCAACAAATAACTTACTTACCATGAATGCAAATTGAAATTTTAAAAAGAACTTACTCTATTCTGAATCAATCTCAAATAGTCCTAATAGTTCTAGCGCAAGTATAACACTATAAATTACAACCAATGAATTCAGAGAAATTCCGAGTCAATTCCAATTTGGAATGTGATTACTTGCGAAAAGAGTCGAATATAGTGTTGACGTATCATTAGTGCTGACGCATTTCAATATCATAATCCAAAACGTCCATGAATACGTACAAAATAAATCTAAAATTTTGATTTAGTCCTACAATCAAAGATCACTTTGTAATTCCAATGAATATTTAAAATAAATACATGCTGATAAAAGAAAACTGGGACAGCTAAAATTGATCTCAGTAAGACTGATGATGAACTATGGAATAAGTAACTTTGTCTTTGACTACCATTATATAGGAAATAAAATATAATAAGAACAACAGGTCTAGAGTCATTTTCCCATAAAATTTGTTTGCAGAATATCTTACGTTATAAACAAGGTCAGCTCTCTTACTAAACATTTAGGAAAGAACGTGTAAAAGATCAGGAAGAGCAGGTATTTCCCATGAATATTAGCAATGTCCTTGACGCGGATCCAAGTAAACATGTTTATCTCCAAGTAGTAATCTTAATATATAATCTAAAGTCACAAACAAATATTAGCTATGTAATATAATGTTTGCAAAAACGATATTATTCATGTAGGCAAGACATGGAGGAAGGCCAAGACACAATACAGATTAAATGTGCATACCGTATTATAATGGCCTTTCTTCTAAGTCTGTAAATGCAATAACCAAATATCAAAGTTAATAATTGTCATCACGGTGAGAACTATAGGCATCATGCACTCAGCTATTGTTAAACGGAAGGAAGATATATATCGATAACAAGTAGTGAACTTTCCCGTGAGCAACGCAGTTAGTAATGAAATGACAAAGACATAAAACGAAAATAATTATACTAAAAAACGTGATTTTTCTGTCCCACAGTGACAAGGTGGACGTAATGTATTCAAGCTCTGGCTGATTATGGACGCCCGTAAGATAAAAGAGAAGTGCTTTTCATCCAGTGTTGAAATTCTGCTGTGTGAACACTTTGACAACAGAATGGCATGTGTATCGTAGTTTTATATAAACTAAGCTCCAAGGAAATTCGATGAAATTTCCTGTCATACTTCTTTTCGCGCCATTTTCATGTATCAGGCTATGAAAGGGTGTGTCGTTATCGTGTATTTTCTGGTGAATCTTATGTGCTGTTGGAATTATGTTGAGAGACATGTGCTGTTGGAGACATGTTGTGAGGATACATAAATTACGCTTGCTGCTATTGTGGCATAAATAATATTTTAATAAATAATCGCATTCTCATGATTTTGTGACTCAAGTACTCGATTCCGTGATCAGTGCATTTTGATTAACTTGCACACAGTTTTGTTTAACTTTGCTGTGCATAACTGATGTGAATTATATGTGAATAATATTTATATTCTGGACTAAATTTATATTTTATATTTTATATTATGTGGATTTGAATTTCTTGGATTATTCTGAAAGATCTTCTTGGATCAATGGACGCAGTGGGTGAGTGTGATACTCCATTTAATCATGTAACGTGTAAAAAAAAATAGAATGCATATTTGTCTTGGTCGTCAACAATGTGCAAAGGGATGAAAAGCTGAACATAGTATTCTAGTATTCATGTGTAATATATGACGTTATAAATGGCAGAGATATCCTGATAGATGTATATATATATATATATATATATATTATATATATATATATATATATATATATATATATATATATATATATATATATATATATATATATGTATATATATATATATATATATATATATATATATATATATATATATATATATATATACTTAGTGCTCTTTTATGTTGTGTGTGATTGTTATTGCGAAACAAGGAGTTGAAATTCGTACACGATCTGTGATTCGTACAGGTTCTGATTTAGTGCTCATAACTACTATATATGACGATATGCCATATACATGTCAGAGATTTGCCATCTACAGTCAGATTCTAGATAAGATCTAAATTCACATTGGGGCATTCAGATCAAGATGTTGGAAACATGATGTGTGGGTATGTCAAATACATTAAGTATCGTTGTTAAATACTATATGTATTTTGTGAGATGCTTTTGTGAACTGTTGTTCACGTTAACTCATTCCAGTGTAATGTGTACTCAGTCCTAGTGCCAGTAGTTATATCCTTATATGTGTTATATATTTAGCTTTTTAGTGAGTAGATAGTGAGTAGATAGTGAGCAAATCACATATGTACGAATTCAAAATATTATGGTAGCGGATGCGTTAGCTTTGGTACCGTTACCATGTGTTAATTCTGAGTTAAGTTCTGAGTTAGACCAAATATCATTCATCATTCGAAGAATGAGAACAATTTCAGTTAAGTGATGCACAAGAGGTAACAGAACATACAACTGTTACATATCTGTCCTAGCAGAAGAGGGCTCACATTCGTTAGTGCAAGTGCGAGCGATATATAACAGGTATTAACCTATTTATCAATTGTATACGGACTCCACTATAAACCGTTGAATATGGATGACAACCTAGAAATAGATGAGCGCTACAGTGGTGATGAAAGGTCCGGTTTAGAAGAAGACTTAATAGCAACCCAGACCGAAAAAAATATATACCTTCAAATTGATTCGAAATTTGGAACTCTGGACAGAGATGAATTTAAAAAGAAGATGTGTTTGAAATTGGATGTACAGAGTTTAAAAGATATAAGACTATCACTTCACGACCTGGCTAAATTGGAAAATGTCAATTATCCTGTGACTCGTATAGTTGAGAGAACAGTAAGATGTGATAGTGCTCCTCTAGAGGAGAGATTAGCTGAGGATATATTTATTCTATACCATTTCTTAACAGGAGATAACAACTTATCTGAAGTGAAAAGCCTTGCGTCGAGACAGAAGCCGAGCACGGGCACGATTGATAACAGTACTTGCGTGAGTCAAGCATCTAAAAAAAAAAGGATCTAACAAACAGTCTCAGCGATCTGAACCAAAACCAGAACAGGTGATAACGTTATCAGATCACAATTCAGTATCTTCACTATCAAATGATAAAAATGACAGTTCAATAACAACAGAGCACTTATACAAGATAATAGACCTAAAACATTTTATACAAAGCAGTATTCAACAAATGAAAGATGACATTAGAAATGAATTGAAAACTGAGCTTGACAAGATACGTAAAGAACTGCTCAGTAGAGAAGTTAACTCGACTAGGTTACAATCAGAATTAGGAAGATGCAAAGAGGAAGAGAAGAAGTTATCACAAGACAACCTGGCCTTGAGAATCTCACTCAGGGAGAAGAATAACCAGCTGGAAACTATAAATGCTCACCAGCTGTTTCTACACCAATTGCTCGGTGATAAAGTATATAACAAGGCTAAAGAAAATGTAACTTCAAAATGTGAGGCAGAAACTCAGACATTACTAGCTGATATAGTGCGTATGGGCAATCATTCAAATGAAACACAAACGGAAAAGAGGGCTAAAGCGATAAATGCTCTGGACTCTGATTATATCAAACGGCGGAAGCATTTATCGGATCAAACGGAATATACGGCCAAGTCAACTGACTCAAGGGAAGGAGTGACGTTGACACTGTCCACCATACTCAATACCTCCAACGAAGAACCTACATTAGTTACAGATAACGATGTACGTGATTATCTCCAAGATCAGAAATACTCGGCACGAGTACACACAAGGAACAACGATGGGGAGAGAAGGTCACCATTAGCAAACAATCCGGGCACCTCATTGAAGGACACTGATAAAGTAAACAAACCGATTGAAGTTATCACAACCAAACTAAACTACAGACCACATAAACGAATGAGGAACTCTTATGAACGTCGAGTTCTAATGTCAAGAATACCAGTTGATAGAACAAGAGGGGAGATGAGAACCTGTATTAAAAAACACGCTAAAATTAAAGGGGTAGAAGTAATTGACTCTCAAATATTAAAGCATTGGCGAGTAAGAGGAGGAAAGGACACTTTTACTGTTTTAATCACGGTAGATAAGTTAGACTTTGAGAAAGTTTTAGAGGAAGGTTTTTGGCCAAATTTTGTATGGGCAAGAGAATGGTATGAGGATTATGGTGATAAGGACACCCAGCAGTACTGGCGTAAATAAATAAAGGAGTAGTAAGTAAAATACATATATTATAGTAAATTGCTATATAGTCTTTACAATACTTGTGTTGAAAATCTATTTTTCGTTAAGTCAACTAATGTCTAGTCATACATTTCGTTTGTTGACGTGGAACGTAAAAGGAGTCATGTACGGGTCACCTTACTTGTATTCTTTGCTAAATGAGGTAGATGTTGCTGTACTTACTGAGCATTGGCTTCTCCCGGAGCAGCTCAATTTCCTAGATAATATACATCCAGATTTTAAATCATTCGCACGCTCTGACAAAAGACTAGTAGTAAATTTCGAAGAAAGGCTAAGGCATACGGGGTTCGAGGGAATAGCAATCCTTTATAGGAAATCACTCCGCGTTAATCCCTTGTGGAGCGCTGGCAGTGACAGAGTTTTAGGGATAGAGGTAAAATGTAATGATAGACTTAAATATTTTATATTCGGGGCACTTTTGCCATCAACTAATTTTCCTATTGCAATAGAAGAACTAAAGGATCAGTTTCATATTTTCTGCAAAGAAGGCATTCCCGTACTTGCCGGCGACTTCAATGGTCAGCTAAGTTCACTGTTTAGCTCCAAAGCAAATTGTTTAACATCAAACGCTAGAGGCACTATTCTGGAAAAGTTTCTGAGCGATAGACATTTAATATCTGTTAATAGTCAATCCATTTGTGAAGGGCCAGATTTTACTTTTTTCTCAACCGATGGCAAATCAAAATCTTTGATAGACCATATACTATTGCAAAAAAGTAAATTCGATTTAGTGGTTAAGGCAGAAATAGTAGATGATCATCCTTTGAACATTTCAGATCATCTTCCTGTAAAAATAGAGTTGGTCACACCTTTAGTACATAAGGCAACAATGGCTGACGAGCATATCATTCATTCCATAAATTGGAAGAAAGCCTCAGCAGAACAAATGAATAGATATAAGGAAGCAACACGCAACGAATTGTTAGCGCAAATGCATAAAGCAGAACTAGCGACGAATGTCGATATTGAAATTATTATTCACGACACAGTAAAGATTTTACATGAAGCAGCTTCTAGGTTTCTCCCCATAAAGAGGTTTTGCCCATACGCTAACCCCTATTGGAAACTATTAAACGTAAAAAAGTTTCACACGGAAATGCGGCTGAAACGCAGGGTATGGATTTCTAATGGTAGGCCAAGAGGCTGGGAATATATATCATATGCGAACTATAAGAAAGCGAAGAAATTGTTTGCAAAAGAATTATTGAAAGCTAAAGAAATATACGATAGAGAACAATTTAGTGAGCTTGAAAAGGCTGCAGAGCTCGATATTTCTACTTTCTATAAGTTTATACGGAATAAAAGAAATAAACGCGATTACATTCACGAAATCGAATCAAACGGAAACATTGTACGCGATCACGACTCTATTAGAGAGTTATGGGCAAATCATTTCTCCAGTTTATCACTGCCTGACAATACTTATCTGTACGATGAAAATCATTACCAGATGGTCTTAGCAGAGGTCAGAAAACACACTAAAGAAACCTATTCACACTTTGATGAACTTGTTGATAAAATCCCCACTAGAGACGAAATCAGTAGTGCAATTAGCTCTCTCAATAAAGATAAGGCATGTGGCCACGACGGTATTGTTGCTGAGCATTTACTGTTTGCGGACCCTCCAAGCAGTGTACAATTACTTGAAATTATATTCACAAAAGTGTACGAGGCCGAGAAGTACCCGTGCCACTTTAAACAAGGTTTGGTTATACCAATATTCAAAGGAGGGGGAAAGAACAAATTAGATATGAATAATTACCGCGATATAACTATAATTCCAGTGCTTCAGAAAGTTCTAGAACAAATTATATATAGTAGACTACTTATATATTCTAAACAGATTTCTTTTCCAAATCCGTTGCAACAGGGTTTTAGGAATAATTGCGGTAGTATCACTTCAGCGTTCTGTATCAAAGAATCTATATGCTACTATTTGGATAAAAATACTCCTGTCTATGCTACATTTCTTGATAATGCCAAAGCCTTCAACACAGTTTGGCATAACGGGTTATTCTACAAGTTCTACAGACTTGGCATCAAAGGGAAGACCTGGCGCATCATGAAAGATTCGTTTGAGAGAGTAACAAGCTCTGTTTTATATGCGGGCAAGCTGTCCAAACGCTTCGATATTATGCAGGGTGTAGGACAGGGCCGTATCTTGTCTGCCTGGTTCTTTCTTGTAATGATAGATGATTTGATCACGGAATTAGATCACACTTTGCGAGGTCTAAATCTTGTTGATCTCCACCTGCCTTGTGTCTTATTAGCAGATGACACAACTGTAATGTCTAACTCGCATCATTCAATGCAACAGCTGCTTGATACAATTTCCGACTATGCGAAAAGGTGGAGATTAAGATATAATGCAGATAAAAGTTGCACCATCTTGTTTACTAACAAAAGAACGACTGGTATACCTTCTTTTATGCTCGACAAATCTCCAATTCCGGCAGTCAAAAGTAAGAAATATGCCGGCATACCTCTAAAATGCAACCTAAAACCAAACGACGCGATGAAAGAAGCATGTGATAAAGGCAAACACTTGTTAAACTCTTTATATTTTACTGGTATCAGAGATGGAGGAATGAACCCTCTAACAAGTCTGAAGATTTGGAAAAGAATTATTCTACCCTCGGTCCTATATGGATGTGAACTATGGTCAGGTATCACAAACTCAAATATAGAAGAACTTGAGTTATGCCAGAGATATGCAACGCGACGTATGCAAGCTTTCGATAAATATTCGCCTACGGAGGCAACAAGTAGTACCTTAGGACTCTGGTCAATGGAAGCATACATAGATGGATGAAATTGCTCCTTTTCAACCGATTGTGTAAGGGCGATTGGACTTTTATCTGGAAAAAGATTTTCATTATGCGCCTATGTCAGTATCTGAATAACCCGCTAAAACAGACGGGATTTATACCTGATATTGACAAAATAACTAAGAAATATGGTATGGGAAGTGTTCTTTTAGACTATGCAGAAAGAGTACAAACTGAAGAAAAACTCATCTGGAATCGACATATTACTGATATTATCCAAAACCATGAAGAAACTACCTGGAGAGCAAATATGGAACCTAAGGGATGATTTAATTCACTTCAGAAACATTCATTTGGACTTAAAACCAAGTAATATATGGTTTCTTGGGCGTAAATTTCCTTCCATGTTATGGCCTCTCTCTGAAGTAATGAAACTATATATCATACCTGTTGGTAAAGTTATGGTATGCAAACTCTGTGGAAAAGAGACTGACGACAGAGCGAAACATCTTATTTTAGGCTGCGAAATGCTGCTTGAGGAACGAAACGTTTTCTTTGAGAGAGTGATTGACTCTTTAGAAGTGAGAGACGGGGTCAACTTATTCAATCAAGAAGACGATATATTGTTGGAGACACTTCTTGGAAGCAGGGTTGACTGCATGTCGTCTATTGACGATGACGTATCAGATAGGCTCATGTTGGTGACCGCAAACAGAATAGCTTCATTCTACAATAAAATGTGTGCCCTACTATCAACTAACATGCCCTAACATGATATTAAAAGTAAGTAGTAAATTAACATTAAATATAAACAATTAAAGGCCAAAGTCTTCTTGTCAAATCCGCAAATTTTGTTGTATGACAGCTGTTTGTGTGTGCGTTTATGTACTTGTTTATGTATTTGTTTATGTTTATTTCCAAGAGATTTCTATATGGTTTTCTGTATTTATATATCTCATTTTGTAAACGCATTAGTTGACGATGTATATATCATGCTTGCGTTCTCGTCTATGATGTGTCTCATAATCCTATGATATGTATAATATGTATCTTAGCAATCTGATATACTCTTTGTTGTAGAGGTAACTAAGTCATTTAGACAGTCAGTCATAGATAAATGCATGCACGCACGCATACGCGCAAACAAGTATATATATGCATAAATGCATGCGTCATATGAAGAAAAAAATCTACATATAGAATTACACTGTTATAAGTTTTTCATTTCATTTTCGTTGCTATCTTGAACTTAATGTTAAGCACATAACACTATAGACGTATTAACTTTTCGAAATATTGTCATCATCAAGCAACTGTTAAAAGATCAGTGCCATGCTCCACCAAAGGATTGCAGATTTGCATAATTGCAGGTATTGAGATATTTCGTTTTGTCAATACGGTAGCTTACATAGTATTACAATTGTACTACTACTGCATCTTTGTCACTTTTCTGTTCTATTTTATGATCTTATATTATCCTGAATTTGTTTAATCTGATGTAATCTCTTTTTAAAGAGGAAATAAAGTCAATCAGTCAGTCAGTCAGTCATACATACATACATACTTACATACATACATACATACATACATACATATATGCATACATTCATGCATACAGACATACATACTTTTATAGGTCATTTAGTGAATTTGTTTTTCAATTATTGTACCTATTATATCCCTTTTCCTCGTGTGACAAACCTGACATTATCGTTCAATTACGTTATTTATGTCCACCTTCAATGTTGTTTTCCGCATTTTTGATGCATATAATTGAAATCGAGATAGGAGATAAGAAAATATATGACCCATTTCATTAGCATTTGAAATATTATCCACGTGTTGGATTGGTCAAGAAAATGCCGCAGCTCAATCCATGTTATCTACTCAATATATGCTCCAGGAAGCTAGTTAGGGCTAACACGAGAATGATGACTCAGTTGTTGGAAAATAGTTGTGTACAATCCATATGAAGGAAGATAAAGATGCCTTATGATTTTAAGTTAAAAACTTGCATTTTATAAGGACATAATTATACAAAACGTTAAAGTCCGTTAGCATAATGTCTTGAATCATTGCCCATCATGTAAACCGATTATATTAAGCTGAGCTCTCATGTCACTGAGCAACGTCTGTGCACAACTACATTTCCTATAGTTTGTGATATCACTCTCTCACAAACTATATATGTGTGGTCATTAGAAACTCAAAATGAGCATGACTAGCATTTCATGGTGATATTTTCGTACTAAAACATATATCAATATTGCCATAAAGATAGCTAGCTCTGTGTGTTTGGGACAAAATGTCAAGCACTACTTACCCATATGACGCTACTCACATGGATTAAGGCGATAAAGAAATGGGTAGAAGTACAAACAAGCAACTTAGCAGCTTTACTCCCCAAATACAAAAATATATTAATTTCTACTGATAACATTAATTACTACCTATAATTTACAAGTATACCGCACTCTCAAGGAATAAGACACAAAATATAGTTTGAAGACAGAAAGTGAAGCCGAATTCAGATTTGATTTTTTCCAGACATGGATGAA
The DNA here is from genome assembly GCA_028554795.2 of Sinohyriopsis cumingii. Classification (NCBI taxonomy): domain Eukaryota; kingdom Metazoa; phylum Mollusca; class Bivalvia; order Unionida; family Unionidae; genus Sinohyriopsis; species Sinohyriopsis cumingii. Next base: position 130,489,421 of record CM068824.1, read on the forward strand.
TGCAGCCATGGAGATAGTTTTTGTAACAACAACGGAAAATGCTATAATACTCAAGGAAGTTTCAACTGCATTTGCTATGGAGGCTTCACTGGAAAAAACTGTGAAACAGGTATTATTTTGTCTTCATGCAAACCAAGTTGAATTAGTTTGAAATAGTTTCTGGTGAAAGAAAATACATCACCGTTAAATTACAGACACATAAATATACAAATATATAAATATACATATGTATTACAATTAATGAAATCGTTATGAAACAGTTAACAAGGAACCCAATATTTCTGCTAGTTCTTTAATCAATTACATTGGCTTCATGTGAGAGAACGTACGGTATCACCTCTCATTTGACCTACATGTTGTTAGTGAAGAAATTTAGAGCTACATATATTTACATAATTATCATTCTTTGATTATATTGAGTTACGGGTGATATCCTTGAAGTAATAAACTACAGCAACCATGCTCAGAAACCTACGAGAATATCTAAAGTAGGCGAGATGACTTTTGGAATTTAAAAAGATTGAGACAAATATGTCATACTAGAAATAATATATCTAAGAAACGTTTCATTGTTATTTTGCATTATTTTGTTTAACGTTTCCTAGTTGTACCATATAATTTATCTCTTTGCGTTATTCATATTTTTAGATTTTCTTTGACTTGTGTAGTATCATATTTGACCAAATCCATGTATTTGATAATGTAGGACGAGGAAGAAGGTAAATTAAACTACTCTTTTAGCTCAAGTGAAACAAAACAATTATATCGCTTAATGTGAAGGATAAAGTAATGTTTAGGATGGAAGTGTGTTGCTAGTCTTACACGACATATGCAAGGTATGTAAATGTTTATTAATTATCTAAGTTAAAACCGCAGAAATGTATAAAAGATTAGAAGAGACACACAGGATGGTTTGTTTACAATATATCAATATCACAATCGAAACATCTTTTTCGTTTTCCAGACGTGGATGAGTGCAAGGGTAGTACAAATGTATGTAGCGGACGCGGAAGATGTAGCAACACTTTGGGAAGTTTTATTTACCAGTGCCATGATGGTTACACTGGACAAATATGCAACACAGGTATCAATGGTTATTATACTTTCTTAATGGATGCTCTTCCTGTCAAATTCAAATCAAATACATAGAAAAATGCCTAATAGTAACGTGATGGATACATATAAATAACGTTGGTCATAACTAATCAGCAAATTTAGCAACTAAATTTGGAATTGATTTATGACATTAAACGCTGCCAGACCAAGGTAACATCAAATGCAGAAATGTTTGGAATGTTAAATTTCTTTGCAAATGTGCAGCAGTCCGCAATCATGGACTTGCCAAATTATTTCATTGATAGTTGTACACCGTTTGAACGATTTTGATTGTTTTCCTTTCCCTGAAGTGTAATTTCCGTAATTAGGATGACCGAGATATCATTGATTTGCCATACATACTAAGGTACAAATATATGAATCATTAAGGAAATACTATAAATGTGTAAATGAGGCCAATAAAAATGTGGTAGACATTCATTCACTTATAAATCAGAAAAAGACATCAAAGAATCGTTCTGACACATTTTCACTGCGCAAGAATAAAATAATTATCAAAACCTTTAACATTAAGTATAATCTGATAAGACAATAGGATTTCTATCAATATCAAAATGAACAAGAAACAAATTTATAGAAAATAAATACTCTGTTTGAAATCAAATATTTGTGATACTTCCAAAATGAACCAAACTGACGTGATTCTACAAAGTTCACCCAACACTAAATCTTAGTTTCGTTGTCCTAATCCAACGGTCCAATCGTCACCCAACCCATAAAAAAAAAAAGAATAGTACTTCAGTACTCGGTTACATGTCCAATACAAGCGAAAAATTAATTCTTCAAAATCAAACTCCTAGCACCTTTAGTGTCATGCCAAAAAGAGCAACACTGCACCATAAACGCCCACAATACAATTGTATTTTCTTCTTTAATGAAACAAAGGATCCTAACTCACATAATGCAAATGACGTTTGGTAATATGGTTGATTAATCAGCAGCAAAATAACTTATTTCAATTTTGCACAGACCTAATTCCCTCCCCACACCTTAGCAGTAATGAATAACCTTGCGTCATCTTTATCTGTGACATATTTGTATCATTGATAAATTAGACCCTGGTCGCATAGACCTTACGAAGCCATACTAAACAATACATACAATGTACAATTTGTTACTACGTTATGTTCTTAAACTAAATAACAAAAAGACCGAAGATAAACGATTTCAACAAATAACTTACTTACCATGAATGCAAATTGAAATTTTAAAAAGAACTTACTCTATTCTGAATCAATCTCAAATAGTCCTAATAGTTCTAGCGCAAGTATAACACTATAAATTACAACCAATGAATTCAGAGAAATTCCGAGTCAATTCCAATTTGGAATGTGATTACTTGCGAAAAGAGTCGAATATAGTGTTGACGTATCATTAGTGCTGACGCATTTCAATATCATAATCCAAAACGTCCATGAATACGTACAAAATAAATCTAAAATTTTGATTTAGTCCTACAATCAAAGATCACTTTGTAATTCCAATGAATATTTAAAATAGATACATGCTGGTAAAAGAAAACTGGGACAGCTAAAATTGATCTCAGTAAGACTGATGATGAGCTATGGAATAAGTAACTTTGTCTTTGACTACCATTATATAGGAAATAAAATATAATAAGAACAACAGGTCTAGAGTCATTTTCCCATAAAATGTTTTTGCAGAATATCTTACGTTATAAACAAGGTCAGCTCTCTTACTAAACATTTAGGAAAGAACGTGTAAAAGATCAGGAAGAGCAGGTATTTCCCATGAATATTAGCAATGTCCTTGACGCGGATCCAAGTAAACATGTTTATCTCCAAGTAGTAATCTTAATATATAATCTAAAGTCACAAACAAATATTAGCTATGTAATATAATGTTTGCAAAAACGATATTATTCATGTAGGCAAGACATGGAGGAAGGCCAAGACACAATACAGATTAAATGTGCATACCGTATTATAATGGCCTTTCTTCTAAGTCTGTAAATGCAATAACCAAATATCAAAGTTAATAATTGTCATCACGGTGAGAACTATAGGCATCATGCACTCAGCTATTGTTAAACGGAAGGAAGATATATATCGATAACAAGTAGTGAACTTTCCCGTGAGCAACGCAGTTAGTAATGAAATGACAAAGACATAAAACGAAAATAATTATACTAAAAAACGTGATTTTTCTGTCCCACAGTGACAAGGTGGACATAATGTATTCAAGCTCTGGTTGATTATGGACGCCCGTAAGATAAAAGAGAAGTGCTTTTCATCCAGTGTTGAAATTCTGCTGTGTGAACACTTTGACAACAGAATGGCATGTGTATCGTAGTTTTATTTAAACGAAGCTCCAAGGAAATTCGATGAAATTTCCTGTCATACTTCTTTTCGCGCCATTTTCATGTATCAGGCTATGAAAGGGTGTGTCGTTATCGTGTATTTTCTGGTGAATCTTATGTGCTGTTGGAATTATGTTGAGAGACATGTGCTGTTGGAGACATGTTGTGAGGATACATAAATTACGCTTGCTGCTATTGTGGCATAAATAATATTTTAATAAATAATCGCATTCTCATGATTTTGTGACTCAAGTACTCGATTCCGTGATCAGTGCATTTTGATTAACTTGCACACAGTTTTGTTTAACTTTGCTGTGCATAACTGATGTGAATTATATGTGAATAATATTTATATTCTGGACTAAATTTATATTTTATATTTTATATTATGTGGATTTGAATTTCTTGGATTATTCTGAAAGATCTTCTTGGATCAATGGACGCAGTGGGTGAGTGTGATACTCCATTTAATCATGTAACGTGTAAAAAAAAATAGAATGCATATTTGTCTTGGTCGTCAACAATGTGCAAAGGGATGAAAAGCTGAACATAGTATTCTAGTATTCATGTGTAATATATGACGTTATAAATGGCAGAGATATCCTGATAGATGTATATATATATATATATATATATATATATATATATATATATATATATATATATATACTTAGTGCTCTTTTATGTTGTGTGTGATTGTTATTGCGAAACAAGGAGTTGAAATTCGTACACGATCTGTGATTCGTACAGGTACTGATTTAGTGCTCATAACTACTATATATGACGATATGCCATATACATGTCAGAGATTTGCCATCTACAGTCAGATTCTAGATAAGATCTAAATTCACATTGGGGCATTCAGATCAAGATGTTGGAAACATGATGTGTGGGTATGTCAAATACATTAAGTATCGTTGTTAAATACTATATGTATTTTGTGAGATGCTTTTGTGAACTGTTGTTCACGTTAACTCATTCCAGTGTAATGTGTACTCAGTCCTAGTGCCAGTAGTTATATCCTTATATGTGTTATATATTTAGCTTTTTAGTGAGTAGATAGTGAGTAGATAGTGAGCAAATCACATATGTACGAATTCAAAATATTATGGTAGCGGATGCGTTAGCTTTGGTACCGTTACCATGTGTTAATTCTGAGTTAAGTTCTGAGTTAGACCAAATATCATTCATCATTCGAAGAATGAGAACAATTTCAGTTAAGTGATGCACAAGAGGTAACAGAACATACAACTGTTACATATCTGTCCTAGCAGAAGAGGGCTCACATTCGTTAGTGCAAGTGCGAGCGATATATAACAGGTATTAACCTATTTATCAATTGTATACGGACTCCACTATAAACCGTTGAATATGGATGACAACCTAGAAATAGATGAGCGCTACAGTGGTGATGAAAGGTCCGGTTTAGAAGAAGACTTAATAGCAACCCAGACCGAAAAAAATATATACCTTCAAATTGATTCGAAATTTGGAACTGTGGACAGAGATGAATTTAAAAAGAAGATGTGTTTGGAATTGGATGTACAGAGTTTAAAAGATATAAGACTATCACTTCACGACCTGGCTAAATTGGAAAATGTCAATTATCCTGTGACTCGTATAGTTGAGAGAACAGTAAGATGTGATAGTGCTCCTCTAGAGGAGAGATTAGCTGAGGATATATTTATTCTATACCATTTCTTAACAGGAGATAACAACTTATCTGAAGTGAAAAGCCTTGCGTCGAGACAGAAGCCGAGCACGGGCACGATTGATAACAGTACTTGCGTGAGTCAAGCATCTAAAAAAAAAGGATCTAACAAACAGTCTCAGCGATCTGAACCAAAACCAGAACAGGTGATAACGTTATCAGATCACAATTCAGTATCTTCACTATCAAATGATAAAAATGACAGTTCAATAACAACAGAGCACTTATACAAGATAATAGACCTAAAACATTTTATACAAAGCAGTATTCAACAAATGAAAGATGACATTAGAAATGAATTGAAAACTGAGCTTGACAAGATACGTAAAGAACTGCTCAGTAGAGAAGTTAACTCGACTAGGTTACAATCAGAATTAGGAAGATGCAAAGAGGAAGAGAAGAAGTTATCACAAGACAACCTGACCTTGAGAATCTCACTCAGGGAGAAGAATAACCAGCTGGAAACTATAAATGCTCACCAGCTGTTTCTACACCAATTGCTCGGTGATAAAGTATATAACAAGGCTAAAGAAAATGTAACTTCAAAATGTGAGGCAGAAACTCAGACATTACTAGCTGATATAGTGCGTATGGGCAATCATTCAAATGAAACACAAACGGAAAAGAGGGCTAAAGCGATAAATGCTCTGGACTCTGATTATATCAAACGGCGGAAGCATTTATCGGATCAAACGGAATATACGGCCAAGTCAACTGACTCAAGGGAAGGAGTGACGTTGACACTGTCCACCATACTCAATACCTCCAACGAAGAACCTACATTAGTTACAGATAACGATGTACGTGATTATCTCCAAGATCAGAAATACTCGGCACGAGTACACACAAGGAACAACGATGGGGAGAGAAGGTCACCATTAGCAAACAATCCGGGCACCTCATTGAAGGACACTGATAAAGTAAACAAACCGATTGAAGTTATCACAACCAAAATAAACTACAGACCACATAAACGAATGAGGAACTCTTATGAACGTCGAGTTCTAATGTCAAGAATACCAGTTGATAGAACAAGAGAGGAGATGAGAACCTGTATTAAAAAAACACGCTACAATTAAAGGGGTAGAAGTAATTGACTCTCAAATATTAAAGCATTGGCGAGTAAGAGGAGGAAAGGACACTTTTACTGTTTTAATCACGGTAGATAAGTTAGACTTTGAGAAAGTTTTAGAGGAAGGTTTTTGGCCAAATTTTGTATGGGCACGAGAATGGTATGAGGATTATGGTGATAAGGACACCCAGCAGTACTGGCGTAAATAAATAAAGGAGTAGTAAGTAAAATACATATATTATGGTAAATTGCTATATAGTCTTTACAATACTTGTGCTGAAAATCTATTTTTCGTTAAGTCAACTAATGTCTAGTCATACATTTCGTTTGTTGACGTGGAACGTAAAAGGAGTCATGTACGGGTCACCTTACTTGTATTCTTTGCTAAATGAGGTAGATGTTGCTGTACTTACTGAGCATTGGCTTCTCCCGGAGCAGCTCAATTTCCTAGATAATATACATCCAGATTTTAAATCATTCGCACGCTCTGACAAAAGACTAGTAGTAAATTTCGAAGAAAGGCTAAGGCATACGGGGTTCGAGGGAATAGCAATCCTTTATAGGAAATCACTCCGCGTTAATCCCTTGTGGAGCGCTGGCAGTGACAGAGTTTTAGGGATAGAGGTAAAATGTAATGATAGACTTAAATATTTTATATTCGGGGCACTTTTGCCATCAACTCATTTTCCTACTGCAAGTTACTCCGAAACAATAGAAGAACTAAAGGATCAGTTTGATATTTTCTGCAAAGAAGGCATTCCCGTACTTGCCGGCGACTTCAATGGTCAGCTAAGTTCACTGTTTAGCTCCAAAGCAAATTGTTTAACATCAAACGCTAGAGGCACTATTCTGGAAAAGTTTCTGAGTGATAGACATTTAATATCTGTTAATAGTCAATCCATTTGTGAAGGGCCAGATTTTACTTTTTTCTCAACCGATGGCAAATCAAAATCTTTGATAGACCATATACTATTGCAAAAAAGTAAATTCGATTTAGTGGTTAAGGCAGAAATAGTAGATGATCATCCTTTGAACATTTCAGATCATCTTCCTGTAAAAATAGAGTTGGTCACACCTTTAGTACATAAGGCAACAATGGCTGACGAGCATATCATTCATTCCATAAATTGGAAGAAAGCCTCAGCAGAACAAATGAATAGATATAAGGAAGCAACACGCAACGAATTGTTAGCGCAAATGCATAAAGCAGAACTAGCGACGAATGTCGATATTGAAATTATTATTCACGACACAGTAAAGATTTTACATGAAGCAGCTTCTAGGTTTCTCCCCATAAAGAGGTTTTGCCCATACGCTAACCCCTATTGGAAACTATTAAACGTAAAAAAGTTTCACACGGAAATGCGGCTGAAACGCAGGGTATGGATTTCTAATGGTAGGCCAAGAGGCTGGGAATATATATCATATGCGAACTATAAGAAAGCGAAGAAATTGTTTGCAAAAGAATTATTGAAAGCTAAAGAAATATACAATAGAGAACAATTTAGTGAGCTTGAAAAGGCTGCAGAGCTCGATATTTCTACTTTCTATAAGTTTATACGGAATAAAAGAAATAAACGCGATTACATTCACGAAATCGAATCAAACGGAAACATTGTACGCGATCACGACTCTATTAGAGAGTTATGGGCAAATCATTTCTCCAGTTTATCACTGCCTGACAATACTTATCTGTACGATGAAAATCATTACCAGATGGTCTTAGCAGAGGTCAGAAAACACACTAAAGAAACCTATTCACACTTTGATGAACTTGTTGATAAAATCCCCACTAGAGACGAAATCAGTAGTGCAATTAGCTCTCTCAATAAAGATAAGGCATGTGGCCACGACGGTATTGTTGCTGAGCATTTACTGTTTGCGGACCCTCCAAGCAGTGTACAATTACTTGAAATTATATTCACAAAAGTGTACGAGGCCGAGAAGTACCCGTGCCACTTTAAACAAGGTTTGGTTATACCAATATTCAAAGGAGGGGGAAAGAACAAATTAGATATGAATAATTACCGCGATATAACTATAATTCCAGTGCTTCAGAAAGTTCTAGAACAAATTATATATAGTAGACTACTTATATATTCTAAACAGATTTCTTTTCCAAATCCGTTGCAACAGGGTTTTAGGAATAATTGCGGTAGTATCACTTCAGCGTTCTGTATCAAAGAATCTATATGCTACTATTTGGATAAAAATACTCCTGTCTATGCTACATTTCTTGATAATGCCAAAGCCTTCAACACAGTTTGGCATAACGGGTTATTCTACAAGTTCTACAGACTTGGCATCAAAGGGAAGACCTGGCGCTTCATGAAAGATTCGTTTGAGAGAGTAACAAGCTCTGTTTTATATGCGGGCAAGCTGTCCAAACGCTTCGATATTATGCAGGGTGTAGGACAGGGCCGTATCTTGTCTGCCTGGTTCTTTCTTGTAATGATAGATGATTTGATCACGGAATTAGATCACACTTTGCGAGGTCTAAATCTTGTTGATCTCCACCTGCCTTGTGTCTTATTAGCAGATGACACAACTGTAATGTCTAACTCGCATCATTCAATGCAACAGCTGCTTGATACAATTTCCGACTATGCGAAAAGGTGGAGATTAAGATATAATGCAGATAAAAGTTGCACCATCTTGTTTACTAACAAAAGAACGACTGGTATACCTTCTTTTATGCTCGACAAATCTCCAATTCCGGCAGTCAAAAGTAAGAAGTATGCCGGCATACCTCTAAAATGCAACCTAAAACCAAACGACGCGATGAAAGAAGCATGTGATAAAGGCAAACACTTGTTAAACTCTTTATATTTTACTGGTATCAGAGATGGAGGAATGAACCCTCTAACAAGTCTGAAGATTTGGAAAAGAATTATTCTACCCTCGGTCCTATATGGATGTGAACTATGGTCAGGTATCACAAACTCAAATATAGAAGAACTTGAGTTATGCCAGAGATATGCAACGCGACGTATGCAAGCTTTCGATAAATATTCGCCTACGGAGGCAACAAGTAGTACCTTAGGACTCTGGTCAATGGAAGCATACATAGATGGATGAAATTGCTCCTTTTCAACCGATTGTGTAAGGGCGATTGGACTTTTATCTGGAAAAAGATTTTCATTATGCGCCTATGTCAGTATCTGAATAACCCGCTAAAACAGACGGGATTTATACCTGATATTGACAAAATAACTAAGAAATATGGTATGGGAAGTGTTCTTTTAGACTATGCAGAAAGAGTACAAACTGAAGAAAAACTCATCTGGAATCGACATATTACTGATATTATCCAAAACCATGAAGAAACTACCTGGAGAGCAAATATGGAACCTAAGGGATGATTTAATTCACTTCAGAAACATTCATTTGGACTTAAAACCAAGTAATATATGGTTTCTTGGGCGTAAATTTCCTTCCATGTTATGGCCTCTCTCTGAAGTAATGAAACTATATATCATACCTGTTGGTAAAGTTATGGTATGCAAACTCTGTGGAAAAGAGACTGACGACAGAGCGAAACATCTTATTTTAGGCTGCGAAATGCTGCTTGAGGAACGAAACGTTTTCTTTGAGAGAGTGATTGACTCTTTAGAAGTGAGAGACGGGGTCAACTTATTCAATCAAGAAGACGATATATTGTTGGAGACACTTCTTGGAAGCAGGGTTGACTGCATGTCGTCTATTGACGATGACGTATCAGATAGGCTCATGTTGGTGACCGCAAACAGAATAGCTTCATTCTACAATAAAATGTGTGCCCTACTATCAACTAACATGCCCTAACATGATATTAAAAGTAAGTAGTAAATTAACATTAAATATAAACAATTAAAGGCCAAAGTCTTCTTGTCAAATCCGCAAATTTTGTTGTATGACAGCTGTTTGTGTGTGCGTTTATGTACTTGTTTATGTATTTGTTTATGTTTATTTCCAAGAGATTTCTATATGGTTTTCTGTATTTATATATCTCATTTTGTAAACGCATTAGTTGACGATGTATATATCATGCTTGCGTTCTCGTCTATGATGTGTCTCATAATCCTATGATATGTATAATATGTATCTTAGCAATCTGATATACTCTTTGTTGTAGAGGTAACTAAGTCATTTAGACAGTCAGTCATAGATAAATGCATGCACGCACGCATACGCGCAAACAAGTATATATATGCATAAATGCATGCGTCATATGAAGAAAAAAATCTACATATAGAATTACACTGTTATAAGTTTTTCATTTCATTTTCGTTGCTATCTTGAACTTAATGTTAAGCACATAACACTATAGACGTATTAACTTTTCGAAATATTATCATCATCAAGCAACTGTTAAAAGATCAGTGCCATGCTCCACCAAATGATTGCAGATTTGCATAATTGCAGGTATTGAGATATTTCGTTTTGTCAATACGGTAGCTTACATAGTATTACAATTGTACTACTACTGCATCTTTGTCACTTTTCTGTTCTATTTTATGATCTTATATTATCCTGAATTTGTTTAATCTGATGTAATCTCTTTTTAAAGAGGAAATAAAGTCAATCAGTCAGTCAGGCAGTCATACATACATACATACATACATACATACATACATACATACATACATACATACATACATATATGCATACATTCATGCATACAGACATACATACTTTTATAGGTCATTTAGTGAATTTGTTTTTCAATTATTGTACCTATTATATCCCTTTTCCTCGTGTGACAAACCTGACATTATCGTTCAATTACGTTATTTATGTCCACCTTCAATGTTGTTTTCCGCATTTTTGATGCATATAATTGAAATCGAGATAGGAGATAAGAAAATATATGACCCATTTCATTAGCATTTTAAATATTATCCACGTGTTGAATTGGTCAAGAAAATGCCGCAGCTCAATCCATGTTATCTACTCAATATATGCTCCAGGAAGCTAGTTAGGGCTAACACGAGAATGATGACTCAGTTGTTGGAAAATAGTTGTGTACAATCCATATGAAGGAAGATAAAGATGCCTTATGATTTTAAGCTAAAAACTTGCATTTTATAAGGACATAATTATACAAAACGTCAAAGTCCGTTAGCATAATGTCTTGAATCATTTCCTATCATGTAAACCGATTATATTGAGCTGAGCTCTCATGTCACTGAGCAACGTCTGTGCACAACTACATTTCCTATAGTTTGTGATATCACTCTCTCACAAACTATATATGTGTGGTCATTAGAAACTCAAAATGAGCATGACTAGCATTTCATGGTGATATTTTCGTACTAAAACATATATCAATATTGCCATAAAGATAGCTAGCTCTGTGTGTTTGGGACAAAATGTCAAGCACTACTTACCCATATGACGCTACTCACATGGATTAAGGCGATAAAGAAATGGGTAGAAGTACAAACAAGCAACGTAGCAGCTTTACTCCCCAAATACAAAAATATATTAATTTCTACTGATAACATTAATTACTACCTATAATTTACAAGTATACCGCACTCTCAATTAATAAGACACAAAATATAGTTTGAAGACAGAAAGTGAAGCCGAATTCAGATTTGATTTTTTCCAGACATGGATGAATGCAGCCATGGAGATAGTTTTTGTAACAACAACGGAAAATGCTATAATACTCAAGGAAGTTTCAACTGCATTTGCTATGGAGGCTTCACTGGAAAAAACTGTGAAACAGGTATTATTTTGTCTTCATGCAAACCAAGTTGAATTAGTTTGAAATAGTTTCTGGTGATAGAAAATAGATCACCGTTAAATTACAGACACATAAATATACAAATATATAAATATACATATGTATTACAATTAATGAAATCGTTATGAAACAGTTAACAAGGAACCCAATATTTCTGCTAGTTCTTTAATCAATTACATTGGCTTCATGTGAGAGAACGTACGGTATCACCTCTCATTTGACCTACATGTTATTAGTGAAGAAATTTAGAGCTACATATATTTACATAATTATCATTCTTTGATTATATTGAGTTACGGGTGATATCCTTGAAGTAATAAACTACAGCAACCATGCTCAGAAACCTACGAGAATATCTAAAGTAGGCGAGATGACTTTTGGAATTTAAAAAGATTGAGACAAATATGTCATACTAGAAATAATATATCTAAGAAACGTTTCATTGTTATTTTGCATTATTTTGTTTAACGTTTCCTAGTTGTACCATATAATTTATCTCTTTGCGTTATTCATATTTTTAGATTTTCTTTGACTTGTGTAGTATCATATTTGACCAAATCCATGTATTTGATAATGTAGGACGAGGAAGAAGGTAAATTAAACTACTCTTCTAGCTCAAGTGAAACAAAACAATTATATCGCTTAATGTGAAGGATAAAGTAATGTTTAGGATGGAAGTGTGTTGCTAGTCTTACACGACATTTGCAAGGTATGTAAATGTTTATTAATTATCTAAGTTAAAACCGCAGAAATGTATAAAAGATTAGAAGAGACACACAGGATGGTTTGTTTACAATATATCAATATCACAATCGAAACATCTTTTTCGTTTTCCAGACGTGGATGAGTGCAAGGGTAGTACAAATGTATGTAGCGGACGCGGAAGATGTAGCAACACTTTGGGAAGTTTTATTTGCCAGTGCCATGATGGTTACACTGGACAAATATGCAACACAGGTATCAATGGTTATTATACTTTCTTAATGGATGCTCTTCCTGTCAAATTCAAATCAAATACATAGAAAAATGCCTAATAGTAACGTGATGGATACATATAAATAACGTTGGTCATAACTAATCAGCAAATTTAGCAACTAAATTTGGAATTGATTTATGACATTAAACGCTGCCAGACCAAGGTAACATCAAATGCAGAAATGTTTGGAATGTTAAATTTCTTTGCAAATGTGCAGCAGTCCGCAATCATGGACTTGCCAAATTATTTCATTGATAGTTGTACACCGTTTGAACGATTTTGATTGTTTTCCTTTCCCTGAAGTGTAATTTCCGTAATTAGGATGACCGAGATATCATTGATTTGCCATACATACTAAGGTACAAATATATGAATCATTAAGGAAATACTACAAATGTGTAAATGAGGCCAATAAAAATGTGGTAGACATTCATTCACTTATAAATCAGAAAAAGACATCAGAGAATCGTTCTGACACATTTTCACTGCGCAAGAATAAAATAATTATCAAAACCTTTAACATTAAGTATAATCTGATAAGACAATAGGATTTCTATCAATATCAAAATGAACAAGAAACAAATTTATAGAAAATAAATGCTCTGTTTGAAATCAAATATTTGTGATACTTCCAAAATGAACCAAACTGACGTGATTCTACAAAGTTCACCCAACACTAAATCTTAGTTTCGTTGTCCTAATCCAACGGTCCAATCGTCACCCAATCCATACAAAAAAAGAATAGTACTTCAGAACTCTGTTAGATGTCCAATACATGCGAGAAATTACTTCTTCAAAATCAAACTCCTAGCACCTTTAGTGTCATGCCAAAAAAGCAACACTGCACCATAAACGCCCACAATGCAATTGTATTTTCTTCTTTAATCAAACAAAGGATCCTAACTCACATAATGCAAATGATGTTTGGTAATATGGTTGATTAATCAGCAGCAAAATAACTTATTTTAATTTTGCACAGACCAAATTCCCTCCCCACACCTTAGCAGTAATGAATAACCTTGCGTCATCTTTTATCTGTGACATATTTGTATCATTGATAAATTAGACCCTGGTCGCATAGACCTTACGAAGCCATACTAAACAATACATACAATGTACAATTTGTTACTACGTTATGTTCTTAAACTAAATAACAAAAAGACCGAAGATAAACGATTTCAACAAATAACTTACTTACCATGAATGCAAATTGAAATTTTAAAAAGAACTTACTCTATTCTGAATCAATCTCAAATAGTCCTAATAGTTCTAGCGCAAGTATAACACTATAAATTACAACCAATGAATTCAGAGAAATTCCTATGCAATTCCAATTTGGAATGTGATTATTTGAGAAGAGTCTAATATAGTGTTGACGTATCATTAGTGCTGACGCATTTCAATATCATAATCCAAAACGTCCGTGAATACGTACAAAATAAATCTACTCAATATATGCTCCAGGAAGCTAGTTAGGGCTAATACCAGAATGATGACGCAGTTGTTGGAAAATAGTTGTGTACAATCCATATGAAGGAAGATAAAGATGCCTTATGATTTTAAGTTAAAAACTTGCATTTTATAAGGACATAATTATACAAAAAGTTCAAGTCCGTTAGCATAATGTCTTGAATCATTGCCTATCATGTAAACCGATTATATTAAGCTGAGCTCTCATATCACTGAGCAACGTCTGTGCACAACTACATTTCCTATAGTTTGTGATATCACTCTCTTACAAACTATATATGTGTGGTCATTAGAAACTCAAAATGAGCATGACTAGCATTTCATGGTGATATTTTCGTACTAAAACATATATCAATATTGCCATAAAGATAGCTAGCTCTGTGTGTTTGGGACGAAATGTCAAGCACTACTTACCCATATGACGCTACTCACATGGATTAAGGCGATAAAGAAATGGGTAGAAGTACAAACAAGCAACTTAGCAGCTTTACTCCCCAAATACAAAAATATATTAATTTCTACTGATAACATTAATTACTACCTATAATTTACAAGTATACCGCACTCTCAGTTAATAAGACACAAAATATAGTTTGAAGACAGAAAGTGAAGCCGAATTCAGATTTGATTTTTTCCAGACATGGATGAATGCAGCCATGGAGATAGTTTTTGTAACAACAACGGAAAATGCTATAATACTCAAGGAAGTTTCAACTGCATTTGCTATGGAGGCTTCACTGGAAAAAACTGTGAAACAGGTATTATTTTGTCTTCATGCAAACCAAGTTGAATTAGTTTGAAATAGTTTCTGGTTAAAGAAAATACATCACCGTTAAATTACAGACACATAAATATACAAATATATAAATATACATATGTATGACAATTAAATGGCTGTCAGAATAAAAAAGGAATTGCTTGCTTGTCCTTTTTAAAGGAATTTTAAGCCCTGTACACACAATATCAAGTTTAATAAGAAGAAGCACAAGAAGTTGTTTTGTGAATCATGTTGTACTAGTAAACGTACTAGCAACAATACTACATGGTTGATTCCCAAACATATGCAGTAACAATATCCTATTTCCCATCACTGATTTTGTGATCTCTAAAACCTGATGTAGCAACAATACTACATGTCTCTCCACCAAACCCATGTAGTAACAATACCCTATGTCTAGGCATTGATTTTTCTTCAAAATCTGATGTAGTAACAATGCTACATAGCCTTCCACCAAACCCATGTAGTAACAATACCCTATTTCTAGGGCACTGGTTTTGTGATTTCCAAGCCAGATGTAGTAACAATTCTACATAGCTCTCCACCAAACCCATGTAGTAACAATACCCTATTTCTAGGCACTGATTTGTTTTCTTCAAAATCTGATGTAGTAACAATACTACATAGCCTTCCCCCAAACACATGTAGTAACAATACCCTATCTCCAGGCACTGATTTGTTTTCTTCATAATCGGATGTAGCAACAATACTACATAGCCTTCCCGCAAACCCATGTAGTAACAATACCCTATTTCTAGGGCACTGGTTTTGTGATTTCCAAGCCAGATGTAGTAACAATACTACATAGCTCTCCCTCAAACCCATTTAGTAACAATACCCTATTTCTAGTGCACTGGTTTTGTGATTTCCAAGCCAGATGTAGTAACAATCCTACATAGCTACCCCCCAAACACATGTAGTAACAATACCCTATTTCTAGGGCACTGATTTTGTGATTTTCAAACCTGATGTAGTAACGATACTACATAGCTCTTCAGCAAACCCATGTAGTAACAATACCCTATTTCTAGGGCACTGGTTTTGTGATTTCCAAACCTGATGTAGTAACAATACTACATTGCTCTCTGATGACATAATATTACTTGCAAATGTAGCATTCCTACATTGTTATACTTGAAATCCTTTTGTAAAAATGTTGTTCCTAGGAGACTGCATTGTTCTGAAGCTGTCATCAACAAGCGTGGTTTAATAGTATGGCCAGTAATAATACAGTCTAGTTTAGATTGTTGAAGGTGCTATTTATAGAACTTAGAAGATATTCAGTATATTGAAGTACTTGTACACAACATTTTAATCATCACGAAATATAGATATTTTCAACAGTAATGTAATGCACAATTTCTTTCTCATGTAATATAATTAAAATGTCACTAGCATCTCATGCTGTTATTTCTGGTAGTTCTTCCATATAAGGCAGATATTTGGGTAATTCTTTCTTTAGGAGGCTGTTAGTTTCATATAAATTCTGTTCTGCTCTTCCATCGATCTCTTTTAAACATATAGCCACGCATAGAGTCATTGTCTCCACTAATACAGAATTTTGTCCTCATCAGTTTTCTGAAAAGATAAAATAGTTTATTTGAAAACATTGCAGACACTAGCATGGAAATTTTGTTAATGCTATTTTGATCCACCATGCACATAGCATACAATATGACCTTTAAAACAATATATGGTTATAGGGTGCTCTCAACATCTTCCAGGAGCTTACCCAAGGGCATCAATGGAGAATGGGAAGACCCAAGTGTGTAGTTATGAAGCCTATTACGTATGCCATCTTTCAGATCTCCACCTGCATTTCTTAAGAACCTACATTAAGTATGTATGTATCAGCATACATATAGATGGATGGACAGGCTGGATCGTAAATGTCTGTGTGTGATTTGGATTTTTAAAGTAGCTTTAACCATTTTTCAGTCATATCGCTACAATGCCCACAGTGTGGCAGTTTATATAGATGTTGGGGCATGATGTCCCACCCAGTCACATTATCCTGACACCAGATCAAGCAATCTTAACACTAACCTCTTAATGTCTTGGCAGGATCATATAATATCTGCTTTAACAAAAAGCAGAATAATACATTTATTATGAAAACTGAATATAAACTTCTAAAATATTTTGTAATATTTAGTAGTGAGAATATTTTCAAGATGGCCTTGATCGATTTAATATTAAATTATTTGATTTACCCAGTTTACATTCAGTATCTGTTAGACCAGAAGTTGAAAGACTGTGTCAAGTTCCTGACTCCTTTGTAGTAATGATAAACATTAAACTGCATGCAATTGCAAAACAACACTTGATATTAAGGCCAATAGACTTCAGATTTCACATGGACAGTAATGTCCATACTCTGATGATGAACATTATATGTGAGAGTTAGTCATTGCAGTGATGATTTATCACATAATCTGCATATGAACTATGGCAATTATACAACAAGTCAAGTTAATTAATTCATGGTCTAAGAAAATTTCCTAACCTGTTTTAACTTCAGGTGATGAAAACTTTGATTCCACATGTCCAAAAATGTTGACCGACTAACTGCATGGATCATTTGTTTTTTCATGCAGATTCTGCTCGTATATTGTTAACTTTTTAGATTTCTAAGACAGCATCATATCACCATTAACTGTCATTCTGTGAGCATGATGGTATGCATAATCCTGAAGCCAAGATATTGCATGTTCTCTTCCTTGTCCTTTACCACTCTCTTTTCTGTATCCAGCTGAAACTGTGTGTGAAGTGGCAAATTTTATGTCGATCTAACAAGAATACATTAGCTGAGACCAGACAACCATTAATTAGATTTATGGAGACAAGTGCGTATCATATCGCCATACTACCGTGTACGGTAATGTCCTTTAGAGGGAGAATTCTGTTCCTCATTAAACATTTGTTTATACAGCAGCCAGGCGGATTAATTTAGGACAAGGAAAACTTCATTTTCATGGTAAAGTTGTCACAATTGAGAGAACGCAGAAACTCTGTTACTCAAACTACCAGGGTCAAGTTGACCCTGACTTTGGCGCCTCTGGAAAAAGGCGGCAGAGATATTTGATTCTGATTGGTACGTTAAATGAGAGGGCGTGTTCCAACACAAAATATCATAGGTTTTAATATCGCCCGCATCGAATTTTAATCAGTCTAAGCTTTTCCTACAAGAGGAGACCCAAAGGTTATGACTCCGGAAATTTGCAAGAAATTTTCTTAAAACTGTTGTCCAAAAACGGGACGATTGTCGAAAGGAACCGACGAACTAATCTACCGATTAGAGGGAGAAAAAACGTTGACGGCAAAGGGAGAAAATAGCTCCAGACGCGTATAGAACGAATGAGGGATGTTATTCTGAGACCTATACGGAGAAGCATAGAGAAGAGTGCAGTGAGACATATAATCCTGTGACGCAACCCTGCGACGTGTTAATCTCTGAAGAAGTATTTTGAGTGTGTCTTGAGACGGGTGGTAGAAAGTATCATCCTGAGATCCAAGAGTCTGAACAGCGACAGAGGAAGCAAAAACAGACTGAGGACGAGCAGGTTATGAAACCGTACAAGACATTGACTTCGATTGTTCACTCGATCCTATGATGAACTAAATCTATCAGTAACAGATCGACTATCTTATTTTAATCTATTTGCGTTTTCTTTGTATTTCGGTGAAAGTTAAATTTCTAAAAGCAGAGTACATTCCTGATGTAATGAATTTTTACAGTTTTGTATGTAATTGATTAAATTGTTTGTTTACATGTACGGGGGCTCGTGTTGGTTTGTTCTATATACCTGCTCAGATCTCTATCTATTCCACCTATAAGTTTCACCACTTATATTTCCATTTACTCGAACCGGGCAATAACATCGAAGGCGATCAACCCCTAGATAACGAAAACCAAATACGGAGGGACATTCACTCCCCCCGTGTAACATTGTGCCACCCTTTGATTTCTTTATGTATTTGTAATAGAAATGTTTGTCAATCCTACACAAACATCTGAAGCAAATCCACAAACTCGCTTTCCATCAACCGCTCTGGTGGTCTAGTGGTTAGAGCATCTGCCTCGTATACGAGAGGTCGTGGGTTCGATACCCGGTCGAGTCATACCAAAGACTTACAAATATGGTACAGTACTAACATCTGCCTTGCTTGGCGATCAGCATAAAGATGTTAGTGTTGCGACTGGTCGGCCTGCATGCCAGGTTACTGTGACTGGGTGGGGACATCATGCAACATGTCTGCGGCATGACGCCCCAGTGCTAAACATCACTATAAACTGTCACTCTCCAGACATCGTAGCGATATGACTGAAAAAGTGTTAAAGCTATGTTAAAAATCCAAATCACACATACATGCATACACACACGTTTTCCACCATCAGTAAAATAAGAAACATTCCTTTTTTGTCCTTCCCATCAGCTATTTTGTCAAAAAAAGCACTCAACTCTGCTTTCAAAACAATTGTTCAGTATCAGTATCTTGCTTGTTTGATATCAGTTTCTGTTATCATTTTTAGACAGTAATTCACACGTTGTTTTGTCTTCTGTAAGCATGTTGTTACATTTTGCATAGCTTTTCCCAGCAGCTTGGAGTTACTGTAAGTTCTTAATTGTTTGCTCTTATTCAATTTGCATGTATCATCAAAAGTGTAATTATATATGCTTAAATCATAGATTTATATGCCTAAATCGTAGGCTTTAGAGTTAAATTGTGTTATAAAATGTATAAGTTTAAATTTGTTTTTTGTTCTTTTATTTTACTTCATGTTTTGGTACAAGAACATAAACATCAGTAAAACACACTTTATAGCTATAATGATTCAACAATGAACATTTTGTCTTCAAAATGCAAGAAAATTAGAATTGTTTCGGCTTTTTTAAATGACACTAAAACCCTGAGCATCACCACATGCCCTATCTTCCAGCTGCAAATAATGTCATAACTAATTAACAAACATATTTCTTGCTAAAATGCAATTCTGGATAAAGTGCATATATTTGTTGTTGGGTTTAATGCCATTTTTCAGCACATGAAAGGCTATACATGGTGGCCAGTATTAATGGTGGAGGAAGAACCCGGAAAAACCCCGGTAAGAACCACCGACCCACAAGAAGCTACTGGCAAGCTTTCACACATACCCACATTAGCCGAATCCAAGACTTGAACCCACACAGACAGGGGTGAGATGGCAGTGATCCGTAACGGAGAGCGCTTACGACCACTCGGCAACATGCATACATTTGATGTCACATGAAAACTAAGGATAACTAAGATCATGAACATCTTTATATGATGAAGTGAACATTTAAGTGGATAAGTGCATTCATTTGTGTCACTCTCCCCATTTTGAGGCTTAAATTGCATGCTAGAATTGGAAGCTACATCAACAGACTAAAATTTATTTCTGTATTGCTGTGATGTGCTTATATTAATGGCACAATAAGAACTGTAAAAATTCTACACATACCTACATCTACAAAACGTATTGTTCCACACCACCTGGTTAAACAATAAATTATACTAAATTTTAATCAGAAGTAGGATATTGAAGAATCATATAAAATAATGTAACTGCTAACTGCTACATCTGAAGAAAAAAAATGGTAGATATTACAATTAATTACAAGCAGAATAGATAAAATCCTCAAATACATTGCATTTATTTTAAGGTTTATAAATATTTTGTGGTATAACATTTAAGATGCTACATACCTTGATACCTTCAGTAAATGATGGGTTTTCCATCTGGATATCCATGAAGCAACTCCTTGAATATGCTGGTTTTGTAGCAGTTATTGATGATCCAAATCCATCAACATCATCTTGGTCATGTTGTCATCTTGAAAAGTGTTGTGTTCCTCTGCAACTGATGTATCTGAAGCATCATGACTTTTTGACAGATCTTCTTGCAAAGAACTTCCCAATTTGTCAATAAGTGCTGTACCCAGAACTTTAATACTTTTGGATATAGCATTATCCTGCCACACATAATTTTCCATTAATGAGGTTCCTAAAGCATTATTACTTTCAGTTTCATAATTGTTTACCATGGAATTGCCTACTTCATCAAAGTCCAAGTCTGTTTCACTGACCATTTCAGTGTTATATGGCAATACATTCAAGGATTTACATCAGGCAGCTTATAATACTAACCCATTTAATAAGCCATATGTTTACATTTACTGCTAGATATTAGCAGTTAAAATACAAAGCATTGGGCATTGCATGAATCACATATAGCATAGCTAATGTGAGTAATTGGATTTTATCCAGTCCTTACCCTTCTGAATTGTTTTACAACTAGAGAGCCAATTGGGATCCCATTCATTACCCAACAGGTGCTGACATTTAGTTTGATACTCCCATCATCAGTTCTCAGACATTAGTTAATTGTACAAATGTAGTCCAACATAACCCACACGTCTTGCTATGTCAGGCAAAAGAACTGCTCTGCCATTCTCTGTAACTGCTATCTCAACAGCTGTAAACTTTGATCTTTTCACACAAGGGATTTGTCTCTCCATTTGAAGTAATTATAGAATAACTTTCCCAAACCTGACTTTTCTCCATAATACAAGTGGGAGGGGCCTTCCTTTATTCTTGAAACACTCAATTTCCTTGCATGCACTCTGATTAGAAGTATATTTAAGATGGAATAATTTTTACAACAGATGTAGACAGAAATGGGGTTGCATTTCTGTCCTACAGAATAATGATTACATCATATGGACAAGAACTTTGAGTATGTATGTATGTATGTATGTATGTATGTATGTATGTATGTATGTATGTATGTATGTATGTATGTATGTATGTATGTATGTATGTATCTATGTATGTATGTATGTATGTGTGTATGGATGGCACATCTGCCAGTAGTTTCTCGTGGGTCGATTAATTAATTAATTAATTAAATAATTAATACTGGCCACCATGTATAGCCTATCATGTGCTGAAAAATGGCGTTAAACCCTACAACAACAAAAACAGCAACAATGGCACATCTGCACTATCACAGCCACCACACAGAGCCAGGTTAATTAGGTAGTACTATTTGTTAAGTTTAATTTGCTGATAATTGTAACTGATGAGATAATCCACTCTCAGATTTGAGCAAATTCATGTGGGTGCTCCTAGGACTGATTGAATATATATTTAAATTGTATTTGAAACAACTTCCAAACTCAATATCAAGCCCTAATAGTCAGGGTTGGTTCATCATGCTAAAACTATTATACACATAGGTAGACCATCTCCATTCATATCCTAAACTTCAAAGCCTAGAGACAAGAAACGTTTGGAGGACATGTGCAATATTATTAATAAATCAACTCATCCATATATCCAGGATTGCATAATCCCTAAACTTTCATCAAAATACTCAAGATAGCTAGTAGATTTACTTTGTGTTTTTGTTTTGGAAAACAGCAACTTTTCCAAGTCTGGACATATATTTGTTCATTCAGAAAGTGCTCTTGTTCTTACATCTTAATGAATCTCTCTCTCTCTCTCTGTCATTAAGAATATATTTCAACTCTAGTGGTTTTTCACACACTTCTGCTGGAACTAAGGCCAGCAAAGCAACAAATTTATTAAAAAATATATGATTTTAAAATAAATTTTAATCTTTTTCAAATAATCTTGCTAAAATATTTTTCTTATAAAATATATGTTGAAAAGGTAAATGTGTAAAAATAAAACATCGAACAAATATTCTCATGAAGGCAGTCACAGTCTCAAGGCTGAAATTTTGTTTTGAAATCAATTTCATTACTTCTTTTTAACTTCTGAATGTGGTAACCATCTCTGATATTCTTCAACAATATCACCATCTTCAATTTAACTATGGTGGACATATTGGAATCCATATTGGCATCATTATTATTTAGGACCAACAAGACATCATAAGAAGTCTTTTGGTGGAAATCCCATGTTGATATTACTTTCTGTTTCGGAGGAGAACAATCTGGTGTATGCTCATCATGTTAATCTTTAAATAATCCCAGCCCTTTTTTCTAAACATATGGATAACAAGTTGGTTCACTATATGAATTTGTGGAAAGCATTATCATATTAATGTCTACCTTTTTTTCTTTAAATCAGAAAATAGTTTATTCTCATCATACTAAAAATATTTACAACTCGCTCTCTCTCTCTCTCTCTCTCTCTCTCTCTCTCTCTCTCTCTCTCTCTACATTATTTGATTGGCCAGATATTTAATATAAAGGCCTCATTGGTTGTTAACACCTGCTGTGCATCCAACTGTGTTTTGCTTACATCATCAGCGTGCTAAACAATTATGAGCTCACAGTTAGCAAATTCCTCAGTAAGGAGAGTGCATGGATCAGATGTTTACAGTGATAGCGTGTTTGAGCCCAAAAATCTTCTTTATACCCATAAAAAAACAAAGTTTTGTATGGAGACTTCATTTATAATGCTATGGAAAGTAGAAGAAAGCAGGTTTGGATTACTGAACTATAATTTATACTCTGGAAAGCCAATATGCAGCTAGCAAAACTGCAACAGAAAAAGAAACCAAATAACTCTAAGAAACTACCCCTCCCCCACCTGTGAAAAGCCATTTACAATGAGCTAGTAATAAGGACACAAGCACCTACCCCCTCCCCCATGCAGTGGCCCAAATTCGCTATTTAAAACCCATCAAACCCAAACACATGTACTAAAGTTATATTAGCACCCCATGACTCTGTTCCAGCATTTGCTGGTAAAGAGTTGGAGGTGTCACACTGTTGTTCGTTTCTAAAGGTCATGGTTTGTAATTTATGTATTCTCCGTTTTCCCAATTTTAAACTTCATGTATGCATTTTTTTCCTTCATGTCAGGTTGTTCTTTGTTTCATTTTGTCATATTTTTTGAGTTGTCCCTGCATGCTGGTTGTGAGATCTACTCCATTACCACCCGGTACATAGGTCAGTTTCCATTATCAGGTTAATACTTGCAAACACTAGTGCTTGTGAGTTTGTTTTCTTGCCTTGAACCTTACATGCATGAAGGGGCCCAGAGTGGCCGAGTGGTCTAAAGCGCTCTCTGTTACATATCACTGCCATCTCACCTCTGTTAGCATGGGTTCAAGTCTCAGATTCTACCAATGTGGGTATGTGAGAAAGCTTGCCAGTAGCTTCTTGTGGGCTGGTGGTTTTGTCTCGGGTTCTTCCTCCACCATTAATACTGGCCGCCATGTAAAGCCTATCGTGTGCTGAAAAATGACATAAAACACTACAACAACAACAACAACAACATGCATGAAACTTAGGATGGCTAGTAAAATTACACCAGAAACTCTTCTGATTAGCATATTTTCCATCACGTCAGCGTGTTGGAAAATTTCAAATGTATATAATTTTAATCATTCTTAGTCGAACAATGTTTTGCCATCACACTAAAGTGGATTTGGAATGGGCATACTGATATATGGATATAAGGACAGAAATTTCCTGAAGGACACAAGCAAAATAAAAAGGCACAAGGAAGACTTTTAAGGGCTCGAACTATGTGATTAAGGAAGATATAATGAAGGCAACATATGACTTCACGGTAAAAGTAAAACATGAATCTTTGTAAACTGTCATTTTTGTAATGGAAGAATAATGGGAACATGAATAATGATAAAAACTCAGATTCTAGATGAGAGAAAACCTGTCAAAACTAAAGGACCACATTCCCAAGTAAAATCTTACAGCATAGTGCAATCTGACCAAGTAAGTAAACTTATAAATTAGTATCATATAACTTTTTAAAATTTAATATATGGAAGTGTTCCTTTCCTACAATATTTGTCTTTAATTTGGTTGTAAAATAGCATTTTTACCTATTTAACCACTAGTTGTTAGAGCATCTGCCTCGAATGAGGGAGGTCGCAGGTTTGAACCCTGGACAAGTCATACCAAACACTTCTAAAAATGGTACTGACAGCTGTCTTGCTAGGCACTCAGCATTAACAGGTTAGTGTTAGGACTGGTTGGCCTTAAGTGTCCGGATAATGTGACTGGGTGAGACATCATGCTTCATGTCTACTGTATGATGCCCTAGTGATATACATCCCTATTAAATGCCACACTGCAGACATCATAGTGATATTACTGATTTTTTAAAAAAAGCTATGTTAAAAATCCAAATCACACACACTCACACATTTAGCCTTCTTTCTATCTTGACAAGGAAGATGCCTATTGTTAACCATGCAAAACTGTAATGATGTCCCCAAATTGCTTATTTTTTGCAATCATTATTTAGTATAATTGGAGTTCTAGCTTGTGTACTTACAAGCAGAGTTAGAAAACCAGTCTGCTTTTGTTTCTACAAATCGTCTAAAGGCTTACTGTCAGACTGGAGAGCAATTAAAATCCACTTCTTTGATGCTGATCATATATTACGAAAACTGGTCATGGGTGCAAGGGACAGTTTTTATGATAAAATTTAATGTTGCATAAACCTGCCAAATAAATTTTTTAAATTAAAAAATACATCAGTGAGGTCAAAGAGGGCCATTATTTTGGATAGGCATAATAAAGCAAAACATAAGAATATCACTCACTTGGCCTGATAAGTCAATGGAAATTCACAGAATAAAATGTTTTTGCACCTTATCCTCAAATTTTTACATGCATTTTTCATGTTCGAAGGCCTGCCATTTTTGAGAGCAATGTTTTGTGATGCTCACAGTGCAAACACCAGCCCTTTCCCTGGTTAATAATTCTGAAGAACATTGCCTACTTAATAGCTTGATGCAAGTCAAAATATTTTGTCATCCAAGCAGTTTTTTAGATATTCTACTTGCCTTGAACCAACATGTCTGCTGCTATAACTGGCTAACTCTGCTTCCTAGATGACTATGGGTGTTTCATTGGCTACTTACTGTGCAGTGATTATATGAGGTGTACATGCCTCACATCAGTTTTTTAAAAAAAACTCACAAATCTAAAAGACCTAATTAACAAATATATCCATATCTTTAATTATTAAACAATAATATTTTTTTTTAAAAGTCACACCACAGCCTTAAGTTATATAATTTGCCATGTCCACTGCATCTTTAATACCTTGAGGGTGGGATTGGGGGGGGGTCGGTGAAGGGTAACCATTGGTAAGCCAAAAACAAGATTTTTCACTAATACTAAATGAACAGCAACGAAGCAGACTACACAGGTTGCATCAGTTGGATTGCTGAGATATTTTAGATAAAAAAAAATTAAAAAAAGCAAAGTTAAAAAATAAGTGACAAACAAGTCATAAATACTCTTATTAAATTATTGGGCATTGGTTTTACCATTTTAAAAACATTTAGATAGTTCACTTAATAACATGGACAATTTGTGTTTTAGGTATCACCTGTGACTTTGTTTACTTCTTGTCTTTCCTCTTTTCTCAGTATCTTATTGACAGTATGAAACTTTGTTTTATATGTAACCAAAGAATAACAAATAAAATGTTCACTATTGCAGTTTTGGAGAAGACTGTCTATGCAGCTACAGAAATAAAGTACTCAGCAATGTCAAATATCATTAATTTTAAGAGAGGGACAATGGATGAGTTATTGAGAATTGCCTCCATGGGTTTGGGAAGCCCAGTCAAAAAAGGATGTTTTAAAAACCTGAAAAAGAATGCAACACTTAATATATCTATTGCAAGATTTGCATATTATAAAATGATGGGAGACATATTAGATCATGTTTGGTTTATGAATGTATCTTCAATTCCTTTGTATCCAACTCAAGGGGAATACATTTTATTTTTACTAAACAATAACTTTCAGTTTTCCATACACAGAGTAAAAGCATATGTAAATGGCAACAAGATAGCTTTAGATATTTCGGCTAACAATCACAGGTATACACTTATAAACAAAGAATATATAGTTTCACAGTATGCAGATGACACCACTCTCACCCTGGATGACTTTTCAAAGTCCCTTAAGTCAACTCGGTATGTTATCTACTAATATTGTAAATTTTCTGGACTCTGTATAAATAGTGGAAAAAAATTAAATGTGTATTTATATAAAGTACAATAAGGTACTGTGAAGAATATCATTTAGATTGGAATACATCTTATTTTAGGTACGTAGGTACATGTATTATATTCTCTATAGAGTTAAACAATATGGTCAAGCTTAATTATGAAAGCAAATTCAGAGAAGTTAAATATTTACTTTTACAGTTGTTGGTATGGCCTTGTTTATTTGATGCTTTTGTTGTTGTTGTTGTTGTTGTTGTTTTTGTAGGGTGTAAAGAAATTTTTCAACACATGGTAGGCTATAGATGGTGGCCAGGATTAATGGTGGAGGAAGAACCGGGAAAAACCCTGGAAAGAACCATCGACCCACAAGAAGCTATTGGCAAGCTTTCTCACATATCCACATTAGCTGAATCCGAGACTCGAACCCATGCAAACAGAGGTGAGATGGCAGTGATCCATAAGGGAGAGCACTTTAGACCATTCAGCCACTCGGGACCCCTAATGCTTTTGTTGAAAGGAAAAAAAACATTTAGCAGTTGTATGTACACATCAGTAAAGTAGAGTAATTTCAAAGGTAATAATGCAGTAAATTGTTAAAGTGCTCTTTGTCTCATATAAGATTAGTAATAAGGGAAAATAATTATTTAAAATAGTAACAGAATGCAAATATTGTCAACTTTATAAAGCTTGTAATAACAAGCAAATGTTTAGTCTTGTGATAACATGCAAATGTGCATGACCATATAAGTATATGTGTGTATATTGTCTAAGTGTTTGTGTTGATATATGTTTGTATGCTAAATATGTGTACATGTAGAAAATGCTTATAATAAACATATGCTCTTTTTGTCACTCTCACTCTGTTCTTTTTGTTTTGCACTCTCTTTCCTTTAGAGACTGACATATTTGTCTCCCTCTTTTTTTTTCCTTCTGTACAGTAGCCAATATTAAGTTCTGTATTGGGCTTAGAATATAATGCTATATAGTAGTGTTAACCAATACTCCTTGTAAAGTAATGTGCCACAATGAATTATGATGTAGTCCATCAGATGGTTCCCTGAACAACTGTAGTCTATGTTCAGGGAAATATAAAAACAAATGACCCTTTCTTTTATGGCAGTGGTGTTTTCCCAAATTGTTCTGTTAGAATTGTTGGCATAAGGTTGTATGACATTGTGCAAATCAACTTTCACAGATGCATACAACAGTTTTAAAATTTTGTAATGCAAGATTTTAGCTTGGATACTACATGTATTCGGATCCCTATCTTAGGACAATATTTACAATCCTGTTATTATTATTCATATTAATTATTTAATATATTTTAAAATTATATAATGTGATCAGCACATTGTAATGCCAAATGTTACCTACCATGTGTTTGGTTATTTGATCTGATGCACATAAACTTATTTTTACATAGGTCATTCTTTACCAGTAATGTTTCTTTTTATTGTCATAGTAATGTATTTTTTTTATTAGGATCTTACTTTTGTTGACATTGATATAACCTAAGCCCAGTTCGCAAACATATTGAAATTATTGTAATATTATGTAATTTAATGTACACCATCTATGATGTAACATAGATTTGATACAGAGAGAGAGCTTAGTTTGCAGGTTGGATATCGGCCTATGCCTCCCTGGGTTAGCATGATATAGATAATAATGTCTGAGGCCCAAAAAGTATATTTAATATTGCACTATTATATATATATATATATATATATATATATATATATATATATATATATATATATATATATATATATATATATATATATATATATATATATATATATTTGGAATTTTAAAAAAATACTCCAGGGGGAAAAAGTGATAGGGGTCAGCAACAAAAAACAGAGATGGTCAGCCAGCCAGAAACACACATATTTACTTTTTCTTGCCTAATGTAGTGATTTTTGCTGAGATGTGGCTTAAGCATATTATTCTAAATGATGAAATACAGGAAGGAAATGTTACACTTGAGTGTGATGCAAGCATTAAAAAAACAACATTCAGACTGTTCTAAAGTGTGACTTGGACATTTCTGACCTTGAATGTACATGGCTAGAACTAAATAATACAGGGAAGAAGGTAGTAGCTGCATGAATATGATGATCACCTAATTATAACATAGCTGCTTGGGAGGAACTTGAATTTAGTATAGAGATAGCCCAATCCACTAAACTTAATCATTTCATTTCAGTAGATTTGAACTGAAAAAGTCTCTCCTTCCTGAATAAAAGAAATCACTGTTTTGAAACTTAAACTCAGTTAATGTGTAAGGATATAGGAATGGTCCCAAATTTGGTTGGCTACATTTAATTCAAAGAAAACTGAATTAAATCTAATACAGTATCACAAAAGGTACTCAAACTATCCAAATATGTATACATGGCTGAAACAAACATGCAAGAAATTACTTAATGTATACATATGGGTGTTATCTTTGTTAGTGATTCCTCATTGTACACACATACTTAATATATTCCTGATAAAACCTGCAAGGAAGTTTAAAACTTGAGAAAGTTTCAAATACAAACCAGATTGATTCTCTTTGGAAAAATGTACACAATGGTTATATTTTATCAAGTTTTGGCTGAATTGTAATCATTTTGTTGAACCTAGGGCTAATAATGACTTAATGCACACAATGATTTTTGTGTTAACATACATATATACAGATCTAGTTAAAGCATAATAAAGATGGTATTCCTTAGTAGATATGAATGTAATAGTGCCACTGATGTTCTTGTTTCAGTTTTTGTTTTTGTTTTTATTGACCTTAAAGAATGTAACACAGAGCATACATTCTATGAATTCTGTAATTTTCATAAGTAAATGATAGCTTTTTTAAGTAAATGTATGACCAGGTATGTGTATCTGCCAAAAGAGACAGTCTCATTGCACCAAGAGTGACAGTCACATTACAGTAAAGAGTGACAGTCACATTTCAACAAGAATGACAGTCACATTGCAGTAAAGATTGACAGTCACACTACAGTAAAGAGTGACACTCACATTTCACCAAGAGTGACAGCCACACTGCAGTAAAGAGTGACACATTTCACCAAAAGTGACAGTCATACTGCAATAAAGAGTGACACATTTCACCAAGAGTGACAATCACACTGCAGTAAAGAGTGACACATTTCACCAAAAGTGACAGTCACATTGCAGTAAAGATTGACAGTCACACTACAGTAAAGAGTGACAGTCACATTACAGCTTAGGAGTGACAGTTACATTGCCCCAAGGGTGTATGTCACATTGCTGTAAAGAGTGACAGTCACACTGCACCAAGAGTGGGTCACACTGCAGTAAAATGTGACAGTCACATTGCACCAGAAGTGACAGTCACACTTATTAAAAAGTGATGGTCAAACTGCAGTAAAGAGCAAGTCTCCTTGAAGTAAAGAGTGACAGTCACATTGGAGTAAAGAGTGAAAGTCACATTGCACTAAAGTGTGTGTGTGTGTGTGATTTGGATTTTTAATGTAGCTTTAACAATTTTCCAGTCATGCCGCTACGATGTCTGTAGTGTAGCAGTTTATAGTGATGTCTAGCACTGGGGCATCATGTCACATTATCCTGACACCAGGCCAACTAGTCCTATCACTAACCTCTTAATGCTGAGAGCCAAGTGAGGCAGCTGTTAGAACCATTTTTGTAAGTCTTTGGTTTGACTTGGCTGGGGATTTAACCCATGACCTCCCGCATCCAAGACGGATGATCTTACCACTAGGCCATCGGAGCAGTGTGCAGTAAAGAGTGAGTCACACTGTACTAAGAGTAACAGTCAGCTTGCAGTAAATTACTTAAGTGGAAGTCCATAATTCATTAGAAAATAATAAATGGTTAATTGCAATCTACAAAACATGTACAGACTGTAAAATGGTGAGAATTACAGCAAATTCAATTTCTAAAATCAAGTGAAACATATATGTTACTCCTGCTGACACAAATGTAATATACTCTTGTGTTTGCATGAAGTTCAGGCATGTATAATACCTTTAATTAGTTTTCCGTTTTATCCACCACTGCATTCAATAAACAGTAACAATGATACCATGATTATTAATATTACTCTGTATCATACCTAAGGATTAGTTCGCTGTTTTATCCACCATTGCATGCAATAATAAGTAACAATGATAACGTGATTTTCAGAATCACTGCAAAGTTTTAAAACTTGTGCCTGTCTAGTTTTAAAATGACTAGTAGACACACAAACCATAAGATATAATGTCACCACTGCATACAGTATGAGCAAAGATAGTATTAATATTAATCTGTATTATATCTAAGAATAGCAGACAATGGGACATGTAATGCATTTGGCTTTAATTAGACTGCTTCATTTCATCACAGGCTTTTGAAGAAATCCAGACTGTGAGTGAGACATTTTATGCAAATTTTCAATCTGTATGTACAATTTGTACAGCTAGCTAAATATGCTTAGTGTTATGAAGTAAGGTTGATGGGTAACTCACTGTTACCAATATTTTATATGATTAGCAATGATATCTGAATGATCAGCAGTCATTCCAGGTAATCAATACAGTACTAATACATATGACATAAAATAGCCATCACAAAACCCAAAACATTTAGAATTGAATGTTATTTGGGTTCAAGATAGAGAGATTAGAGGAAATTGAGATTAGATTTCAGTTCAAACCTTTAAATGCATCAGAAAAAAACACTTTTTTAAAACATAGTTATAAGCTATCATGAGACTGATCTTCTTGGATATATTTTCGTATAATTTTTACATTCGGATAGAGAAGTGATCTATGATTTGTTTGCAAAACTGACAAGACACAATCTTAAACCTATTTGTTAGGATAGTTTATGACATCAGCACTGTTTAGAGGAAAAGATACTGTTTGCTACATGTAACTGCATTAAATAAACTGAACCAATCAAAATTACTATATTGTTACTATACATAATCATTTATTGTAGCATGATATTGTTGTCTGCAAGCGTGTTTGCTAGAAGCACACTGATGCAGAAAATGTCATACAGTTTGAAAAAATAATAGCTACAGCATTATAAATTTGAGTACAATGCTTATTTTGTTTATACTGGAGCATAAATCAATGAGAGAGAGAGAGAGGAATGGGTACACAAAACTTGTGAGGGCTGAGTGTTTTTTGGCATAAAATTCATTTTGGTATGACAATCGTATTAGACTAGACATGGTTCTGTATGTAAGTGGTTATGCCTGACATACTTGCTTGAAAATAATTCAATATGGTTCTGATAGCTTTACTTGAATGCCTTTACTAAACAGCAAGTTCCAATCTGTTATTTATTGTACACTTTTATACAGGTGTAGGGGAGTCATGCACATGAAATTG
Organism: Sinohyriopsis cumingii; assembly: GCA_028554795.2. Lineage (NCBI taxonomy): Eukaryota > Metazoa > Mollusca > Bivalvia > Unionida > Unionidae > Sinohyriopsis > Sinohyriopsis cumingii. Next base: position 130,521,958 of record CM068824.1, read on the forward strand.
TTGATTATGTTTAGATCTTTATTGTCATCTTCTCTAAACAAAGGCTGACTGGGAACTACAAGCACTGATGCGCTGATAATTAACAGAGATTGATGTATCATTGGACAATCAGGACCAGCAAATATATTTAGTAACACAGATTAGAGATAACTGTGGTTGATACTTGTACTAATAGCTGAAATAATTTTCAGCCTAACACCCTGTTTGTCAAGGATATCTTCATTAACTAATTCCCATGGGTCAATGTTGAACAGAGTCAGTGTTTGAACCATTCTGCCTCTAATGTTAACCCTCTCCATTTGAAAAGAGCATCACTCTGAATACAGAATGAAGATAAGGTATGGTATATCACTCAGCTGACAACTTATGCTGGTGTGACAAATTATGTGCATGTGTGATTTGAATTTTTAATGTAGCTTTAACAATTTTTCAGTCATATCGCTATGATGTATGATGTCTGCAGTGTGGCAGTTTATATTGATGTCTAGCACTGCAGCACCATGACGCAGACATGTAGCATGATGTTCCACCCAGACACGTTATCCTGACACCAGGTGAACCAGTCCTAACACTAGCCTCTTAATGCTGAGTGCCATGCGAAGCACCTATTAGTACCAATTTTGTAAGTCTTTGGCATGACTTGGCCGGGGATTGAACCCATGACCTCCCGCATCCAAGGCAGATGCTCTAACCACTAGGCCATGAAAGCGGTCTTGAACAATGTAACCATTTGTAACTTTACATGAGCCAGAGAATAATCAATATAACTACCATTGCAAATCTTTTAGAAAAGTAATCTCTAAATGCAATTGGGAACAAAAATTATGAAGTAGAAAAATTCATATACAAGTTATCTTGACAATGAAATGATGTTCACAGTGATAAGACAGGGCATGGCATACAATAACTTGATTTCATATATCAAGGCAGGTACTATAATGAGTTGATAAAAACCCAGAGGTTAATTTTGTTTTCCTTGTTAATGTAAGTATTTGTTCTTGGAGTCTGCTTCATTAGTTATTATATTGTTGACCGACAGCGCTGGATTTTTTGTATTTTGCTTTTGTTGGTTTTGTCAGCACCATTATAACCAAATACTTTTCCCAGGACACACTAAAGCGGTTAGCCCAATGCTGGCTTCAGCAGACTGTCAAAGCTTGAATGCTAGGATTATGAGTCTGATTCCCTATGAAATGAGCCATCACAGGTTGTTTTACTAGGTGAAATTACACACAAACACACACACACATACATACACACACAAATACATACATATATACATCCATTCTTCCATCCATCCATCCATACATACACAAATACATAAATCCATCCATCCATTTATTCTTCCATTCATCTATCCATCCATCCATACATACACACACACACATACACACACATACATATAGTCTTTCCCATGCACAGTTACAACACATTTACATAAATACATATATAGCCAATAATGATATAGACAGAATATGTGAATTTCTTGTACTTGGAATTGTTGTAAGACAGCATGTTCAAGTACAAAGTGTTACAAAGTGTGGAAAGTACCAAATACAATGAAGTTATAATGTCCTGAACATCTAATTGGGTCAATTATATATATATATATATATATATATATATATATATATATATATATATATATATATATATATATATATATATATATATATATATATATATATAATCTGTCTTCTGCTTAATTGTGCTAAAATGTTTTTATTTTCAAAATCTAATTCTGAAAACTCCCCATTCAGGTGACCCTGCACAGCTACAGGGGAACAGCTGCAGAATCACATATCAACAGGTTTCTCTTTGTAGCAATTACAGTCAATTGGATTCCAACAAACGGACATTGATAATCTGAAATATGATAGCCTTCATGTCCTCCAGTCCAGTAATTGGGTTTCTCATAAAAGGCAAACTGATATCATTTTGCCTGGTCATTTCTGAAACTCCATCCTTAGTGAAGTGACATGGGGGGCCCTTCTTTGATACAAGTCTGAGAGGGATCACACCAATAAACAGCAGAGCCAAATGACACAGAAAGATAAGTGGGGGATAAAAGACAATATTTTTGTATTTAAAGATGTATTGATGACAGAAAAGAAGATACTTCCAATATATGCAACAGCAGTCAGACAACGTGCAAAGGTATGTTTTCAATGTCATGATATTTGACAACTGATTTAATATTTTCTTTTAATTTGATAGTTATATTTTCAGTTGGCTTTTTTAATCTTATATAATGTAATTTCCATAAACAAAATGACATCAAACTGGTTAATTCTAAACTAGTAAATTATTTTCTTTTAAAGATGGATGAATATTTTATATGAGATTTAACAAGTGATACTTTTTTTTTAATTTATACAGTAGATGTGATTAGCTATATCAGTTATGTATGTAAAATGTTTTGGCTTTAACTGAGTTGCAGATTGAGTTTAAGCTTAAGAATGGCCTTATAGATATCAGTAAATATTCTTTCAAGGTATTTTATATACGATTTTGATGTATTGTGACTAGTACCACAATAATAACCCAAACAGACCTTTAGTCTAAAAGACAATAACATCATTAGGCTGGGTAATAAAAGTTGGAAGATATTCTCCATTTTGTCATTATGAAAGATGTACAGTTGCAAGTCCGGTAATGTTAAATACTTCGACCATATATTTATTCATATTTGAAGCATCTGTGGAGAATTAAGTAAACAAGAACCTCTTCAATATATGCTATGAATATTGGACACTGGTAGGAAGAATACAAAAGACATAATTTTATATATATTGGATAAATGATTATAAAAGTACTTCATAACGAGGTCCACAAACATAGACCACACTTTAAGCAGGATGTGAGTTACCAAGGGAACTCCAAAAATTGAGAAAAATAATCTATATGATATCAAGAAAACTGGGGGGGGGGTGTGTAGCAGTGTTTAGGAACTGTGCTGTTTATTGACCAGTTCCTCATTTTACAATCATGTCGATATTAATTTTTAATAACGTGCTTTTTTAATGAAGTTGTTTGTCATTCTGTTTAAATAAGATTTATTTTCAAAATGTCCAACATATGAAAGATCATTCCAACTGGTTTCAACAACCTATCACGTGTTACGAATTAATTAATTGGAATTAATAATATGCGGGTTTGCAAGTTATCAGGGCATGAGTTATTGAGGGAGCGGTGTACTTTGTTAGCTTAATTCCAAATGCACACATTATTTTGCTTATAATTTTGCAAATAAATGTTAGTGATTTTTCGGCATGATTCTGACTAACTTTATTAAATTCCATTGTACAATTCAATACAAATCAATAAGGCCTTACATTTATCCCCATGATATGTTTCTTTATGCCGATGTAAAGTTTACAGAGGTTTACTCATTCATGTAGTGGGTCTATGAGCCTTCTGTCTTTAGGACATTTGTGACCGAAAATTCAACATTTATGTGCTTTAAAGTGTATGTTTCTCAAGATTATATCCTTAATTATTTCATCTTCACAGATTTTATGCAGTTGGTTTTTAGATTAGAAGTAACAAATTAATTTATTTCTATCTTTGATTGCAGGAAGAAGAAGGATAAGAAAGCACAGACCAAGAGTTAGCTCTTGTTGAATACACCCACAAATTTTTGTATCTGGCCATTTTTTCAGATGAAAACACTTCATATTTTGTAAAGAACCAATAGCAAAAGTGCAAAAAGAGAAATTGGCATACAGCAAAATGTCAATGAAGCTAGATAAAAAAGGCAAACATATTATATATACAGCTTATCTAGCATGTAAATTGTTTGGACATGTCACCAAAGATATAATTTCAATGAAAAATATTAACAAGAAGTGGCTGGAAACTAGAATAAAAAATTATTTAAAATAAGTCTAACAATCTTGTCACTGTGGCACAAAACTGCAAAACTGATATTAATCATATGACAAAAGTAAATTGCTGTACGATCTGTGTGATTTATTTTCCTTTTGAGACCGATTTGATTCTTTCAAGACATCACTGTTTTGAGCAAAACTTACAAACTTTTTCAATCTTTAATGCTAAAATATTAAACTTATGACAATCTCTATAGGAAGTATTTTGTACTATTTTGTGAAGACAGTATATGCACACTTGTTACTGGTTGCTTATTTACGAAGATATGATTGCGCTATTATAACCATTAGGGCTGTTCCATTTAAACATACATGGTACCCAGGGAAGGCAGTTTTTAAAAAATATATGCCATGGTACTTTGATTTCAACGAGTTCATATCAAAATTATAAGAAATTTCTAAATAGCATCTATGGGTGAGTACCCCACTTTAAAAGTGCCTTCCCTTTGTCCCACATATGTTTTAATGGAACAGCCCTTATTATCTGGAACAAATGTTCATTATTCAGTTTAAAGTGACACACTTGTCAGGTATCTATCTATGCATTGATCATGGAAAGAAGGCTTAGCATGATCTTCAGGATGACAAACTTGATGTAGGGGTGACATCTTTCTTTGTATCCAGATATTATTTCAAAATAAAATCTATAACTAGTCACATTTAACATTAGCACTTCTTGGTATAAGCAAATATCAAATGATATGTAAATGTATTCAGGAATCACCTTAAATTTAATTAGGTATATGGTATGTTTGGCAATATAGTGATATTATCACATTCATATACACATTTACTGGGCGGCCAATGTGGGTATATCAGAAAGCTTGCCAGTAGCTTCTCGAGGGTCGGTGGTTCTTTCCGGGAATTTCCAGGGTTCTTCCTCCATCATTAATACTGGCCGCCATGTATAGCCTATCGTGTGCTGAAAAATGGTGTTAAACCCTACAACAACAGCAACAACAACAACATTTACTGGGAGCACACAAAATATCAAATATGTCTTCATTTGCATCATCACCTGAACATATTTTCCCAGTAGTCAAAACAAGCATTTTAAGCTGAAAAAGCTGCTGTTGTAATTGTTGTTTTGTTTATAAAATATACATTCTTACTGTATCTTTTCTGAAGGGTAAATCAATTGTATCTCAAAGTTGAATGAGAACTATGTCATTATTTTTGTCCATCTTGATTTATCTTATCAATAAAAGTATACTTATTTTTGTGACCTCTTCATATGTGTATCATTTAATTACTGTGTTTGTGTTCTTTGAAAGCTAAAAGGAACATCACTCAAAGTTTCCACTGAATAGTTCAGTGTAAATCTAACTTTTTAAGCTCTATCATTAGGTAATGAAAGTTTCAAAGTTGCTGAAATATTAACAGTATGCATTTTTGACATGGACTCCCATTTTGATTAAAATGTGTCAGAAAATAATAATCTTTGTGCTTTGATCTGGGATAGAAATTTTCCCCTTGGGATTACAGATCTGCATCAAACACTCAGAACAACCTTGTGTACCACTTTAAATTCTGAGCCAAGGATGGAATTTTCATAATTTAACATAGGCATATGATGGATTCTATTATTACTACCATGGGCAGTCTCCACTTGGGAGGGTAGTACATTTGATAATCAGTAGAGTAATATAATAATATAATAAGCATTTACAACTAATATTAAACACAACGTTCAAGTCATATAGGAATAACAACACATCATTTTTTTATATTCTGGAGGCAGTGTGAGGCATAGATCTAGTAATCTTACATCAGATATTTTAAACAACCAAATGAATGGTATACTGTTACCATGGAAATAGGGTAATGTTGCTATTTGTGCTTTGGAATTAACAATGTAGTATTTTTACTACTCCAGGTTTTGCAAATCAAATAAGTTAGTGTTACACTGTTAAATGGAAATAGGGTAATACAACTAAATGAACAATGTAGTATTATCTCTACATCAAGTTTTGGAAATAAAGACAATCAGTTTTACAATGTGACCTAGAAATAAAGTAATCTTACTACACAGATTTGGAGATTGACAATGTAGCATATTGCTACATCATATTTTGGAGATCACAGACTCTGCTTTAAAATGTCACATGTAAATAGGGTAATATTACTAAATGGGCTTGGTGGAGAGCTATGTAGTATTGTTACTACATCAGGCTTTGGGATCACAAAATCAGTGCCTAGAAACAGGCTACTGTTACTACATGGGTTTGGGAGAAGGCTATGTAGTATTGTTACTACATCAGGCTTGGAAATCACAAAACCAGTGCCCTAGAAATAGGGTATTGTTACTACATGGGTTTGGTGGAAGGCTATGTAGTATTGTTACTACATCAGATTTTGAAGAAAACAAATCAGTGCCTAGAAATAGGGTATTGTTACTACATGGGTCTGGTGGAGAGCTATCTTGTATTGTTGCTACGTCAGGTTTTAGAGATCACAAAATCAGTGCCTAGAAATAGGGTAATATTACTACATGGGTTTCGTGGATGGCTGTGTAGTATTGTTACTGCATCAGGCTTGGAAATCACAAAACCAGCCCCCTAGAAATAGGGTATTGTTACTACATGGGTTTGGTGGAAGGCTATGTAGTATTGTTACTACATCAGGTTTGGAAATTGCAAAACCAGTGCACTAGAAATAGGGTATTGTTACTACATGGGTATGGTGGAGAGCTATGTAGTACTGTTACTGCATCAGGCTTTGGAGATCACAAAATCAGTGCCTAGAAATAGGGTAATATTACTACATGGGTTTGGTGGATGGCTGTGTAGTATTGTTACTGCATCAGGCTTGGAAATCACAAAACCAGTCCCCTAGAAATAGGGTATTGTTACTACATGGGTTTGGTGGAAGGCTATGTAGTATTGTTACTACATCAGGTTTGGAAATTGCAAAACCAGTGCACTAGAAATAGGGTATTGTTACTACATGTGTATGGTGGAGAGCTATGTAGTACTGTTACTGCATCAGGCTTTGGAGATCACAAAATCAGTGCCTAGAAATAGGGTATTGTTACTACATGGGTATGGTGGAGAGCTATGTAGTATTGTTACTACATCAGGCTTTGGAGATCACAAAACCAGTGCCCTAGAAATAGGGTATTGTTACTACATGGGTTTGGTGGAAGGCTATGTAGTATTGTTACTACATCAGATTTTGAAGAAAACAAATCAGTGCCTAGAAATAGGGTATTGTTACTACATGGGTTTGGTGGAGAGCCATGTAGTATTGTCACTACATCAGAATTTGAAGAAAACAAATCAATGCCTAGAAATAGGGTATTGTTACTACATGGGTTTGGTGGAAGGCTATGTAGTATTGTTACTACATCAGATTTTGAAGAAAACAAATCAATGCCTAGAAATAGGGTATTGTTACTACATGGGTTTGGTGGAGAGACATGTAGTATTGTTGCTACATCAGGTTTTAGAGAACACAAAATCAGTGGTGGGAAATAGGGTATTGTTAATGCATATCTTTGGGAATTAACCATGTAGTATTGTTGCTAGTATGTTTACTAGTACAACATGATTCACTTTACAACTTCTTGTGCTTCTTCTTATTAAACTTGATATTGTGTGTACAGGGTTTAAAATTCCTTTAAAAAGGACAAGCAAGCAATTCCTTTTTTATTCTGACAGTAATTATTAATGAAATCGTTATGAAACAGTTAACAAGGAACCCAATATTTCTGCTAGTTCTTTAATCAATTACATTGGCTTCATGTGAGAGTACGTACGGTATCACCTCTCATTTGACCTACATGTTATTAGTGAAGAAATTTAGAGCTACATATATTTACATAATTATCATTCTTTGATTATATTGAGTTACGGGTGATATCCTTGAAGTAATAAACTACAGCAACCATGCTCAGAAACCTACGAGAATATCTAAAGTAGGCGAGATGACTTTTGGAATTTAAAAAAGATTGAGACAAATATGTCATACTAGAAATAATATATCTAAGAAACGTTTCATTGTTATTTTGCATTATTTTGTTTAACGTTTCCTAGTTGTACCATATAATTTATCTCTTTGCGTTATTCATATTTTTAGATTTTCTTTGACTTGTGTAGTATTATATTTGACCAAATCCATGTATTTGATAATGTAGGACGAGGAAGAAGGTAAATTAAACTATTCTTCTAGCTCAAGTGAAACAAAACAATTATATCGCTTAACGTGAAGGATAAAGTAATGTTTAGGATGGAAGTGTATTGCTAGTCTTACACGACATTTGCAAGGTATGTAAATGTTTATTAATTATCTAAGTTAAAACCGCAGAAATGTATAAAAGATTAGAAGAGACACACAGGATGGTTTGTTTACAATATATCAATATCACAATCGAAACATCTTTTTCGTTTTCCAGACGTGGATGAGTGCAAGGGTAGTACAAATGTATGTAGCGGACGCGGAAGATGTAGCAACACTTTGGGAAGTTTTATTTGCCAGTGCCATGATGGTTACACTGGACAAATATGCAACACAGGTATCAATGGTTATTATACTTTCTTAATGGATGCTCTTCCTGTCAAATTCAAATCAAATACATAGAAAAATGCCTAATAGTAACGTGATGGATACATATAAATAGCGTTGGTCATAACTAATCAGCAAATTTAGCAACTAAATTTGGAATTGATTTATGACATTAAACGCTGCCAGACCAAGGTAACATCAAATGCAGAAATGTTTGGAATGTTAAATTTCTTTGCAAATGTGCAGCAGTCCGCAGTCATAGACTTGCCAAATTATTTCATTGATAGTTGTACACCGTTTGAACGAGTTTGATTGTTTTCCTTTCCCTGAAGTGTAATTTCCGTAATTAGGATGACCGAGATATCATAGATTTGCCACACATACTAAGGTACAAATATATGAATCATTAAGGAAATACTACAAATGTGTAAATGAGGCCAATAAAAATGTGGTAGACATTCATTCACTTATAAATGAGAAAAAGACATCAAAGAAGCGTTCTGACACATTTTCACTGCGCAAGAATAAAATAATTATCAAAACCTTTAACATTAAGTATAATCTGATAAGACAATAGGATTTCTATCAATATCAAAATGAACAAGAAGCAAATTTATAGAAAATAAATGCTCTGTTTGAAATCAAATATTTGTGATACTTCCAAAATGAACCAAACTGACGTGATTCTGCAAAGTTCACCCAACACTAAATCTTAGTTTCGTTGTCCTAATCCAACGGTCCAATCGTCACCCAACCCATACAAAAAAAGAATAGTACTTCAGTACTCGGTTACATGTCCAATACAAGCGAAAAATTAATTCTTCAAAATCAAACTCCTAGCACCTTTAGTGTCATGCCAAACAAAGCAACACTATAAACGCGCACAATGCAATTGTATTTTCTTCTTTAATCAAACAAAGGATCCTAACTCACATACTGCAAATGATGTTTGGTAATATGGTTGATTGATCAGCAGCAAAATAACTTATTTTAATTTTGCACAGACGAAATTCCCTCCCCACACCTTAGCAGTAATGAATAACCTTGCGTCATCTTTTATCTGTGACATATTTGTATCATTGATAAATTAGACCCTGGTCGCATAGACCTTACGAAGCCATACTAAACAATACATACAATGTACAATTTGTTACTACGTTATGTTCTTAAACTAAATAACAAAAAGACCGAAGATAAACGATTTCAACAAATAACTTACTTACCATGAATGCAAATTGAAATTTTAAAAAGAACTTACTCTATTCTGAATCAATCTCAAATAGTCCTAATAGTTCTAGCGCAAGTATAACACTATAAATTACAACCAATGAATTCAGAGAAATTCCGAGGCAATTCCAATTTGGAATGTGATTATTTGCGAAGAGTCTAATATAGTGTTGACGTATCATTAGTGCTGACGCATTTCAATATCATAATCCAAAACGTCCGTGAATACGTACAAAATAAATCTAAAATTTTGATTTAGTCCTACAATCAAAGATCACTTTGTAATTCCAATGAATATTTAAAATAAATACATGATGATAAAAGAGAACTTTGACAGCTAAAATTGATCTCAATAAGACTGATGATGAGCTATGTAATAAGTAACTTTGTCTTTGGCTACCATTATATACGAAATAAAATATAATAAGAACAGCAGGTCTAGAGTCATTTTCCCATAAACTTTGTTTGCAGAATATCTTACGTTATAAAGAAGGTCAGTTCTGTTGCTAAACATTTAGGAAAGAACGTGTAAAAGATCAGGAAGAGCAGGTATTTCCCATTAATATTAGCAATGTCCTTGACTCGGATCCAAGTAAACATGTTTATCTCCATGTAGTAATCTTAATATATAATCTAAAATCACAAACAAATATTAGCTATGTAATATAATGCTTGCAAAAACGATATTATTCATGTAGGCAAGACATGGAGGAAGGCCAAGACACAATACAGATTAAATGTGCATACCGTATTATAATGGCCCTTCTTCTAAGTCTGTAAATGCAATAACCAAATATCAAAGTTAATAATTGTCATCACGGTGAGAACTATAGGCATCATGCACTCAGCTATTGTTAAACGGAAGGAAGATATATATCGATAACAAGTAGTGAACTTTCCCGTGAGCAACGCAGTTAGTAATGAAATGACAAAGACATAAAACGAAAATAATTATACTGAAAAACGTAGATACAATAATTTGAATCAAGCAATCCACACAAATTACAAACTGAACACAAACTGAGCCCGGGATGCTAACAAAAGAGATAATCTTACACATCATCTGTATCTTTGGAACCAATACTTAAAATGAAATAGGACTAGGATACGACCCTAATCATAATGATTGCAATGAATACCTGTAGATTAATGCAAAGATCACAATCGCTGAGAAATGGTAGTATTTCTTTCCATTCGGAATATCTTGACGTTGTTTCATATTCATATTTATTTCAGTACATGTATTTGTTGAACATTATGTGCAGTACTGTCAATGTCTCCTCCAAGTGTCATACAGAACTCAAATTAATCTAATGCTCGTGGTATAGATTTCATTTTAATGAATATAAGCCTAACACAATTTCAGCAATACAGTGCAAGGATCTTGTAACACCAACCCATGGCAATCTAAGATATGAAAATGGGATTGAACTGAGGACAAAAACTTTCAATTCGACGGTTTTAATGACATGTGCTAATGGATACCAATTATTTGGAGACACAATTTTGCGTTGCCTTGAGTCTGGATTATGGAACGGATCTCTTGGACGTTGCACTGGCAAATACAGTCTTTTATCCGTGATAGATAGTTTAAGCTGCTGACAAGTTATTATATAACAATATTTATAAGTTCATATTGCTTCCCAAATTTGTATTTGCATGAACTTTATTGTATTTCGATATGTCACATCATCACATTAAACTTCGTCGAATAAGTTTGTCGCAAACTGTTTCTTACGTTCAAGACTATTACTGCAGTAGCTAACTAGCGTTTTGATAGTTCCTGTTAAGGTTTCTATCTCTGATTCATATGTATCATGGATACTTGTGATATATATATATATATATATATATATATATATATATATATATATATATATATGTTCAGTGTTTGGGAATTTGCCGTTCTTACTCCCGTCTTGGATCATGTGAAGGTTATCCTGTTGTTATTGAGGGTGTTTTATAAAAGTAGTATGTGCAGGGTTGGATACCTGATTCCAGCATGAACATCATCAAATATGTTTAGTTGTCACATATCCATAGTTGGTCGATTTAGTAGGATTTCACATCTAGAGCAGGCTTTCTGTGACGCATTGATTGTACACAAGGCATTATATATGCACAGCAGCCGACATATCTGTTTTTATATAGAGAAAAGCACATCCATGGATAGATACATACATATATGCTATCACTGATACATACATACATACATACATACATACATACATACATACATACATACATACATACCTAATTACCTAAGTAACTAGCTACCTTCTTACGTACCTATCTACCTACCCACCTACCTACCTACATAGATACAAAGATACATACATACATAAATAAATATATATATACATACATGCATACATACAAACGTACATACATAAATACATTCATGCATACATACATACATGCATCCATACTTACATACATACATAAATATATACATACATATATACAGACTCAATCATGCATGCATACATACGTACATACTTACATACATACATACATACATACATACATACATGCATACATTCATGCATACAGACATACATACTTTTATAGGTCATTTAGTGAATTTGTTTTTAATTATTGTACCTATTATATCCCTTTTCCTCGTGTGACAAACCTGACATTATCTTTCAATTACGTTATTTATGTCCACCTTCAATGTTGTTTTTCCGCATTTTTGATGCATATAATTGAAATCGAGATAAGAGATAAGAAAAAATATGACCCATTTCATTAGCATTTTAAATATTATCCACGTGTTTGATTGGTCAAGAAAATGCCGCAGCTCAATCCATGTTATCTACTCAATATATGCTCCAGGATGCTAGTTAGGGCTAACACCAGAATGATGACTCAGTTGTTGCAAAATAGTTGTGTACAATCCATATGAAGGAAGATAAAGATGCCTTATGATTTTAAGTTAAAAACTTGCATTTTATAAGGACATAATTATACAAAACGTTAAAGTCCGTTAGCATAATGTCTTGAATCATTGCCTATCATGTAAACCGATTATATTAAGCTGAGCTCTCATGTCACTGAGCAACGTCTGTGCACAACTACATTTCCTATAGTTTATGATATCACTCTCTTACAAACTATATATGTGTGGTCATTAGAAACTCAAAAAGAGAATGACTAGCATTTCATGGTGATATTTTCGTACTAAAACATATATCAATATTGCCATAACGATAGCTAGCTCTGTGTGTTTGGGACAAAATGTCAAGCACTACTTACCCATATGACGTTCAAGACTATTACTGCAATAGCTAACTAGCATTTTGATAGTTCCTGTTAAGGTTTCTATCTCTGATTCATATGTATCATTAATACTTGTCATATATATATATATATATATATATATATATATATATATATATATATATATATATATATATATATATATATATATATATATATATATATATATATATATATATATATATATATATATATATTTATGTGCAGATATATATGTATGTATATATATATATATATATATATATATATATATATATATATATATAAATATATATATAGATATAGATATACATATATATATATATATATATATATATATATATATATATATATATATATATATATATATATATATATATATATATATATATATATATATATATATATATATATATATATATATATATATATATATATATATATAATATTGCATGGCGCAATAATTAGACAAGTCACCATTATAAATAGTGCATTACGGGGACTAAAGGCAAAGGGCGACAAGATCGTGTCTCACAAATATTTGTCATCCCAAAATCGTTATTTTTGTCATCCCAAAATCGGTAAGTTATCAAATTGACCACCACATGTAAAATGTCAATTGTGAGCCATGTTAGTTATCTGAGGTAGATGCGACGTATAGATACGTGTTTTGTAAATATATGACCTTACAAATAGAAGACCATATATTAGCTGACTGTAATAAATGGCCGTTATGGAGACACTGTATAATTTAACTTATGTATTTACTAGGACGCATATATATCCATGACAGAATAATGAATTACTTTCAAACGGCTGTGGAATGAAGTCTTATATTCAGATTAGAATTATCTTTACGTTTAACTAGGTAACTGCTTTGTATGACTTTGTGATGACGAGTCAGTTGCATTTTATAAATCGAACGAAGCAAGAACCACTATCGGTTATTTTAAGCATGCGCAGTGCACAAGTGTGAAGATTGCTGTCGAGGATTCTGCGCTATATTGTAAGTATTTATTTTGCTATATTTGAATAATGTTAAAGGCCATTGCAGGAAATATATAACCAATGTCCAATTTAACAAATGTCCAAGTAACCTATTCTCAGCTGTCTTGTGACTCACAGTGATAAAAGTTCTTTTGAAGTTGACTTACGGTAACATTACAGTGTATTGTTTAGTTACAACTGGAGGCTATGCGTTGTTTAGGCTAACTCATTAATACCAAGAAACATAATATGTTGAATATACCCGTGTTGTTATTTTAAAAGAACAATTCATTGAATATATTTATATTTCAAGCTGTTCAAATGGAAGCTAACATAACAACTGAATTCAAATTTGCCGCGCAAATAAGATACACAGGACGCCATTTTGTAATTATGTTTTTACGTTCAGCTGGTGTGATTATGATTTAGTTTACGTTTTAGCATTTTTATTCGTTTGCATATTTAAACAGTCAGATATTAAATATTTTCACCTTTGTTCAGAAGTCTTTATCTGATAGATTATCTCCAAGTAGCCGGGAAAGAGTAAAGTGTTGTAAATTAGAATTTCGAGGTGTTAGGCCCATATTTTTCCAGGAAGCAATTTAGTCCGGATAGAGAATAGATGCTTTAAGAAAAAGTCATTCAGAGTAGAGTGATTGCACCATCTAAGCTATAAAATTGTAGAATTTTATTCTGGCTGGCTTGGTTAATTAAAATAGTGACACGAGCCAATATTTTGGATTCGGGTTGGGTTGGGTGGGGGTGTAAGGGGCCGAAGTTGTTTTTTTTTTTCGAAAGAAAGAGCAAGTTTATCAGTAAGTAGGATCCAACAGTCAACCTTATTTCACCAGCCTGGCAAACATTATACTGTATACTCAGTTTAATATCCATAGCAAGAATTATAGTTTCCAATCCACTTATTTTTTCAAGTTTGTGTGAGTGTTTGGGGGTTGGGGGCTGCAGCTGTTGAGGGGAAAAATGTGGCTTGATTTTTTAAAAAAAAATTTATTGCAAATTTACCAATACGTGGACTAGAAGAAACATATTCTTGCTCAAAAGAAATCCCAGTCCCCCCCCCATAAACAAAAATTTGGTTTGCTATACTTATGAATTGTACTCTAACTTCAGTCTCAAATTATTTACGTGTCACTTACACAGTCATCTTGAGAACCTTACAAATTTCAAATCAGATTATGCCCATTACACATAATTTTTTACTTTGGAAAAATAGAGTTTGAGGAGAGTTCGACATTAAAGATATTGTTTTTGGGACATCAGCCAATTGTACATGATTAGGTGCAGGGGTTTGATGAAGACAATCAATTATGTTAAACAAAAATAGCAACCCTAGTTAATACAGATATACTCTATGCTCTTTGCAAGATACCTACCACTTTAACACCTACAATTTAAATAATGGAAGATGAAATCACATTGTTGTTTGAAGTAATACAATGCTTTGTATGTAGTTTAGATTTTTAGCAACATTGTTTTATTATATGCCAAAAATTCCATTATAATGCAATCAATTCAAAAAGTCTTTCCCCAAACTAGGTGTTTCACTGAAGTTTTGTATGTATTGTACAAGTCAGAATTTGATTAACATTTAATTAGACATTATTATTATTATTATTATTATTATTATTATTATTATTATTATTATTATTATTATTATTGCAATAGAACAAAAGTGATTCCAAAAAATGAATTATAAATGAGATATATAATACATCATTATTGATATTATTGCTGTTGATTTTAAAACCTAATAAATTTCTTAGTTTTTTAAAAACTTATCAGTCGACAATATTATAATGTTGTTGGTATTCATTTTTATTTATAATTTTTAATTTAGTTTTACTGTCATGTCTGACTTAATTTGCAAAGATAATTTTTCATGAAGAATAAATAAAGGAACCATAAGGGGGTGGGGGAACTAAAGAAAATGAGGACAACTGAATTGATGACTTGAAATCAGCAGAGCCTGTGCATCCTTTCAAAACGTCTGACAACATGGTAGCAATTTAACAATACAAGTTCCTTGTCCATTTTAAGGTGATAAGAAAAAATTGAGTCCATGTTAATGTTGTGAAAACAGTTTTTTGAAATTAAATTATTTTAACTCCTGTACTAGAAATTTTGTTCATGAAGCTGTTTGCATTAATATATTTCTAGACGTCATACCAAGCACCATTCATAATGCTTTAAATATTTGTAAAAAAGACAACATATTTCAGGAGAAAAAAAAAATAACAAAGGTATATAACTATGATAGGATCAAAGTTAAATTCAGAATGCAAATGACACTGTTTTCTACTTTGTGGATCTTACATTGGTGTAGTTGTTTTTTGGGGTTTAATGCCATTTTTCAGCACAATATAGACTATACATGGCGGCCACTATAATTGGTGAAAGAAGAACCCCTGAAAATCCAGGTAGCAACCACTGACCTAAGGGAAGCTACTGGCCAGCTTTATCACATATCCACCTGGTCCGAACATGAGACTCAAACCCACAATGACATGTGAGATGGCAATGATCGGTAAAGGCTAGAGCTTTAGACCATTTGGCCATCCAGTGACTTGTTCTTACATTTAACATATGTAAAATAAGTTCAATAATAATAATATATAAACTAAAATTAACACTATGAAATAATTGCAGTTCCTAGTTTTAGTAATGTAACAAGCATGCAATAAGTTATTACTAAATAATAAAATAATCGGCAGTGTAGACTTCTGAAAGATAGAAACTGGAGAAAGCACTATTGTTTTATTTGAACCTGCACACATAGATCCATTTACAGCTAGAAACATTTTTTTTTAAATTTTTGTTTTATTTTTACTTTTACAGGGTCACATTGTGCCAGATTTAGCAGAGGTATTAGGATGCTGCAGATGGCAGCAAAAATCAACAAAGGTAATGAGTCTATTATTTTATTTGATATAGAAACAAGTTCTTCAACATTTTTTCCTTTAATGTTAATTTGAGGTATTTTTTAATTTGGAAAAAAAATTATGTATATCAAGTTTCATCCAATTATTACCCATGTAGAGTTATTGGATCCATGCATGGCACTGTAAAACTTGTACTTACTTTAAACCAGTTGTAATAAATATCCCCAAACCTTTTTTCAATGCAGGGTCAAGCAACAATGTTGGTTGAATATAATAAATTTGGTGTCTAAAAAATGTTAGTTGTTTTGCTGAGGTGTGTGAATAGCACCACTTACAGCTTCAATATAAGATTAAACGATTTTGGTTTTGGTATTGTCTGTGTAAATTTTACCTAATCACCATACTGGACAACCATTATGCATTTTTTCACCAAATTACACATTACGCCAAACTGTATATTGATTATGCCATTTTTGTACAGTAAAAAAACTAAATAATATAAATAAAGCAATAAAAACGTCTCTTTTTTTCTTCAATTTTGTAATCATCTCTTTAATTCAGCTGATATAAATGTGAAAATATTCTTAAGAAGGCATCTGGTGCATGAGAATAGTGTAAGAGTACTTTCCTTACCGTATATACTCGCGTATAAGCCCATTCGCATATAAGCCGACCCCCAGAACTGAATTGGTAAAACTGTTTTAAAGTGCATGACCTGTGTATAAGCCGACAGATAATTTCTAGACTTCCGCTACATCACAAGATGCACAAAGTGAGTTCTGAATACGTTTATTTAGGCAAATCACATTATTAAATAAAATGAAAGTAAGAAAGCTAATTTATATGTTGAAATAAATACAATTCTAAAGTGTTAAGTCTTAATGGAAATTTAATTAATCCTCATTCTAAAATCATGAATTTTAAAAGTTCTATCACTTTTAGAATCCTTCAAAATCTGGCTCTGTATCAGACTTGCCAAACAGTTCACTAAACTCGGCTTCTGTTACGGGCTTTATACTTTCATCATATACATCGTCATTGTCATCATGGTCATCCGATAGTGTGTCGTTCTCCTTCTCGCTCTCCACGTCATTGTCGGATTGAAATATAGCATCATCTCCTGTTCCATCCATAGCATTGCTGATAGAGCACTTCCTGAATGATTTTGAAATCATTTCCGATGGAATAGAGTCCCATGCTTCTTTTACCCATTTGGCGACCAAATCGATGTCCGGCCTCATTAAATTCCTGCCTTTTGTCATTTTCACAGCCCCTGAGCAAATCCATTCTGCCCCCATCTTTCGTAACTTGTCCTTAAAAGGTTTGTTAAGGCAGTTATCATGAGGTTGTAACACTGATGTTAAACCTGCTGGTATCACAGCCAGTGTTGTTTTCATTTTCTTTGCGTCCTTTTTTACTTCATCGGTCTTGTGTGCACGAAACATATCCCATACAAGCATTGAAGGTGTCTGAAGAATTGCACCTGGTCTCTTGTTCCATACTTTCTCTAACCATTCAATTCTTCCACTTTCGGCCATCCATCCCATTTGCTGTGCACGAACAATGACACCAGCAGGAAATTTCATGCTTTTCAGCAGCGACTACCTTTTAAAATTGATGACAGGAGACAGCTTCTTTTATCCATCAGCTAAACAGGCCAATACAACTGTGAAATGCGTTTTTTTTCATGGCCGGTCGTTTTATCAAAATAGTTTTCTCACCAACAGCATTGACTGTTTTATTGCTTGGTAAGTCAAAGGTCATAGGCGTCTCATCCATATTTCTAATTTGTGATACTTCAAATGAGCACTCCTTTCTGCGTTTAATGATGAACTGCTGAAATGATTCAATTTTTTCTTCCAAGTCTTTTGGTAGCTTTTGTGCTATCTTCGTTCACTGCCTGAGGCAGAAACCATTCCGACACCAGCCGGCTGATGCAACAAATTTTGAATCTGCCAACTTATATTTATCATTTTTAGCTATCTGCATAGCACGTAGACGAATTAAAGTTCATGTGACAATGTATCCATTTTGTCGAAGTTCACTTACAAAATCACTGAGTTCTTTCTCCAATTCAGGGAAAGTGGCAATCCCAATCCGACGAGCCTTCTTGGATTTTGGCATTTCTTCTTATGCTGCTTTGCTTTTCCGCCATTCCCGTACTTGCTTCTCGTTCACAAAAAAATTGCGTGCTGCAGCACAGTTGTTATTTGCTTCTGCATATTTAATAACTTTAATTTTGAATGCTGTATCGTAAGCAGAACGCTTTCTTTTACTTCCAACACTATTCATTTTATCTGATTGAATTGAATATAAACTTCTAGAGAGAATAAACTGAAATAATTTCTTATAGTGGTAGTATACTATTTATATACCTTATCCTGTAATTATTTCCATGTGTGGTTGGTTATCAATTTGTATTTGATAATTATTTATCATTGTTGTTTATTTGTGTTTTTTTTTTTTACTACCGGTAGTGTGATTCAATTGATCAAAATATGATTGGTTTCAACGTGGACATTATTCAAGTATTGTGACAGTTTATAACTTTGAGGAGAAACCATGTCCACTACCATATCTCATTAAACAATACATCTGAGAGTCGGCATGTATTAGTAAAGTCATTGGCATTGTGCAACAAAACAAACCTATTATCCCCGAGGCATTTACCCCAGATCAAGCATATGGTAACTATTGTACAACACTCTACCGCTAACAAACCACTTTGCTTTACAAACAACTAAACAACAGTAGTATATAAACTGTGTCTGCCGATTACTTCTAAAACACCTGTCAAAGAAATCCCACAAGTTATATTGTTTTACAATTATTTACGTTGACTCGTATATTGCCCTGTTATTTATCCTTCCTAAGTGTGCGCGCAAACTAACCCCTATGGAGCCTCTCGCTATTGTTTTATTAAGACTATCATACATGTATTTCTACTCTCGATCAAAATGTTTGTCGGATATACCTTCAGTATCGTAATTCTTTTATTATTTTTACGTAGATTCTTTTCATATTTACACTGAAATAAACTAGCATTCATTTGTACGATACCGTAGAGTTTAATGATTACTGATTAGCTGAGGGTTAAGTACTTGACTGGAGATTACTAATATGTCAGTTTTTTGGAACATACACGTACCGTATCTTATATAGTATTATAGGGTCAAGTGTCAGCGGGTCATGGCGTTGATCTAAGGGACTTGGTATGGTTACTTTATTAAATCTTCTTTTGGTTGTTTTTGTTTAAATCAGACTGTTCCATCTTTCAGCATTATGCTGGTATATTGGATGTGTTTCTGTTGCTTTGTTCTTGCTTTCTATGTGATTTGATCATGCAGAGGTAACACTAACATCCACTTTTATTGAAA
The DNA here is from genome assembly GCA_028554795.2 of Sinohyriopsis cumingii. NCBI lineage: Eukaryota > Metazoa > Mollusca > Bivalvia > Unionida > Unionidae > Sinohyriopsis > Sinohyriopsis cumingii. The sequence continues at coordinate 130,542,100 of CM068824.1, forward strand.
AAAAGTAAAAGACAGTCATTTAAAGATAGGGTACATTATGTAGAAGGGGCATCCAATGTTTGTAGATAATGAATTGGCTCAATTGGTTTCCTCAACGATGAGCAAAAATTTCAAAAATTTTTACTATCAAATTGTGGCACCAGTATTTTATAGAACAATTAAAATGATATAGAACAATACAAAATTCAGTATTGTTTTTTTAAAATGTCCATCTTTTATGAAAAAAGTAATCTAGTTATCTCTTAATACAATACCATAACAATATAATTTATCAACATTCATATGCAAAAGAGCTGACACATTACACGATTTTTCTGCAGATACACGTTATGCATGTTGAAACCTCTTCGAGTAAAGGTTTTACTAATCTTCCAATGATTAGCTATCTTGAAAAGAACAGTATTTATCCAGAAACCAAACTATTTCCTTCGAAGCCTATTTATTGACAAGTATTGCCAATGCATATATAAAACAATTAGTCAACATTTACCCAATGATTCCCACCTTCACCTTGATTTTTGTCAGTATTCATCCCCTAATGGGGGCCCCGAATGGCGGAGTGGTCTAAAGCGCTCTCTGTTACGGATCACTACTACCTCACCTCTGTCTGCGTGGGTTCGAGTCTCGGATTCAGCCAATGTGGCTATGTGAGAAAGCTTGTCAGTAGCTTCTCGTGGGTCGGTGGTTCTTTCCGGGGTTTTCTCGGGTTCTTCCTCCACCATTAATACTGGCCGCCATGTATTGCCTATCGCGTGCTTGAAAATGGCGTTAAACCCTACAGCAACAGCAACATCATCCCCTAATTATTCTTAGGTACCTCTGTAACTCATGCCCTAGTTTATTTGGCAGTGTCTGCTTTTGGACCCAGTATGAGTAACTTACAGAATATGTGTAGTTAAAAAGAAAAGATTTATTTTTCCCCTGCGTATTGGGTATTTGTTAGAGAATCATTCTTAATCTGCATGAGTTACCAGTGGTCATTGCATGGTTATCAAAACATTGTGACATGAGATAGAAAAAAAAGTATAACTTCAGGTTTTAGGTAAGCACAGCAATCAGAGAGATGTTCAGAAAAATATTGCCTACATTTTGTTAAGCAATATGCTAATAATGAAACTACTTTTGACTGGCAAAAGAAAGAAAGATAAAGCTTTATGCACGCATGATTTTCACTTTCTTTTGTGTATGAAGTTTTGATGAATTATTTTAAACATTCACTGTATGGATATAAAATTGTGCTTGTAAAGGCCCAGCAAGTATGTTATAACCATTTTACACATTACATGTACCGTAGTTGCTTTTCCTTGTGTTATGGATAAAACGATGCCAATTTGTTTACAGAAAAAAATTAAATTTAAAAAGTAATGGCAAGTTGATACTTTAATCGTTTTAATTAAACTCAAGTAAACTTGGAATGTTTTTCTATGTTATTCTGGCATATTTAAAACCTAAGAACAGTCAATGGGCAGCAAGTACATCATATATGCACATATTTTAATTTTTCTTGTTTAAAATGTTACATTAACAAATATAGTAACTTCTGAGTAAACACTCATTTTACATCAATATTTAAATAAGCAGTGCATTGTGTTCTCTCACTTAATTGCAGTGTCAGTTCTCAAGGAGCCATTTCTAAAAATTGAAAGTGATCATCATCGTCCCCTATACAAGGAGTTTTCACAGTGGCCACAGCCATATGTACATCATCTGTAAGTGCAAAGTCTAAACTGCAAATGGATCAGGAGAGTTGATTACAAATACTATTTCACTGTAGTTTGTACAGAACATTTCACACGATATGAGTTTAAGTCAGTTAAGGAATTTGATTTACAGGCAAGTAATTTTTCCTTAGATTCCTCATGCCAGGTTATTATTCGTTTGACTTTTTAGCTGTATCACTTAAGTGAATGAGAATGCTTAATGGCACTAAATTCAATTAGAATTGTACATATAGACAGTGACAGATTGACTCTCAAGTTTATTTTGCACTTGTATACACCTCTCCCTCGATAACTCACACACAACTAGGTCCACAAACATAGACCGCACTGTAAGCGAGGGCCCGAGTTACCGAGGGACCTCCAAAAATTGAAAAAAATTTCTTATACATCGAGAAATCTGAGTGACGGGTTTACGGAACTGGGCTGTTTATTGACTTAATCCTCATTTTACAATCACTTGATAATAATTGTTATTAATGCACATTTTGTAATGAAGTTGTTCGTTATTCAGCGTAAAAAACATTTATTTTCAAAATGTCCAACATGTGAAAGATCATTCCAGCTGGTTTCAACACCTTCACATGTGCTCAAAAACATCTGTGCATTACGTCACTGCTTTTTGTTTTGTCGATTAGCCTGGTTCTCAGAATGGTATTAAATAGTATACTACAAGTCAGGAGTCACAGCAGCCAGGAACTAGACTAACTGTTGAAACACCACCAAGCAGGATTCCTTTCTTTCCAAAACTAACAACATTTATTTTGTGAGACAAATGCTTATGTCAAAGCTCAAATTTTTTGTATTGTTCAGTTAGTACAATATTAATGTCATGATTTCCTTGCAGGAAATAATGAAACTTCTTATCATCCTTCAGGATGTCTCAGAATATTGCTTGCCCACAATAGTCTATATCTGTGAAACCAAGCTCTTTATTTTACGAAGTATTCATTTTGCTTGGTTGCCTTGCTATCTTTTTATCACAGTTATGAAGGAGTCGGTTAATTTAAGGTAGCTTATGTTACATACACAATAACATTTATAACGGTGTGCAATTGATCAACTGCAGTGAGTTCGCCCAACATACGACCGGGACCACAAGATTTTAAGTATGTAGGACTTGCATGTCTTTTAACTGTTTTTTAAATTCCACCTACATTATTTGATTCAAAAGGCATAATTAACGTGATAATACAAAGGAGGCCAGTTTTTAATTCAGTGCAACAATACAAACAAATACTTCTACAAGTCAGTTATCAAAACACGGTTGGCACTTAATTAGGTTCTCAGAGAAACGCTTCTGGACATAACTGTTATGATAGATTGACATATTTTCTGTTTAAATACTCATTGCATTTGTGATGATAATACTTAAGTGGAACTAAAAGATAGAATTAAAGCACAAAGTTCACTTGATAAAAATTATTTAATTGGCATTTAAATATTAATGTTCTGCTTACACTAGGTGTAAGTGACATTTTCATTGATCAAAACGTCCTTGAATATCTTTAATTAAAGTGTACTAAGAATGTCGTTTGGAAACAAAATGTTGCCAATTAGAGGACTTCTTATTAAAAGTTGATAATTTAAAATTTCCAGGTCATATCTACTGTTTCAGTTAGCAATTTTGATTGCACTTTTTTTCAAGTTCAAGAAATAGGGATAAAATTTCTTGTATTTTCTGGTTTAAAAAAAATTGATCCACGCCTGCCCCAATGTTATAAGCAGGTTTGCAAGTTATCAGGTCACGAGTTATCGAGGTAGTGGTGTAATTCAAAATATTACTCACTGGTACTATTTTAATAATCTATGAATAAATAGCAAATAGCATATACATTCACACACACACAATAAATTATATACATGCATTTATGTATAGAAATATTTTTCCTTTGTTAGCAGAGGAGGCAAGCATGGAATGGAAATAGACACAAATTGCATTGATGATGATTCTGTGAAGGATCCTGATTACGTTCCTGAGAGCGATACAGAGAGCGATAAAGAGAGTCTCATTTTCCCTTTTAATAAGGTCAGATCTGGTAAGTTTAATTGTTTTTTAATTTGACATATGAATGTTTATCTTGTCCAACTTATTGTAAGCTCAATGAGGGGATTGCACAATGATATCTCTGTCCTTCTGCAAGTCCTAAAGACTGTCCTTTCATTTTCATGTGTCAGATTAAATCATTATATATATCTTATTATATTTTCTAGCCAAGGTCAGATAAGCTTGTCTCATGGCAAATCATCTATAGTCCATCTGTCAACATTTGACATTTGAAACTTTATGTCCAGCTGATATCCCTTGCAGAATAGGCATCCTCCAGCATGTTAAAATAGGATGCAGCTTTTATCCTGTTATTTGTCTTGTGATGATGTTACATGTGAGAGAGTGTTAGACCTTTACAAGTGTGCAGTTGATATATGTATATAAAAAATTGACATTTAATTTAAGGAGTCTACCCACTTCCGACTTTGGTTTTGTGTAACTGAAGTTAATGACTTTTTTCTTCTTATGTGTTTACAAAATATTTTGTGTCATTGGCCAAATTACACATCAAATAATGTCCAAAGAGCATTATGCTAGCTGTTTGATTTGGTAACTGACAGTTTATATGACAATGATTGCAGAAGAAAACAATAATACAATTTTTTAATTACAATTCATTATAGTTATATTATAGTTAAAGAACAATTATTCTTTATGCAATATTATTTTTTACAAAGTTTTATCATGATTCTGACAAAATCAGTTTATTTGGTTTTCAGAAGAGAATAAAAAAAAAATGAGTATTTTTGTTTATAGTTTTGAAGGTATATATTATGAACTAATCACCCCAAGACTCTTGAAAATAAACCAAGACACTTCAGATTATTTACATCTGAAATGCTTTTCTCTAAATGATCAGAAATCAGTGAACTTTATGCTAAAAACTAATAAAATGCTAGTTCTAAATGTATGTAAGCTGATTACTTAGGCCCATACATTAATGAAAGAATCATCATCATGCATCTGATTGTAAGTGCTACATAAAAGTATTAATTATAGCTAACAGGAATGAGTAATTTATGCAAATTCGCAGGTTTCCACAATCATCATTGTCATATGGGTCATTTCTGAGATTGATATAAATTTTGTGAGAAACTTGGGGTGGCTGGGTAGATCAGTTGACTGAGCACAGATTTGCTGCTTGGTTTCTTGCCTTGCCTGATACCGGTCTACCTGTGTTTGGAATTACTTTGTTTTCTTCAACAATTTACACATACTGCACAAATTGCAAGATGAGTAACTTTTTTGTCATTTCTTGATAATGAATACTCAATATCAGTCTAAATTAACGTTGATCATAATGTTTTCTCTGTTACATTATCATCAATGTGTCTGTTGGAAAAAGGTGGTATGTAATGTTAATTGCATCATATGATGCCATGATTCAGGAAATGTTAAAAACAAGTTTTTATGGGCTTCGTTGCATCAGTATGTTGTATTTTAATAGATCACAAAGTGAAGTCATTCAATAGTCAGTGTGTCACAAAAGTGTACAGAGCAGGAAAGGTGTTAATTGTGTAAATGCTCATTGTTTGCGCAACGCACAGGTTCGTGGCACTAACAGAACACTTGTCCCCCAAGCCCACACCAGGGCTTTACACCTTGATCCTTATGTGAGGGCTATATAAACAAAACAAATATCTTGTTTTTTTCCTATGTTTTGAATTAAATAAAAATGATATTAATATCACGTTTTTAAATCTTTCTAAGGGTGGAGCAAACACATCCAGCAAATGCAGAACAGAAAGATGCCAACACAAGTGATGTACAAAACATCGGGGAAACAGGTAAGAATGGGTTCTTTGTTGCCAAAGTGCATTCATCTTTAATGACACACATGTGGTATGATGCATGAATAAACTGCTCCTACCCACATTGGCAGAAAATCTAATTGCTTTGCTTTTGATTGGTTTTGACAAAATTTGAATGGATATAACATTTACAGTTTTTTTTTTACAGAAATAGAAGAAATAGAAAATTCACATGCAGACCAGAAAGAGAATTTTGACTTTACCAGAAGTTACAAAATGAGCTCTGAACTTAACATCAGAAAAACAGGTATGTATGGTTTCATTGTTATGCTGTAGGGAGGATTGATGTAATTTAACTGTTTCCAATTTTTCTACTTTTATTTTACATAGTAACAAGCAATGTGCAATTATCATTTATTTTGTCAAATATTTCAGCACTGAGGGATCTTGTGCTACAAAACTATATAGCACTTTAAGGGTTAAGGACATTCATGGAGCGATTTTCATTGGGATCCTTTAAAATATCCATCATAATTTCGTCTCTGCTAAGGCAGTTTACACTTTAATTAAAATTTTATACCCATGTACATGTATCTGGAAAAATTTATAGAGTGCTCTGATAAAGTAATGGAGGTATCTTCAACATCAACAATAATAATTTAAAAAAAATATAACCATATTAGCCAAATTTTGACACTCTTATGAAATCAAAGCATGTTAGTTCAAAATAACGTTGGAATTAATAGTGAAATTCACAGTTCATTTCAAGAGCATTTCATATCTCCGACCACTACTCTTGTTCCCAAAGTGGACATTATTAACACTCAGCAGTTGTAAAACAGAAATAGTCATATCTCAAGTACCTGAATACCTTTTTCAGTCAGTAGAGCATCCGACTTTTTGAATGACTCTTGCTTGAGAGCAGTTTAAAGAATTACTAAATGAAGTTATGCATGGTTTATTGTTCTTTCTTTTAGATGAAAACAGAGTTAACAGGAAATGTAAGAAAAAGCCAAAACGGCCATGTTCATTTTGTGGGAACCTTCAGAGTAAATTGTCACGACACATGAAACTGAAGCATGCTGATATGCAGCAGGTTGCTGATGCATTGACACAACCAAAGCCCGAAAGAGACCGGATATTTTTATCTCTAGAAAAGGATGGTATTTACAAATATAATATTGAGCTATTAAAAAATGATGCCTTGGAGGCTGATCTTATGATGGAAAAGAAGCGTGGTGCATCAAGAATTCTGATGTGTGGTCACTGCAAAGGTTTCTACTCTAAAGATTACTATTATAAGCATAAGGAAAAATGCTTTTCCAATATAACAACAACTAAGGCTTCTCTACCAGTGTCACTTTCAAATTGTGCAGAAAGTGAAGAATTCAAGACCGAAATATTGGCTAGGTTCATCTTTGATGAAGTTGGCAATTGATGTAGAGAGGACAACACCATCAAAACAATTGGAAGAAGACTGTATGAAAAACTGATGAGAAAGAAAGATAAGAAAGTGGAAGTAAGAAGGTCCACAATGACAGACATGAGAAGATTAAGTAGTTTGTTCCTAGCATTCAGAAATTCCAAAGGAGATAATTGTAACTCATATGAAATATTTCATCGGGCAAATTTTGAGCATTTAGAGAATGCAATAGATGCTATTACAGCAGCTGATGAACAAAGTACAGAAGTAAAAGCAGGATTAAGACAAAGTTTGGGATATCTTTTAAAGAGGGGAGCAAAAATTTTAAAAGGAACATATTTAATTAATGATGAAGATGATAAAGCAACAGAAATTGACAAATTGTTGGAGGTGTTAAACTTGCAGTGGAATGCCCTGTTTGGTAATACAGAGTACTTGTGCAATAAAAAGAGACAGGTAATTCTACGTAAACCAGCAGAACTGCCTTTGGAAAAAGATGTGGAAAAGCTCCACAACTATGCTCTGAAAAGAATTGATGAGCTGGTTAATGACTCTTACTTAATATGGGGATCAGCAGAATATGTTGAACTTAGAGATCTTCTTGTGGCAAGGCTGACAATGTACAATGGACGAAGGGGTGGAGAGCCCAGTCGTCTCCTCTTGCTTGAAGTGGAGGAAGCTATGAATAATGCTTGGATCAATGAGAGTTCAGTGGCTTCAATATCAGATAAGATGGAAAAGCAACTGGTACAGCAAATCAAAGTTGCATATCAAAGTGGCAAAGGAAACCATTTAGCGCCTGTTCTTATACCAAAAGATTGCGTGAAGGGAATATAAATTATGGTAAATTCAGATAAGAGACAAACTGCAGGTGTAAGTGCAAAAAATGCATTTGCCTTCCCATGCGTGAAACAGTCCGAAGACCATCCAAGTGGCTGGCACTGCATTACAGAAATTTGTCAAGGAGCTGGAACCAGTAAGAATATTACAGCCACCAAGAACAGACACCGCGTATCAACAATTTATGCAGCTTTGGAGAATAATGAGCAAGAAAAGGAGACATTTTATAAACATATGGGTCATTCTGCAGATATGAATGATTCAGTTTATCAGTGTCCACCAGCTGTTGTTGAAGTCACAAAAGTTGGAAAGTTCTTGAATTTGCTAGATGAAAGAGTAGTTAAAAGACAAGGTAAGCTTAATTCCATGGGTGCCTTGTATAATATGCTAAAATGCATCTGAATTGTATATTTGTGACCAGTTAATTTGTTTGCTATGAGATAGGAGTCCACTGTATGTTGACATGATTGTGAAATCTGACTGGATATGATGTAAAATAATTTATGTTGTGTTGGGAATCATGTCAGAATTGTTTTTCACTAAAATTCTCTTCAACGTTCAGTTGACATTAGCTTAATTTCCTACTTTAAAGCAAATGGTGGAGCATCCCATAGTTACATATTATTTCTTTGTGCATTTTTATTGGATGTAACTAAAAGTTAATAAAACGATCAGTTGTAACTTACTGTAGCACATGAACAATAGAGCCTGCAGATATATCAGTTACTTATATATGTTGTCTATTTCAGACCAGGATGAGATGGAACCTTGCTGCACAAACAGGTTCACAGCAACTTCTGTTATTGGCATGAGGGACTCAGGTAGATATTGTTCCATTTAGGCCTTATTGAATGTGATGCATTCATTCTTTTTATTACAGTTATGAAATAGTTACTAGTATGTTAAAAAAGTCATAACAGAATCAGAAAAAGCATATTCAATTTTTTTTAATTATGCTGTGAGATATCTTGAATTGGTAGAATTATTCTTCCATGCATCCATCCCAAGAAGCTTGTTATCATGATTACGCCAGAAGACACCAACAATCATTCTAGACCAGTGGTACCCAAATTTTTTTCAGACCACTGCCCCCTTGGTTCTCCTCAGTGCCCCATTTTCATTAATCAAAATTTTCTTAAATATCGTTAATTGCGGTGTACTAGGAATGTCATTTGGAAAGAAAATATAAAATATTGTATGACTTATTTTTACATTTGATATTTGATTACGTTGATTAAAATTTCCAGGTCCTATCTCCCATTTTTTATGATAAAACGAGCCATGTATCAAATTATCCAATTTTGATCGCGATTTTCTTAAAGTTGAAGAAATAAAGATAAATTTTGGGGGTATTTTATGGTTTCAAAAATGGGATCCACACCTGACCCCACCTTATAAGCACAAATCAAAAGAAAAGGTGGATACAGTATCTTATAATGCCTATATCAGTATTCTTTTTTCCAAGCATTTTATTAGTGATGAAAAAAATAACTGCTAGATATCATATTTGCAATTCCAGAGATACAACAAAAAGAACTGGCAAATGAAGACCAGATAGAAAAAGTGTCTTTTACAAAAAGGGCTAAGACAAGTTCTGTGCTAAACATAAGGGAAACAGGTATGTACAGTTCACTATTCCATTTATGTCATGTGCAGATAAAGTAAGTGAAATTAAACAGTTAAATTATGAGGAATTGGCTGGATTGGACCAAATAGGTCATTCACTTGGAACAAATATGCTGATATTATTGCTCCATCTCTTATGTCCATTGCACTTAATATCTTTATAGCACTTTTAAAAACTTTAAGGGCTAATTAAAATTTGCCTATGTTTTTACTTTCCAGCACACCCATATGTGCGGTGGACCACAAAGAGTACCTCCATTTTAAGTAATAAATTCAAATCATTCATACAGGAAGATGGAGCAGGAAATTGTGGTTTACTTCCAGGTAAGTTGTAAATAATCAAGACAGAATGGATAATGAAAGAAAAATTAATGGAAAAAAATCTATTTGGCAATTCAAAGGTAATTTACTGTCATTTACTGTTAATAAATTGAGAAAACTGACTGAAATGCAATTGCAGAAATTAAAATAATCCATTTTTGCTCTGTTAGAATACATATCCTTTCTGGAATCAAGCTATTGTATATTGTTGGTTTCATGTTAACATTCAAGGAAAAACTTAGATCTGGATTAGGGCTTTGTTTGCTGATGTTTGGCATTTTCATTTTTAAAGATTCTGTATTTTTTTAAAAATCAATTTGAATAATTAAATTGGACAATTCTGATGAAGAATTCAATAAATAAATGCAATTGTATGTACTGTTTGGACAGGCATGTGGATGCTTGGTATTATATACAGTGTATTTTCTGGTTTAAAAAATGGGATCCATGCCTGACACCGCGTTATAAGGGCGCAGGTTATTGAGGGAGTGGTGTATTATGAAAATCTACCTTTTGCATAGGTATATTCTGCAAAGGATAAAAACTCTTTGCAGTATATATACCTGTGTAATCATAGTTTTTAACTAGAGAAAGGAGGAGTTTTTTTATAAGACAAATTCTTTTTTCTAGCAGTGTGTGAAATTCACATTCTTGAATATCATGTCATAAGCTGCATGACATCAAAAGAGTTAAAATTGTCTATATCATAATTAGGACATTGGAGCCAATTGCAGCTAACCGTGTTTTTGGCAGGATATGCAGGTGAAGCACTTATCTATTCCATCTCTCTTAATATGAGTTGTACAAGTTTTCTGATCGGAATATTATCTTGTCTTTTAAATTCACAATGACTCATATTCTTCATTGCTAATTGTGGATATATCATAATAAATAATAAACAAGAAACAGGATGAAATTCTCAGATTACTTTTTCCAAATATTGTAATTTATATATACAAAATGAGGGAAGAATATCCTGATGAATTAATATGGGTAAGATTGTCTACTTTGTTCAAGCTGACTTATGAAAGGAAACACATCTGACATTGAAAATAAATTCTGTAACAAATTAATTGCATGATTGTCTTTAAGAAACTTAGAACTTAACATTTAAAATCTTGTCTTATAAAAGTATCAATAGCGAAATTCCTTCATTGTTGCAGAATCCTGGAGAAAACACTGTTGATAAACAGAAATTTGAAAATAAAAGTGAAAATAATATTTAATAGTTGTTTTCAAATGTCTCTTGACAGGACGAAAAGATGTTGCTGACTTTATCGAGACTGAAAAGTTACAAGAACTTGAGAAACTACCAATGAAGGAGAAGATACAGAAAATTCAAACTAACATTTTCAATGAACGAAAAAAGTTTCGAGATACTATGGCTCAGAAAATGAAAAATTACAATCATAAAGTCGTGATTTAGTTGTGGGGGTGGCTAGATTTTTTTAGGTGAAGATTTCGTTAAGTTTTAAGAATTCCTCAACGTTTTTTTGTTTTTTTTTGAAGAATGAAACTATTGTTTGATCTAAAGTTTTACAACTGAGGGGTTAGTTTTCATGTGGTTAACTATCTCTTTTTCTGACAAAATCAAAGTATTGTCTGTCAAATGTATATACAAAATTAAAAAAAGATAATAATAAAATCTCTACTGAAATTAGAAAATCGGATTACAACTTTATGGAAACTGTCTCCTGGTTGATTTGCATTTTCATCTTTAAGTGGTTTTTAAATATCTTCATGCCACTTTCCTCATATAGTTTTTGAATTAAGATTGTTCCTGTATCAGAGGTTAAGATCACAACAGGTTCAGATATGTTTTTGATGGAGCAATTGTTAGTCAATTTGGTACTTCTTGCACCACGCTACTGCTTGTTTCGTATACTTGCTTCAAATGAAAGTGGTCTTCTCAAAGTTTTGTAGTGATATTATTAAATGTATTAAAATTGACTTGTTAACAGCCTTTTCAATAATATCTATAAATCATATCTCTGCATTGAGATCAATGGCGTATGCATGATCCTCATTCCTGTTTTGTTGTCATACTATTTATGCATGAAAACATCTGATTATGTTTGGACTAAGCCCGTATACAAATGGAAAAGCTTATTTCTGGTATATTTTACAGCACAGTAGAACCTGTCTTGAGTAACCATCTTTTTTATGTCCATAATCATCATGCATGGATTGAAATTATATGTGTATCCAATTTTTTTTGAAGGACCCTTGCTAGATCATGACCAGCAACTATGATTTTCAGGTAAAATAAGCATTTACACACAGCTATGAAGAACCAAATAGATAAACACCACTTACTTTTATGTAAGCTTTCCAAAACAAAGGCTTCTATACATGTATATCGTTATTGATATGTAAAATTATTTGAAATGAATGAAATATTTAAACAAGAATTTTGCATAAAGAATAAATTGCATGCAAAGTAATTGTGGGTATTCCTTTGTAAATTATCACTTTGAAACCTGTCGTGCAACTGTCTTGAGAGACTGCTTTTTGTTAGCAGAAGGGGTTGACCTTAAAGAAAGCTTTTACTCTGCCACTAGCTGCAGTTATATTTGCTAATATTTTAATTTGCACATAACACATATGTCAATTTGTCTGATTACATGATTGTGTAAAAAAGAATTTTTATCTACCTTTTAATAACTTGATTTATATAAATTATTTATAGTGGTCCTCCACTTACACGGGATTCTGGCCATAAGGAATGGGTGGCCGCTGGTTGGGGTGGTGGGTGGAATTCAAGAGGGGGCACACTGATTTTTTCTGTAGAGAATGTCTTATATTCATGCAATAATACTTTCATTTTGAAAGTAAGATGAATTTGTATAATTTTCTCGATTGTATTATTGTTCTTGTGAAATTGTTCCTCTGTTAGATATTTCCATGAAAATGAGTTGTAACTTTTATTAATTATGTTTTGATGTGTGTAACTCAAAAACTCATGGGAGCTATGAACTTGGTACATGTGATAAATAATTTGATGTCTTTAAATTAAGAGGTATCTTTTAAAAATATATTGTTTACTATAAATTGCATGATCATGTCTGAGTGTCTTTTGTATTGTCAACTGTTTGTTACACCGTTGATGCTTTCTACCCAATAGCACATGCACTTATGAAAACTGATGTGTACTCAGATCAAGTCAGAATTAACTCTACCATGTCAAACAAGTTACTGAAACCATTTCTTACTGGAAAAACTTTTACATTTTCACTTGTTCATTTATTATATTCTTGCTATCCTAGGTTCACCAACAGTTGTAAAATCTATTTGAAGATGCATCTGGACATAACTTGACCATATCAAAATTACATGATTGTGTGAAACCATATCTGCACAGTCTAAATTCAATTATGCCTAATATGCATAACATTTCCAAAACAGTTGTTGTGGGCGAGCGGTCTTAACATTTGTCAATTGCCCAGGTGAGCAATATTATACCCATGTGGGCCTCTTGTTTGATGCAGTGTGATGTCAAACCCATTTACAATTTATCACTATGTTTTGTATAGAATTGGTGTGATTTTTCAGATTTATATGCTTTGTGTATGAACCCTATTTTTATGTATGCATTAGTGAGATCGCTGACTTTTGTGCAGACTAACTACCATAGAACAAAGCTATTAGGCTGAATGGTCAGTTAGCCAGAATAACCAGTGGATAATCCGAACATAAAGAGGTGATAATTAATAAATTTTGTCCAGTCGATGATCAATGTCTTAGGTTCAAGACCGTACAGATTCCACCTTGATGTGATTTTTTAACAGAAGATACTATGAAGCAAAAATGGCAGTGTAATATATATATATTTTTCATATCTTGGCCACTTTAATCACCAACACTTTGTAATAAATCCAAGATTTCTCATTTTCAGACACTAGATATCACGCATAATACTACCTTAAACTGTGGTACATATGTCATCTCAGTTATCTAATGTGAAATCAACAGGAAAAACTGATTAAACATGACATCTATCTCGTAATGCTCCTGTAATAATGATGGGCACAAAGCGAGACACTTGGGTGCATGTTGCATATCAGCTATCTAGTATAACCATATTGATTCTGTCTAGCAACTATGCTCGTTTCTTCCTTAAAGAATAACTTATGACACCATACTTCATCTAAAATATGAAAAGGTGTACATTTATGTGGCAAATCTTAGGAGTCTGTAACGGTAGACATCAACAGAAGCTTGCTGTCCAGAATAAAATGCACATGTAAATCTAAAGTTTTTGGGAAAAAAAGTTTAAATACACAAATCAGTTTTCAGTGAATTTCTAGAAATATACCATCTAAACTGAAAGTTTGTATGATTTTCCATATTTATTAAACAAACATTCCATACTCAAATAATTGTTTACAAATATATAAATGTGGCAAAAATTAACCTGTCAATCAAACCAAACTTTATACTATGTATGATTTAGGAATGTTGTAAATTGGGTAGCATATAGACCTTATCAAAATACTGTTTGATGCTGACAGTGTTGCTCATTGTTCCTGTTACTGACAATGTCTCAAGATTCTGAAGCATACTATTTGGAGAGTAAACTGATTTTGTAAATTGGACAATTCTGTCAGAAAGTCTGTTAATTTATTGTTTTTGTACTAGTTTTATGAATTTAAGACATGGTCTGAATGTGCGAGATTGGCATAAAATCGATCTGAGTTTGGGACAGCACTTATTAAATGAGAGTTACTTACTAGAAATGGTGAAAAATACTTTATTTGTTGAGAGAATCTATGCTGGTTTTATGCTTTCTAAGTAACTTTACCTTATACCATTACTATGCTAAGAGGTGACATTTTGATGAAAACTAGTGTTGACATCCCTTTTGCAAACATATTAAAACTTGTGACTGTCCTTAATATTTTTCTAGACAATTTCAGTTTTTGAATTTATTTTACTTGTAATCAGGTAAATAGTTTGCTTCTTAATTGTAATGGTCATAAGCATAGCCTGAGGTTTTGTTCCTTGAAACATTAACATGTTCAACAGATGTAACTCTTTTCTCATGACATAAGATTTTGTATAATATGTTAAACTGTTGATCTTGTATCTTGTACTTGTATCTTTTACTTTAATTAATTATCCATATTTGTTTGTCTAAATAGCAGCAGTTCAAACTAAACTACTAATATTCTTTAACACATTCTTGATTTACACAAAGTAAATGAGAATTTAGTTTATTACATTAATGGCAGAAGCATTGATCTAAAGACTCTATTTCTTTTTACATCTATTTCAACTTTTGTTTGTATGTACCCAAGATAGCGGCATCTGTGCTTTGGATGGTATTATTATGTGTGTGATTTGGGGATGCAGGGGGTTTAGTGTTGGTGGGTGTAGGAAGATTGTATTGGTTTAATTTTCTTCAGCATGTGTAAACAGCAAGTAATGCCTTATATGATTAAATTTATATTTGAAACTCATCACCAGATACCTACCCTTTTCCCAAATACCACTCCTAATAATAGGTGCTGCTCCATGCCATGAGGTCAACAACTAACTTACGATATGTTATGGTTAAAATGTTATTTGGAAGTGTTTTCATATAGCTAGATAATCCCTGAATCTGTGCACTTCATAGTTTTAATATAATATCATGTGATGTTTGTCATTCTCTTAGTATCGCTTCTGCCCATAAATAGCTTTCAATACTCAGCATTATTGAAGAAACAATCTTTATCCTGGATTCCTTGGAATTGTTTTTGGTCAGTACAGCATAGGTTACTTTGAGTGACACTTGTCTTGTTTTAGAATGTTATAACCTTGAGCTGCATTTGAAGTATATACTTATGGTTTATTTTCAGATGTAAATTTACACATGTTGCTGTTTAAATTGAGCGATTTTACATGGTTAAAATAAAACTGAATGTTTAAAACCAGGCAGATGGGTATTAGTCCTTGGTCCCAGAACATGCGCATCATCTTATTCTGGTTTATATTCTGTTTGAATATAAAATGGCAATGACAAAGAAACGCTATCTCATGCTGATGTCAAGAAATGCATTGAGGTTATTTTCAACTGACTAAGTTGTGCGGAAATATAGCATTTTACCCATTTGTGTGTTCAGTTGTTCTTCAATCATACATTTGTTTATTTTCTCAATATTTTATTTCCATCGCTTGAGTGTCATTTTTAGTGTCAGCTGTTTGTTTCTTACACACTCAATACTTTGGACCCAATTTCACATGCGTTGATGAAAACTAATGTGTACACACATCAGGTTAAAGTAACTTGACCATGTTAAATAAGATACTATACCATTGCATGCTAGAAAAAAATTGTGCAATTATATTTGTTCATTTATTACATTTTCATTGTCCTAAGTTTGCCAACAGTTGTAACAACTAAGTTCTGGATACATCTGGACAAGAATAACTTGACCATATCAAAATTACATGTGCAAGACCTAACTTGCACACTTTTAATTCAGTGATACCTAATGTGCATAGTCATTTACAGAACCAGCTGGGGTGACAAAGTGGTCTAAAGTGCTCACCTTTACCGAGCTGCCATCGCACCTCATTGCACTCTATTAATTCAATGAGACCTAATGTGTATAGTCATTTACGGAACCAGCTGGGGTGACCAATTGGTCTAAAGTGCTCACCTTAACCGATCTGCCATCTCACCTCTTTGCAGGCTTTAATTTAATGAGACCTAATGTGAATAGTCATTTATGGAACCAGCTGGGTTGACCATTAGTGGTCAAAAGTGTTCATCTTTACCGAGCTGCCATTTCACCTCTGCCTGCATGGGTTCGAGTCTTGAGTTCAGCCAGTGTGGATATGTGAGAAAGCTTGTCATTAGCTTCCATTGGTTGGTGGTTTGCCCCAGGTTATTCTCAGTTCTTCCCCTATCAGTATTTATACTGGCCGCCATATATAGCCTATCATGTGCTGAAATAAGTTAAATCCAAAACCTACAAAATCAGACAAACCAGATGCATCCATGATAATGTGAGACTACTGATCTATTATACAAATATTGTTTACATGGCATAAAAATATCTTGTAATAGTAAGTAATATAGCCTTGAGATTGCAATATCTCTTGCATATATTTGTGATTTGCTATTAGTGACTTTGATAAATTGACACAAAGGTAAAGACAGTACTTATGTAGTGCATTATATAGTTGGATATAGGTATTTTAATGGCCAAAAATGTATAATAAAAAGAAAAATCAAAGAAATAACTAAATAGGCAGTTGTAGTTAATTAAATACATTTTATACACATAAAGGAGACATAGATATATGTAAATCAGACCTGCGAGGAAGGAAGTTGCCCTAATAACTGATTTATCATAAGTAAATAATTAGGAGACATTGAAGCTATACTTTACTTTTTTGTTCAAAGATATGTCTAATTCATTGCTAGCTTTAGTGTTAATTCCATGCTATATAAAGATGAGAATAATTAGGCTTTGTTCATAACATTAAACGTTTTGAATGTTACTGATTATACAAAATATTGTCTCCCTAATGACTGTATTTTTATAATGTCCCCAAAATGTGGGAACAAGCTTTAAATCCCCAATTAGTCCTATAAATCAAACAAAAACTCAGCAAAATCTCAATTACTTTCATGGTAAAATAAATTGTTCTCATGTATTAGTCATAGTTTGGAGATGGCAACATATTTATCCATGTTTGTGGAATGACGTCACTAATTTAGGCTAAAAGTGATAAAAAGATAATGACAATACTTAAGTAAAGTAGTATATAGTCTCATACTGGTATACTAAATGCAAGAAAGAATTGATAATGAATAAATATATATTAGAAGCAAACAGTAAGACACTATAGTATTAAAGATAATATGCATATTTTATATGCATAAAGGAGACATATAGACATGTACCATATGGTAATACGGAGACATATAAGAAAGTCACCCAAATGACTACTATCTCATTAGTAAATAAAAGGGAGACATCATTTAGGAGACATTTTAACTATACTTTTTGTTCAAAGATATATCTATTTCATTAGTAGCTTTAGCTTTAATTCCATGGTATATAAAGATGAAAATCAGTATGCTTTATTAAAGTTTAAATGTCATTGATCAGACAATATTGTCTCCCTATTGATCATATATTTATAATGCCTTCCAAATGCGGGAACCTGTGTTATATATATATATATATATATATATATATATATATATATATATATATATATATATATATATATATATATATATATATATATATATATATATATATATATATATATATGTGTGTGTTCAGTGTTTGGCAATTTGCCGTTCTTACCCCCGCCTTGGATCATCTGAAGGTTATCCTGTTGTCATTCAGGGTGTTTTATATAAGTAGTATGTGCAGGGTTGGATACCTGATTCCAGCATGAACATCATCAAATATGTTTAGTTGTCACATATCCATAGTTGGTCGATTTAGTAGGATTTCACATCTAGAGCAGGCTTTCTGTGACGCGTTGATTTTATACAAGGCATTAAATATGCACAGCATCCGACATATCTGCTTTTATATAGAGAAAAGCACATCCATGCATATATACATACATATATACTATCACTGATACATACATGCATACATACATACATACATACATACAAACCTATATTCCTAACTACCTAACAATCTATCTACCTTCTTACCTACTTGCCTACCTGCCTACCTACCTAGCTATCTACGTAGACACATACATACATACATACATACATACATACATAAATACGTACATACATACATACACAGATGCAGACATACATACATACATGCATACACAGATGCAGACATACATACATACATACATACATACATACATACATACATACATACATACATATATACCTAACTACCTAACTATCTACCTACCGTCTTACCTATCTACCTAGCGGCCTAACTACCTACCTCCTTACATAGATGCATACGTACATACATACATATATAAAGACATACATACATACATACATACATAATTACATAATTACATACATACATACATACATACATACATACATACATACATACATACATACATACATGCATACATACATACATGCATACATACATATATACATACATCCATACATACATACATACACACATGCACACATGCATTCATACATGCCTACATACCTACCTACCTACCTACCTACCTACCTACATACATACATACATACATACATACATACTTATATAGGACACTTAGTGAGCTTGTTTCTCAATTATTGTACCTATTATATCCCTTTTCCTCATGTGACAAACCTGACATTATAGTTCAATTAGGTTATTCATGTCCACCTTTAATGTTGTGTTTCCGCACTTTTGATGCATATCATTGAAATCGAAATAAGAGATAAGAAACACTATGACCCATTTCTTTAGCATTTTAAATAAGTAACCAGTTTTTGATTGGTCAAGCGAAGGCCGCAGCTGAATCCATGTTACCTTCTCAGTGTATACTCCAGGAAGCTAGTTAACGCTAACACCGGAATGATGACTCTCTTGTTGAAAAATAGTTGTATACTATCCATATTAAGGAAGTTAAGTTAAAACTTGTTTCTTTAAGGACATAATTATACAAAATGGTAAAATCCATTAGCATAATGTCATGAATCATTGCCTGTCATGTATACCAATCATATTAAGCTGAGCTGTCATGTCACTGAGCAACGTCTGTGCACAACTCCATTTTCTATAGTTTGTGATATCACTCCCTTACAAAAGATATATGTGTAGTGATTAGAAACTGAAAATTAGCATGACTAGCACTTCATGATGATATTTTTGTACTAAAGAATATATCAATATTGCCACAAAGATAGCTAGTTATGTGTGTTTGGGACAAAATGTCTTGCACTACTTACCCATATGATGCTCCTCACATGAATGGGTAGTTTTCACTGTTGTGAAATTGTTATATTACATAATTTATAGTATCATAAAGCGTCCAAAAAAT
Organism: Sinohyriopsis cumingii; assembly: GCA_028554795.2. NCBI lineage: Eukaryota > Metazoa > Mollusca > Bivalvia > Unionida > Unionidae > Sinohyriopsis > Sinohyriopsis cumingii. The sequence goes on from CM068824.1 coordinate 130,561,810, forward strand.
GTATTTGCACCAACTTTATTGTATTTAGGTCTAGCACATTTTCACATCAAACGTTTTCGGATATGTTTATCGCAGACTGTTTTCTTACGTTCAGATTAGTACCGCAATAATTAACGGGTTCTTATAGCTCTTGTCAAGTGTTCTATATCTGATTAATATGTAGAATAGATACTTGTTATAGATCTGTGCGCAGTGTTTATCTTGTTATTTACAGTTCATTTCTCCGCCTTAGACCATGGTACGGTTGTCCTGTTTTCGTTGAGGGTCTTTTATATTTAGGCTGCGCAGGGTTGATACCTGATCTAGCACAAACATGATGAAGTATGGATAGTTTTCACATATCCATAGTTGGTCGGTGTAGTAGCTTTTTACATTTAGAGCAGACATTCTGTGACGCGTTGATTGTATACAATGCATTATATATAGACAGCAGCCGACTGATCTTCTTTTATTAATAAATTTATTGATTGATTGATTGTTATTTTTACTACGCATCAGCACTGTTAGGCTATTTAGCGCCATAAAAATGTTATATGTATATTATATAAAAGTGATAAAAGGTTTTATTTCGACCATCAAAATGAAATCCAAATAGTTGAAAGTAGAACGAAGGATGGTTAAGGGCATTATATAAAGCTTACTGATCAATTGGGAATGTAAATGGTACATGTTAATAAAGACAAATGAGAAGTTGTTGAAAACTAAAGACGGTAAAAACATTACAAAGAAATGCTCAAAGTGAATGCATACAATTCAGAGATTAGAGTAAATGTTCACTTCTTTCAGAAATTCTATAATACAAGTAATGTGTATTGTATAAAAAAAAGTTATTTCATGTCATGCACATTGTAATACTGATCGCGGGTAGGTTGTAGGTCGAAACACACCATCTTAAAGTGTTTAACAGTGAATGGTTCATTGCAAGAAATGCACTCTGGTGGGTCTTTGCCTTTTAGTATGTGGGCGTGGGTTATATGCATATGACCAATTTGAATTCTTGCAATGACTTTCTCCTCCTTACGCATGGTTCTGTAGGAAGGAGTCCATTCTCCTAGGGTTGGCTTGATGGCGTGAAGTTTATTATTCACTGCATCATTCCGTAATGCCTGCCACTTCTGAAGTAATGTCTCTTTGATGCTAAGTTTAGATTCAGTATACGGTATTTTAAAATCCGATGATTCTAGAGTTAGGGCCGTTTTAGACATGTGATCTGCTTTTTCATTACTTTTAATATCAACACAGCTTGGTAACCATCCGTATACGATAGTGTGGGAGGTACTAGGCGTGGTATTTTTGACGAAAATATTGGTCAACAATGGGTTCTTCAGTTTTCTATTGTGTAGTGACTGAAGTACTGATAGTGAGTCGGAGAAGATGATTCTATTTAAAATAAATTTGTTTTCGATATATTGCAGAGCAAGGTCTATTGCTCTGATTTCGGGAGAAAAAATGCTGTGCTATTTGGTAAGCGAACTTGTGCGTTTTCCACTAACGAAGGCTGCAGCAGCATTTTCCTCATCCTTTGATCCGTCAGTATAAATTCTTGTGTAGTTGTAAAATGCGGTGAGGAGTCCATGATAAGAGTTTTGGAAGAAGGACGGGTTTGTCTCGGATTTTTTCCATCGTGTAGCGTAAAAAGTACTTTTTGTTGTTTAAGTAGACAGGGAGGTGTTTCGGAGAGGGGCGTTTTCTGGATTTTAGAAAGCTCAGTTTTTGTACTGGCAAAGCTGGATGATATTCTAATGCCAAAGGAAGGTATCGCGTTTGGTTTATTTTCGCATAAGGTTTTGCATTTGGATTGAAAAACAGCCAAAAAGAAGGGTTTATAGGGTTTGATCTTAATTTTAGAGCATATTATGCGGAACACATTTCTCTACGATGTGATAAAGGTGGTTCGTTCGCTTCAGCGAGGAGGCTTTCACACGGGGATATCTTAAACGCTCCCAGAGCAAGTCGTATTTCTTGATGATGAATTAGATTAAGCATTTTCAGATGTGACTTTCTGGCTGAACCATACAAAATGCAACCATAGTCTACTTTGGATAGAATACACGTTCTATACACATCAAGGATGACTGTTCTAACAACACCCCAGTCAGTGTGAGCAACTAATTTAAGTAGATCTAAAGATCTAAAGGGTTTAGGTATTTAACTTTCAAGTTCTTTAGGTATGGAATACAAGTCAGTTTTCTGTCGAAGATAATACCTAAAAACCTTGTTTCCTCAACAACTGGAATAGGTGTTCCGCCCAGTGTGAGTTTAGGTTCATCATGATGTCTTCGTAACTGACAGAAATGCATACATACCGTGTTTGATTTCGAGAATTTGAAACCGTTAGTACTAGCCCAGTTTTGAATCTTGTTTATATTTTGCTGTAGTTGTCTTTCAATTGTATGCATGTGCTTTGATCGATAACATATTAGAAAAAAATCATGAACGAGCAATCTACACCAGGAGCGAAACACTTGGTGCCACTATTGATTTTGATGCTGAAAAGCGCCACATATAAAATAGTGCCCTGGGGCACACCCATCTCTTGCTCGTGAAAATCTGACTGGGTAGAGCCCAGTCGTAACTTGAATTTCCTGTATGAGATAAAGTTTGATATGAAATAGGGCAGACGGTCTTATAGACCCAGATCGTGCAGGTCGTTTAGTATCCCGTACTTCTATGTCGTGGCATAAGCCTTTTCTATATCAATAAAAACCGCTAATAAATGTTCCTTCTTGATAAATACGTCGCAAATAAATATTTCCGGTGTAACCAGATGGTCAGTGGTGTCACGGCCATAACGAAAGCCACTTTGGAAAGGAGATATTAAATTGCTAGTTTCCAACTACAATACAATCCAAGAACTGATCATTCGTTCCATTGTTTTGCACACGCAGTTCGTCAGAGCAATAGGTCGATAACTGTTAGGATCTGCGCTATCTTTACTTGGTTTGGAAACTGGTATTACTGTTGCTTCTTTCTAAAGTTTTGGTACATTACTTGTAAGCCATAAAACATTGAAGATTTCCAGATGAATTGTCAATGAGGTTCTGGAAGGTGTTTCAAAAACTGGTAATGTATTTCGTCAGGCTCCGCGGATGTATCGTGGGACTTATTCAGACATTCCATCAGCTCACAGAGTGAAAACGGTTGATTATAACTTTCTGAGTTATTCGATGTGAATTTCGACTGTCTTTTCGTTTTGAGTTTTTAATCTTCTGAAGGCTTCTGAATAATTAGACGATGTGGAAGTTTTAGAGAAACTACAAGCAAAGTTTGGAATTGAAATTCCTGTTGTTTAGTTTGAGATGTCGGTAGGAATTGTGTTTCCCCTTCCCATTTATTTTGCGGATCGTATCCCTAACTTTCTTTATAGAGAAACAAAAATTTAAAGTTGAAACATATTTTTTCCATGATGCTCTTTTACTTTCTTTAATCGTGCTTTGGCCCGAATAATACGGTACTTAATTAAATGTTCGGGAGTTGGACGATTATTAATTTTTTCAGTGTTTCTTGGCGTTGTCTACTGGCCTCTTTACATTCGTTTGTGAACCACGGTTTTGGTCTTCGTTTACAGTTCGATGAGCACTTGTGAATGTATTCTTCTGCAAACCCGATTAAAACAGAAATAAAATATTGAGAAGGGTTTCATCATTTAAAACGGTATCCCTGTTAAGCCTATTGTGACGACGGTGTTCCTAAGAGAGATTGGAAAGTGGTCACTGCTGTGATGGTCATCAGCGACCTTACATTCATAGTCCAAAAGCAGCGATGAAGAACAAATTGTCAAATCGATACACGTGTATATACCCGTTCCTGGGTGTAAATATGTCCGTGATTTTGTTTTATATAGACACAAATCGTGTCTAGAAATGAAGTCTTCTACTTTGTGGCCTCAGCCACTTATGTGATTTGATCTTCATAAAATGTTATGGGCATTAAAATCCTCAAGTAAAACAATCGATTCGGGTAGTTGTTGAACAAGATTGTCTAATTTGTTTGGTACTAGTTTTGGTTTTTAGTAAATATAACAAAAGGTAATCACTCGATGTAGAGTGACACTTACAGCAATGGCTTGCAAATATGTGTTTAAACGGATGACGCTATGAAGGGCTCTATTGTTAAAAACAACAGAAACTCCTCCTTAGGCCCTGTCACAATTTTTAGAGTAGGTTTATATAGACAGAGTACATCCAATCACACGTACATGCATACATACGTACGTACGTACGTACGTACGTACATACATACATACATGCATACACACACACATACACACACACACACATACACACACAATCATACATACATACATGCATACATACATACATACATACATACATACATACATACATACATACATACATGCATACATACATACATACATACATACATACACATGCATGCAGGCATACATACATAGGTTAGTGCATTTTATTTTACAATTATAAAGTTTTACTTGGAAGATGGTACCGTCTTTATTTTTATAGATCTAGTACTGTATCCTTCGCAGTTCACGCGCATATTTTCCAGAAAAAGAATCAACCTTTCGTAACTGAAACTTCCATTGTCTGGATTTTTTCCTGAGTATTATTTAGCAGTGATTCATTACAAGTCTTCTTGTCAAATCCGCAAATTTTGTTGTATGACAGCTGTTTGTGTGTGTTTATGTATTTGTTTATGTATTTGTTTATGTTTATTTCCAAGAGATTTCTATATGGTTTTCTGTATTTATATATCTCATTTTGTAAATGCATTAGTTGACGATGTATATATATATCATGCTTGCGTTCTCGTCTATGATGTGTCTTATAATCCTATGATATGTATAATATGTATCTTAGCAACCTGATATACTCTTTGTTGAAGAGGTAACTAAGTCATTTAGACAGTCAGTCATAGATAAATGCATGCACGCACGCATACGCGCAAACAAGTATATGTATGCATAAATACATGCGTCATATGAAGAAAAAAAAACTACATATAGAATTACACTGTTATAAGTTTTCCATTTCATTTTCGTTACTATCTCGAACTTAATGTTAAGCACATAACACTACAGACGTATTAACTTTTCGAAATATTATCATCATCAAGCAACTGTTAAAAGATTAGTGCCTTGCTCCGCCAAATGACTGCAGATTTGCATAATTGCAGGCATTGAGATATTTCGTTTTGTCAATACGGTAGCTGACACAGTATTACTATTGTATTTTTGTCAATTTTCTGTTTTATTTTATGATCTTGTATTATCATGAATTTGTTTATTCTGATGTAATCTCTTTTTAAAGAGGAAATAAAGTCAGTCAGTCAGTCAGTCAGTCAGTCATACATACATGCATACATACATACATACATACATACATACATACATACATACATACATACATACACATGCATGCAGGCATACATACATAGGTTAGTACATTTTATTTTACAATTATAAAGTTTTACTTGGAAGATGGTACCGTCTTTATTTTTATAGATCTAGTACTGTATCCTTCGCAGTTCACGCGCATATTTTCCAGAAAAAGAATCAACCTTTCGTAACTGAAACTTCCATTGTCTGGATTTTTTCCTGAGTATTATTTAGCAGTGATTCATTACAAATCATGTAATTTGACTGAATCATGAGAGAAATATTCACACAAGAAGAGCATTATCGCATGTTGCTTATATACCACACATGATATTTTGTAATGTATGAATACAAGGATATAATCTATTTATAAACCCTATATGTTGTATAAGAAGCCATTTCATGGAATCCGAAACATAGAACCAACCATTCTGATATCGCAACGATGGGATCACTTATGTTCAGTACATTACTATAATCATCTTGACTATTTAATGACATATATACTATTATGCAAGATTCAAAATGAATTCTTGTTTTTATTAAAGGATATCCGTGCATTACCCGCTGAACACTAATGGCTAGAAGCAATATGAAGCACAAAGAAGCGATAAGATGAATATGATCTGTGTTATTTGGTCTGATTAAAATACATATTAATTTTCTGACCATGAAAAGTAATACGCCAAAAATTGAAATGTGGACAGGTCCTACTTTAGATTTTACAAACACTGCAACATGTTCATCGTTAGATATGATGCAATTGTGTTCTGATCTTGATTGTCAGGCGTGATGGCATATGGAACATTGTGCTTCGTGAATTATTGCCAATTATATGATCATGATAAAGTAGTTAGCGCTACATCAATTTCTTGCGTCTTTGTTCCATCGATATTAATCGGTCTACTGGTGATTGTCCAATGAAACACTTGGCGTAGATGCCTTTAAAATAAAAATTCAGTTAGAAATAAGTTTTCTTGACTGTCGTGTAGAAGCTTTGAATTTCACTTCACTGAGGTTTTTTAAGCATACTACAATGTTTGAATAGATACCCTACGTCAACACGATACATTGAAATGCAAAATGTATGCTTGTTATCAAGTTCGTGTCTTTAGAATGTATGGTAGCGATGACAGTTAAAGTTTTATTATTATTAAGTGCCAGATGCATGGAAAGTTTAAATTAAAATTTCGTTATTGACCTTTCGTGTATACTAATACATTGTATTGTAAATATCGTATTTGCTTATATTCGTAAATTCCTACTGCATCGTGGTATCAATCAAGTTTACTCTTAGTATTCATCATATGCCATTTTATCCTGATTGAGGGGAGAGTTATCACATGAGTCTTTTATTCCGCTGGCCTTTTTTGTAAAGACTTTAAATGTGACTTTTAAGTATTTTAGTACAATGATTCATATGACAAGGCAAGCCGTAAAAGAAAAGGAAAGGCTAGGGTCAAAAAGTAAACACAGCAGATCCATTATCAGTGAATGAATAAGGAAGAGGACATGAAGCACAGGGCCACTGTTTTTTGTCTTGTTCTTTTTCGATTGATTCATGTTCCCTTTACTACAGATTGCCCATATTGCCGAAGCTTTATTAGAATGTATATTTCGTTCAAATATTCATGTTACAAACTTTGGAATTACTCTTATGTTTGTTTTAAACATTTTGTAAATATTTCAATACAGTTATATAAACAATGGCATCGTACAAAGTATTGTCTTTCTATAAAGCTGTATTGGCCACAAAGATCGTATTTGCCAAAATTGCTAATTTATTTGATAACGTACGGGAGGTAATTACACAAGTCAAAAAAGCGCACCTTCTCATGAATAGGCTCCCTTATTTCGAGCAGCACTTACATTTTATCATGAATGCTTGCTGATAAACATTGCAACACATAAATACGCAAAACCAAACGGGAAATAAATCGGCAGCAGCAGCTACAGATGCGATATTATATCTGGAGGCATGAAATATAATATAATGTTTGTCAGATTAATTTTATCACAATACAACATGGAGTTGTCAATGAACACGATTTTGTGCAATTTTTGCATGTTATAGTACGACTTACACTACTTACACCAATAATCCAGCCACATAATATTGTAAAATACATCCAAGCTGTTCTCTAATATTCTCAAATATGAGGAAAAGCGCTTTGCTTTAAAACAATTTTAAGTAGCCATGCATCTGTCATTATTCCCGTTTGCATCTTAGCATGAAGGTAAATCTTACGTCGTACTTTTTACGCCTTTGTCCAAGTGAGATGAGAGATGAAAGATGGAATAAAAGAGCCATGTCGCAGTTGAATTTATTTTTGCTGAAGGATATTCTGACACCTTGTCTGTGATACGGTCACATTAATGCCCTATCTCGTGGAAGCAACGGCTCGTGCCCCAAACACTGGTCTCGTTTTAGTGAAAAAATGAGCTTTGAAAATTCGGCGCCTTGTAATCAGGAATGATAAACTGAAAGGGAAATTCATATGCATTTCAATGTACTATGGGACCCGAAATAAAAACTGCACCAGATGGTGCTTGCAAATTTCAAGATGTGCTGACCTTAAATTTGTTTGCGCGTAATAGTTCTCGTGCAATGCCTTCTATTCTGATTTTCGTTTCAGACTATCAGAGACATCAGCTGTTTGTAAGACTCCGCTAGGTTTTAGAGTTTGTTTGGAAAGACTTTAAGAACTGCGTCCCCCCTTTATCTTCAAGAGACAGTTCAGCAATTTAGACAACTCGTAGTATGCGCAAATACAGTATAGGAAACGAACTTATTAAATGACCTCACTGCAATCTTTACTTTTGAACTATGAATATATACAACATGTATGTAGCCAAGGAAGCGTTGATTTAATTTAAGTAATATAGTTTGCCTTTGAACAACCTTTTATTTCGATCTCTGATGAATGGATGAAATTGAATTCAATAGCACTTGGTACATTCCTTGTTAAATATATTTCCTTGTGATGAATTCAATTCAGAAACAAACGATTAGTTTTCAACTGTATTTAATGGATTTATTTGACAGGTGACTCATGCGCATATACTTAATCCTTACTCGCTAGAGAACACAGCACCGAATATATCAGTTGTAGGTAATCGTCTAACAGATTAACACTTCTCACGGATTGATTTGTATAGGAAGCAACGTAAACACATACTATTTTTCGAGATATGTTTACCTTACCTTTGCAAACATTGTTCCAAAATTGTCCACGGTACCCGGAAGTCGGAGAATCCAGTTTGTAGCGGAAGGAACTTCAGCAAACGAAAATATCAACTTCATAGAGAACTCTGAATTGAACAGAATCCTGTTTCCAGAGGTTTCGCTGCATGTACAATTTGCAGGATATTTCAGGAAACTATTGCGAGTTATTTTCTATGTTATTTTCGGAATAAGTGCCTGTCAACCTCTGCCAGTTTCATTTGGTTTACAGTACAATATTCCATGAGAAACATTTTACTATCTGTCATCTTTTACGTCTAACTCTACTGAAAGATCAGCGATTGCCAATTATATAGTCATTCGACCGGAAATGTTACTGTCTATTTATGCAAAGCATTGATATTACAAGGTCAGTTTACTTTTATGTAAATCTTGTTACTGTGGCTCCAGTGTTAGATTGGTAAATCAATGTATCAAAAAAAAAAAGGAATTGTATTTTCTTTATCATCAGAATACCAAGAAAGAACAGAAATGGTCTAATAAATATATGACATTTTCAAATTTTACCTAAAGGGGATCGTTTAAGCTTATGAATTGGACTTCAATGTCAAAATACGAAATCGTGTTTCTCAACGTGAGCTGTCTTTTTTTAATACTAATTATTCCACTATTACCAAAACGCATTAAAAATGTTCTATCATGTCGATCTGACACAATTTAGGTGCATATGACATATAAACGATTGCAAACGTGTAACCAAAACCATAACAACACCACCTGGGATACCAATAATAATAACTGGTTGCTATTTCGAAGGCCTCCGCTGATTTTAATTCATCACCTCTTTCAAAGAAACTCTTAACGTGAAATGGCGCTATATTGTTCATATAAATTACATCGGAAATTCTTTATTTGGTAACCTGTACATCTCACATAAAACTAGGTATACGATATAAACAACGAATCGTCACACATACATATCATTGATAGTCATTAACAGGGGCAAGATTCTCTTGTGTTCGCCGTGAATTAAAATTAACCGTCGATGGTAACGTATCAGTTAAAAATCTCGCTTAACACAAATCAATAATGTTAAACTATTTTATCTGAAATAAGACATAGAAGATTGATATCATACTGGATATATATATATATATATATATATATATATATATATATATATATATATATATATATATATATATATATATATATATATATATATATACAGCTAGATAGATAGTTAGATATAAGCTTTGCAAACTTTCTCTTATACTTTAGGATACACATAGTTACACATACAAAACTGTAGCCTTTAAATATGCCAGGGTATATGATTGAAAGGCTATGACAGAAAAAAACATGCACCTTTCGCACTAAATGTCTTAGATAAATCATCAACACTGTTCTACATTTAAAATTGTCTTATGAGTAGAATTTAAGACCTCAGAAATAACGGATTAAAACATTAATTAAGCTCATATGTCTCAGTGTATTCAAGACGATTTAGACATTCAGTAAACTTGGGGGTCGGATTTTCCGCAATCAAGCACAACCAAACGAATTTTAGAGCAATTATTTATGTTTTGCTAATCTAATTTTACTAATGACAAAACAGTTTTCAATGTGCTTGTTTATGTTAAAATTATGTTAGGTACGTGAAAGCAAACAATTTGCGCACGCGCTTTTTATTACTGTATTTATTCACAGAGAAGGTTTGAGGCTTTTGTGTGTATATAGTGGGGAGGGCAGGGGAGTACATACGACATATTTGTAAATTACATGTTTGCTTTCACATGAGGAAACAGGTGTATTGTTTGGGGAATGTGCAATTTGGCTATTTGAAGTATAAAATAGAGGCACATAAAAGCAAAATATTTAGATGTGGAAAAATGAAAAATGTACCATCCGTGGTTGAATAAAAAATTTCTAGGGTGAATAAATTAGTGAAATATTGATTATGCACTTGTTACCAAGATATACTTTAAAATGGACAAAGTTGTCAAGAGGAGATCTTCCGCGGAACCCGAAATTATATCAAGTTCTTTGTGTTATCTTGTCTTATGCTTGCGCTTGCTGAATTAGGTTTTGCATATGTCATCAGATTGTTTTTCCTATTTCTATTGTTGATAAAGTGTTACCGCTCATTGTAAACGTAGAAGTAGCTCCCAGCCAATTGATAGTGCATAAATCGTTCCGAAGTTCATTTTAATAAAGTAATAAAGACTATTTGAACAGAAAATAATTCACATATCTGCTTGTACATCTGTATAATTACTTACAACTTGTATATATTCATATAGAAACGATTACACCTGTAGGATTCGAAAGTATGGAATAAAGAAATAGAGTTTAGTTTTTCAACTTAAAATCTATATCTCTCTGCTAGTCACATGCATGAATACACGCATATAAACGTGAACGAATTATGATTTTAATTTGAACACATGAAGCTGTGTGCTTTAGAAAAGTGCAAATGGCTTTAACCTTTTTTGGTTTTACTTATTTAGATGCTTGACACATACGTTACCAATTCAGTTACAATAATGTAGATTATTCTTGGTTATTTGCGTCCCGTTTCCCATGGAGGGGAACAAGTTTAATATGCATGTGTTACTACGCCAAAGACATTCCAAAATATGTTTAGATCAAACGTTAGATTGGAATTAGCAGCACGAGGACAAAAACATACGGAACGGACTTTATCCATTGATTCACAGTCTTCAAGATGGTGTCGGGAGGGCGGGTATGTGCAATAAATAGAACGATGATTCCCCATGATGAGCCACGGAATTAACCTTTGCTGCAACTGTCACACGGTACGATAACGTTTAGTTTTGGAACTAGCTCAACATTGGAGTCATACATTTCATTTTCCAAATTCTGTGAAGTAATGTGTCATAAAAGTTTATACTTTTATGAGAAGATTACTATATTCTACATAATTTGTTTCAAAACCTTTCATCACCTGTGATTCAGCTCGTATTTGGTTGAAATCAACAAAACAATGTAGTATGTTGATCGTACATTACACAAAGAAAGCGAAAAATGATATGCTGATTTAAAACAAAAGGTCGTATTTATACCAAGCGATTATTGCAGTGATACTTTGTCAGAGCAAACCTATCCAACTATCAGTCCACAGCAAACTCAGATTCAGTGGATGCATCGATGGCCTGGAACTTACAATACCAAACGCTATAGCTACATATGATCAAGGATACCATATTACCATGGTAACCCAGGTTCGTTTCAATGAATATGGAAAATGGGAGGGATCATTTTTAAAGGTTACTCAATCGATATTCTTCTAAAATATGATTTTTTTGCAATTGCAAAATATTTCGTGTCGAATTAGCCTATTGCTCTCAGACTTTTGTCATAAGTGAAATCCATCAATACATGGATCTAATTCCTCATACCTTTACAAAGTATATAAAATTGCCCAAGTAAGAGAGAGAGAGGGGTATGGAAAGTAATCTGAACAAGGTAACAAACATCAAATTGCACATAATTATAGTTGCATCAGTTGATAAATATAAGGAAGTTTTCCATTGGTCAGAACAGAACCATGTGATCAGACCCACTTGTGTTTATTTCTGTATCAGCTGTGTGGAGGACTACTTTATACAACCGTATATGGAGTCACGTGCAAAGCAACGTAAACACTGAACTAGAAGGCATCCACACTGCATGCATTTTAAGCGAAATAAGATCTGTGTTTATATTTCATTTAGAAAATTGAATAAATTGATTTGACATAACAAGTGTTTGCAGTGTTGGTGACTATAAAATAACTTCTTTGAATAGATTTGAAATCTGCCAAGAATATTCTTTGAGTTACAGTACTTTCACTGTGGCTAGTAATAAATTAATTTAAAACTATAGGTAAATGGTTATAGTGCTTACGAGAAGAAGGGATTGTTGAAAAACCAACATTATAACAAGTGGACTCGCAGTCCTACAACGTATAACGCCGACTCAGATAGTTATGATGACGGGATGATGGGTGGAAGGGATATTGATTAGCTACTCCCTCATCGTAACTGCCATTTTCAGTGTCTTGAGCTTTGTGACTATTTGGGCCCTCCACCGCCATCGCTATAACCATTTACCGATATTCTTAATTTCATGTGTAGGTAGCCCTTGTAGGTAGCCTATACCGTTAATGAGCATGAAAATAGACGTAACGAACGTACCAAATAAAAGAGTCAATTGTTTGTTAAACAAAATATCCTTTGCTTTGAACATTGAAATTCTACACAGCTCACATGTGTCTTTTTAGAAGGAAATATTATGACTAAGATGCAGCATTTTTAAAGCTAATATTGGTAGAATATGTTTGATGTTGACATCGTTATTACCTTACATATATGGAATCCCCTGTTCTATAATTAGCTACGTAGCAGACGCCCTCAGAAAGAATTCATACACTTCAATTAAGATTTAAACCTGATTGAAAATATCTTTCAAAATAACAAAGTAAAATTAAAAAATAAAATACAATTATCAAGCATTCCATATATATGAGTTTAATGTTGTTTTTTTCTGATTTTATCGTGGTATGAACTGTCAGTTGCAGACTTAAAAAGCTTATACAACGCTGTTCGGGTGTTATTTGCTGTGTGATTCAGGACCTTTTTAAAGTGTATTCGTGGTAGCATAATACTTGCCACTGCATGGAAAGAAAACGACAGCTTTCCAGTGTCATGTGTGGGTGTAATGTACTGGAACAGACACGCACATGTCCACACATACACTTTCTCAGCTTGTCCGTCCTCTCTCTATATCACTCTCTCTATCTCTCTCAGCAACAGGGTGCCTGTCAAAACAGTCTATTTATTGCAGTTCGTTCAAAAAACTTATAGTAGATGAGACATATGTTGCAGATACCTTCTTATATAGAGTGAACAGTATATTCAATACACAGTTGATTTTATGTATATCCGTCGCACTTTACAATCAATATGTCTGCCCAATCAAGCACTGCAAATATATGCATGATTTGTATGTGTACCTATGTATTCATGTATATGTGTTTTTGTGTATGTGTTTGTTTGCGTACCTGCATAAGTGTGTGTGTGTGTGTGTGTGTGTGTGTGTATAGGAATGAGTGCTTGCATGGGTATATGTGTTGGTAAAACTGTAGGCATTACAATTTGCTACGGAAGGAAAGATAGAACATTATTTTTAAATGCAGTGTGATTATGGTTTCGTCCTGAAATAAGAGACCATATTTATGTCGATCATTATTGACGATATTTAATGTACATTTTGAATACCGCATCAAGTCTATTTTTCAACTTTAAGTAAATTACATCTCACTAGCTGCATGCCAAGCTTTCTGGTAAATAATGCCAGTCACTAGCAACCTCTAAGCATCTTCGATTAAATTGTACTTTATCTATTTTGCTTTATTACTCATTTTCTTGCCTCATACCCATTTTCAGTACCACGTTCATCGTGCAATCACCATTTTATATATGACGTTTCATGTCTTATCTTCATATCGAGTACCTTCAATGGAGAACAGACCTAGTAAAATTCCTAATGTTTATGCAAAACTCCAAAATTTAGTATAGAATCGCCACCGTGGTATTGCATCATCATTATTTGCCGTAAAGTGGTAAAGGAACGAAAATAAGAATCACAAAAGTGTTTCAAAAATGTTTTGTTTAAGCCATTCATTGCAGTTTCTGTCTTGCCATACCTCAGCATTATTCCATTTGTGTCATTGACCTCTCTCTCCCTAAAAAGTTTGGAGATTTAGATAACACCCTGGACCTAGCTAGGATAATACAATATTTTGACATCATGTATGTATTAGGAACATCCAATATTTTGACATCTTGTATGTATTAGGAACATCCAGTAAAACATGATTACTTGTAAAGTATAGCAGAACTGTTTCAGTTTAATGTTTTGGCGAAACACATTTTGAAGTCTAGAATCCAGGTGTTGCATTTAAAACTTGATGGTTTTAACAGATTGTACATCATGGCATATGAATTTGAAACACTAAGAAACAAAAGTCTGATTTAATTGAGCTTATGCGGCCATATATTTGAACTTACGTAGATTCAAACTATGTTACCTTGGTATAAAGTAGTCGTTGGTGTACTGTATAGGTCAAATCACTTTTTTACTTGGTATAGTTGGAAACTCCGATGTGCCTCGGCTTCGTTTTTGTAAATTTAACTGACATAATCTCAAGATACAGTCTAAGAAATATAAGAAATATAATAATACATACTAAACGTAATAACTTTTAATATCAAAACCTTCATTGATCCAGTCTTTTTAAGTAGTGGTGTAACTATACTAGGAACTGACATTTGAAAACTTGACACAGAAGTCTGAGACCATGATATTCCTAATGCACGAATCAGTATTAATGGCAGCATACAGGCAGCTTTTAAGTGCTGTGTTTGGATTTAAAACATTTCTTCCAAGATACCTTAAGGAAAAAAGTCTCCAGATGAAATGAACCATTGAATTACAGGAACATTTAATCAAATTCATGACATAGATGAATTTTTCATTACATAATCACATTAATAAAGGCTTAACTATTAAATGCATGACATATGTAATGCAAAAAGTGACAGAAATGCGGTCAGTTATATATTGCATTTAAAACTTGGGCGTTGAACATGATTTTGTAACTAATGTAATGTGGTATTCTATAATCATTTTCATATCAACATATGTAAGATTAAAAATTATTGTATCTGAGTTTTAGTCAATGATAGATCTTCTGCTGAAAACACGGTTCATGGGGACATTGATTTGTTAGCGTATGCAACACGAAATAAACTTGCTGATCACGGAGTTGATCGACGTGATGTTGTTGTTTTTCAAGATCACCATGGTTGGATAAAGACTGGCAATATTACGTGGTGCACCAGCGGTAACTTCACGTTGATGACTGATAGTGGAAAAATCAGAGTCTCAAACATATCAATCGAAGCGATCCGCAATGAGATTAGAAATGAGGTCAGTAAAAGCTTTGATAAACCATGCGATACAATGACTGTTGAACTCCAAATTGAAGGAAATATAATTGTTGTTTTAAGAGGACCAGGATCATGCAATGATGTTGCAACTAAGACATACGCAATCCATACCATCTTAACTACAACGAGTGATACAAATAACCACTCTGCGATCTGAATATGATGGTAGTACGAAATCGTTTTCGGGTATTCAGCGAAGCTCTAATAGAGTTCACGTAGTGTCTGATAAGTTATATTGATTCCCAAATATCGTCGCATTTAAGTTTTCTGAAATTCGCATACAACTCAATGACAACGCAGGAAAAAATGAAAAATATTAGCGCTGTTATTATTCATGCGGATCCGTTCATCAACGCTGTATACATTGTGGGGTCTGGATCAGCAATTGGTCAATACAAAAGAGCACAAACAATCATACCGCTGAGGTCCCGGTTTTTAACTCGGCGAAATTGAGCAAATTTGTCACGTAAATACGGAGTCTTTCTACCGATAGATTTTCCAGAAACGTGTCCGTCGCGTTGAATCAAAATATCGATACATTTTTATTTTGGATCTGTAAATTGTAGGACAAACACCTAATTTGTTTACCTAATAGCAAATATAGCGACAATGAATCCCACACAATCTTACATATATAATTAAGCATGTGCATGAAAGGCATCTCATACAAATCATAGACGAGCACACGACTAAACAAAGAAATACAGCAGACCTATATCGTCATCGACAATATCGTATATGAGGGACCCTCACTGGTAGCTGGTGCAACGAAGTTAATAGGTTCGTCATCAGCGAGGCGCGTGATATCACCGGTGAATGGAATCGGTGTCGCTTTTTTGTCAGTGTTGCTTGTGTCCTTAATATTATCGCGAAGAAAACTATGAACAAGCAATCGCAATAAATTACATGAACACCCATGAATAACATGGGTAGGGATACACGCATGTAAGAATATATCATTGATACTGTCAATGGCTTTAAACGATTGGGTAATATTAGATAGTGAGTTGGCTGCAGTTGGTTTTATTTATTTTCGGTATCACACAATATGAGTCAGTGGAGATGCCTTCCAGGAGACGACGTTGCAAACGACAGATTAAGAATCCATAAGAATATAATCATGACCGCATAAATAACTATATGCTGGAGCAGAATATCGCTAATACAACAAAACCAAGAACCCCTATGATATTAGTGACGTCAACGCAGCCGGAATTCGATGTTGGTTTTCAGCTCCGATAAAGGCATTTAAGTGTCGGTCCTAGAGATCGCAACGGCATACTTACAACGACTTTGTTATTGATGGCCAAATATCAGATCAATCTCATTTGGTGGATTAGACGCTAACAATTCACTGGTATTTGCGTATAGGAGTAGAGAGGGATCGGGTATTCAACGACTTGAATGTCGTACGAATTTCAACATGATCATATCAAATCGAACAAATCATTTATAAATTTAATTGCAGAACTAAATCTATAAAGGGAAAAGTATCACAGGCTTATGTCTTAGTACATGAGCTAACGTTGAGCTCCGACATTGAAATAACAGCGCCGGAATCCGATAATTCCCATTGAGCTGTTGACATATATAGGTCGTCGATTCGAACTGTCTTTGAAAGGCCGATGGTAGCACCGGCTTTTGCTGGACCACCACAACCACAACGATCTTATTAGTCATCAGGCAAATAAAAACAGTAAGAATTTCAGAGTGTATCAGACGACACCTGCAGTTGATAACTAGGGAAAACCGTGATATATCGGGGGTGGATATACCACAACGTAATAATGCTGTAATCACAATTAATTGACGGACATATGATGCCAGTTTCTAATAAAATACTTATCGATAAAATCATTCAGAAGCAAACGAGTACACAAAATGTTCTGAAAAAGTTGCCTAAGCAGCATATGCTTCACCATTCGAATGATGATCTTACACTAAAGATCATTCACACAGTAGAATATCTGAACCTAATGAAATCTGATCCATAATTCGTTAATAAAGTTCTGCTAGAAATAATAGTTAACAATGACAATGATAATGTTAGGATAGTAGGAAGCGTAGAAGGATATATAAATGTATTTCTTTACTTATTAATATCACCGAATTCCAACTGCTTACGTTCTAATTACCCCTACTGGATATAAATACAATACATTATGATCCCAATAACATAATTCACTAATATTGTCCGAAGATCTTTGAAGCAGTGGATACAATAAGAGGCCCTACAGATATTCTGCGACAACGATCCGAGAGGTCGTTTGGCATAGTTATTATCTCGTCCCACCCCGGGGCATTTGATTGTATCGGTGCCCACTAATCTTTTGTATTTATGATGCCATAATCCATCGTTGTCACGAATATGATTTAGCCTGATAGGCCAAGGAGTGCATCTGCTTGAACATCCACGGGAAGGTAAGGGACGTCGGTTTGTATTTGAGTGACAGGCCGTGAATACATGGCGCATTACTCAGCCAGTAGGAACGATAATATAAGGCATATTGTTTTGTCCTGCGAAACATTATGTTATTTTTTATATTGTTTTAAACGTAGCGATTCAACATCGGTCGATATGCATGCGGGATTCAAACAATCATTAGCTGTCTCGCACGTTTGCCTAGAGTCGCTTGAGTTTTATATTCGCAAAACAGCTCTGACATGATATTTGCAATGGCGCTATCCATTGGAACAAATTTAGCAATCACGCTATTATTGTTGACACAGGCGGGTAAACCAGCCAGGAAAAATACCAGTTAGTGCTGGAGTAATTTGATAATTATATATTCTGCAGGTAGTGTATATCAACCTTCTAGCATTCGCTGCTGTATCATTTTAGAATCATGGTTAATTGTTTCAGACTAATGGAGATGTTTGTGTTAATATTGTCTTGATTCATTCTATAGTAAAATATTATGTTAATAAAAGGAGACTCCCACCAACGCGGGCCACCCAAATAATATATAGTTACCTAATGGAATAACGTGTTTTTGGATCATGTGAACTGGTTTGTAATGAATCCATGTGGAGTTCTCTGTGCGTGTGCAAAAAAGTTTTTAAACTTATCATTGTCCATGTCGCCGGGACGCCAAGTCTGATGAAGATTTCGCAGTGTATGTTTATCAACGTCGTTAAAGATAACCAAAAATGTACAGTTTGGGAATAAGAATGTACCGTTGTGTAACTTAAATGACAGCTGTGTTTTTATGTTTGCCTCGTAAAAATATTTTTTCTGGATTTCTTACGTTGTTCAGCGTGACATCATCATAAACCACAGGATTATTAACGCTAGCAATACGATCTTCGATAGAAAATGTATCACTGATGTTGGTGAAACATTCAACAGCACCTGTATCGCCCGCGGCTTCGCTGGATTTATTGAGCAGAAATTGAATTTAACTAGACCTTGAGGGACCAATGATAATGACTTCAATACAACTCGGCAACGGATGATGGTTGATGGGTGCTAGCTTGAAATGTCAATTAAATTCATATTGTAGGAATATATATTATCAATAATCATAATTCTATATTCTGTTTGATGCAAAGTTGTCACGGATACCACTACGTTAAGAGCTGCATCGAAGCCGAATAACAGGCGAGCTCTTACAGGCAAGTGTGTAAAATGTGACGTAAAAATATACCTTTGTAAGTGGCGATGTTCAACCACCGGTCGTCATGGGCGCTGGTGGTGATATCGCCGTGACACTCGGAAAATTGAAAGGAAAAGCATGGCTTTGTATCCTTGTTGGAAACATATTACGGGGGATAATTACTATGATCCTGGAACCGGACATGACATTAGACTTGACGAAACTAATCAACCAAACTCGACCGAATTTCCAGTAAATTAGATTGATCAAGCGTGCCATGTTCATTTTGCACCCTCTGTTCACTTAGGCGGGTGCTTAATTACCAATTAATAATTATAACGAATTAACAATACATATAACTATTATTCGTGAAATAGTAACCGAAACCTCATTCATTTGGGCGTGGTCATCTCCTTTTGCTAATTAATTGAGTTTCCTTTTGCTTTGGAACCACCCAAGCTTGCATACGAGGCAACGATTGGCTAATAGTAATTCTCAAATCAACATATCCCATGGAATAGTTTGTGGGGGAGGGGAGGAGATTTGGCCGAGGATGGGTGGGTTCTCGCGCCGATAAAAGGTCGGTTGACCCACCCCCACCCCACCCCACCTGCCGCTCGTGTCTATGCTTTTAGCATTCCCAACGGTTGAGCTTCTTTTTGTTTTTTTATCTTAAAGTTTGATGACGGTAAATTAAATGCTCCAACCAGTGTGTATTCCAGTCAAACATTCTGTTTTAATTCCGCTTATTATGCGTATTGTTCGATATCTTAGTAATTTTGGAATCTCATTTCAGTGATATTTTGCAAAGGGCTTTTACTTTCAGATAATAGCATACTCTACATAGATGGAGGTATTGAAGGCAACTGGACATATAATACAAACGCTACTATTGCATGCGACCAAGGTTATACTCTGACCGGAAACAAAACGGTTAGTTGTGCCCATTCCAGTCAGTGGAATGGGTCTATCGGCTACTGCGTAGGTACGTAATCTAGATTGTTTGACAGCGTATTGCATGTATACTATAATATCGGTGTAGCTATTGTAAACCACGAAATAAGGATAAGGATATATATATATATATATATATATATATATATATATATATATATATATATATATATATATATATATATATATATATATGTGTGTGTGTGTGTGTGTGTGTGTGTGTGTATTTACAAATGTTTATACTTTGGTCTAACCATATCTACTTACATATTATCTATGCTTGATATCATGGTGATTGTAGTTCAATTATGACAAGAAAGCCGAGCGAAAAACAGAACCTTATAATATCTCTTTAAATAAGTCCATTGACATCTGATTTGTCTTAATTTAAGGTCTCAAAGAACATATATATGTCGTGGGAAATGTATTGAATTTACTATATTCGTAAATAGCTGCTAAAATTGTGACTTTCCTTTTTTAAAAACGGGAATCCTTCGTATCTGTACTACAATCGAAATGCCCCAAATGTTAATATTCTTGAACAAATCGATGTGCATACCAATCCCGCACAATCAAAAAGGATTCAACTGTTACAAACAGTCATTATTGTTAGAGTCAAAAGCATCAGCACAAAGGCACAATAGTGCAGATAAGGCTGACTTGTTTATGATCTTATTGTGACATTTATGTACATTAATTGATTGAATATTATGTAAAAGGGAAATTGTGATTATTATGAAATACGTATAGTTTATCATTATGAAATACTAGTGCTCATATATCTTCGTAAGTAGCGTTAAGAAATCCACCGTCTCCTTCTTCAACCTCGCGCCCGGGAATGATCGACAGAACCGGGGAAAATAATAGAAATTTGCATAATTATATGCTCTATATTGTGTACACCGAAGCTGATAACGTGTAAAACAACCGCACTACCAAACCGCAAGACATGTCAAAAACGGTGAGTACGATATTCTTCTGTTTCTGATCCTTCTCGTATTTACTGTATATTTTGAGAGGAAGTATTTAACTTTATTTAGCAGTAATGTTCATAGTTTTGATTAAATACATTGTACTGTACGAGACTTCCTTTGTAAAATACTGCAACAAATTTATTGTTACTCGATTATTTATAGGGTTAGAAAGCGTCATAACGAAAGTTAATTTGTACATTTTGTAGAAGAAAAAACCCCCACAGATTCCAAGTATGTTTCTGTACCAGCTAAACATGCAGCCTCAAAATTAAACATAACAAGGAAATTAATTATATATATATATATATATATATATATATATATATATATATATTTGTATGTATGTATGTATTGTAATTCCAACGAATAATTTAAATAAATACATCCTCTAACATGGAATCAGCAATTGAACACAACTAAATCACTGCCTCCACAATAGATATTCACGATATGAATAATAGTTCAGTTGTTTATTAACTTTATTTTAAAAAAAGTCTGACAGAATTGCAGAATTATGATGATAGTCAATTATTTATTTCCAGAACATTCCATATGCCGGCCAGGTCAGGTTCTTTTGCAACAAATTAATCAGATATCATGAGAGCCCAACATATTCTAACATGAAACACGTAACCTGAACTCAGATCATATGAAATTCGACAACACGATTAAAGTTTCACCGTGAGGGGTTCTAAAAGCTACAAAACCATATTTACTCTTCCCAAAGTAAAGTCCCCTGTGGACACAGTTAGGTGTTTAATAACTTGTTTACTCAATTCCCCATACAATCTGTATTCATAAAAATTAATGCATAATATTGGCATGTATTAAAATACTTGGAGTTGCCCATCTTATCGTAAACTGTTGTGATGGAACTCCCAATACTCAAATAAAAAAACAACATTGTGCAATTTGAATACCATATACTGGTCCATGTTTATTTTATAGTAGCATCTGGTGAACTAACGGCAATACAATTTGAATAAGTGCATATTTTTATTATTGTTTTTATTTATATTATTTTACATTTTATGAATATCATATTAACTCTGAATAGTTCTTCAGTATTTTCAAGCTCTAATCCTGGTTGAGGCTCCCCTTGCTTTAGCCAGTATGCATAGAAGGATACTCAAGTCTGTCATGATGCGGTTGGTCTGATGAGTGCCAATAGACATGCTTCCTATAGGCAGTTCGTCCTGTGGCAGCATGGTAGGCTTGTGTCTGTAGATACTTGCAATTCCATCATATTGTGCGAAGCAGATACGTGACAAATATCCTGATGCTTTTGGACAGTACCCTGGCTTCTCCCCCACTAGGTTCGCATGAAAATGTACACTTTCTTGTGTTTAAGAATTTGTATATAAATGAATTCAAGTGACATTTCTCTGTTTCGTTGTAACTGCACTTAATATTACCTATTTCTTGCATCACACAATAACGATTTAAATCAGATTTTATAAAGCTTTAGCTATTTCTGCCCTATTAAACAATGTGAACAACAAGCTCAGAAACATTCAATATATAAAGCTTTCAGTTATTGCCGATACTATTCTATACGTTACTTGAACTAATATTATTTTACAGATATAAGGCTAAGTATAATCTTCCGTGACAGACACAATATAATTATGTATGTAGCTAAGGTAAAATCAAAATATTTTAACAAAACCTAAGGTTGATAGCAGTTCCTTAGGCACCAGGTTTCTACCAATTCATCTGGGATCACGCCCCTTGCCTTCCATTGTCCATCTCATACCCAGGTCCTCAAGTAGAAATATATTTCAGTTCTGTATAAGTTCCCAAATAGGGGATGTGTTATTCTCCTTGCAGACAATCTACCACTTTTATTGTTATAGCATCGATGATACCTGTTTGAAAGAAAATATTATTTATTTAACCTTTGTCCTCGTGTCAACTCACAATGACTTTACTTTCAATATTAGAGCAGTTCGTCTTCAATATTCCACATTACATTGACATTTAAAGTAGATTATTTCCCACACACTACGTACCAATTTGAAAATTGTGTGATGTATAAACATGTATGAAATACATATTAACATTAATTTAAAAATTCAAATTATCAAATGTAACTTGTTTTTAATACAAGACATAACATTTGAAAATATGCAGTGTTCAGAAATATATAAGGACAAAGTAATTTAAATAATTATTCAGCATACTGCAGTAAAATTAGTTCAAAGATTTCTTGCGAATCTTCATGTTTCCGTCATCAAAGAAGGGTTTAATGTCGATAACGACGGTAGGAGTGCATGCACTAAAATTGAACTGAACAATTAACGCCATCGGTAATATAACTGTTGTAATTAACACATACTTGTTCATCATCATACATTGCCTTAATAATTTCGTAACATTTTCCAGTTAGTCATTTCTCTAACTACCATAAGGCACAATACCTTTTATTAACTCTAACAAGGGATTTTTCATAATATATGAATACATGGTAGAATCAAGCCTTGTGATTTCTTAAATATTTACAGATTAATGTATATAATCCACAACATATCATCGACTATAAAATAACGCGCTCTAGAATCTGAAATTTTTTCGACAGGTAATTTATTTTCGTCCACCCATCTATTTATCCATATAATTTGAAATTGATGCAAACATTTTGCTTAATACAGGATCTACGTTACTATCTCTGTATTTGATTCATTTTGATCATTTGAAATAATCATAGATGTTGACCACAGTTCAGGACGATATCCATTATGAAACAGTTTATTAAATAATACTGTTAATATGTGTGCAATTATCTTACCCGTACAATTAAAGATTATTCGATCCAGTGTATCATGAACGATGTGAACGTTCTCTGTAACAGGGCAACAGTTTTAAAAACTATTCTTGCAGAGTTGTAGATGTGATAATGCTTTATATGGCGCCAGAAAGTGCATAATTATGTTATAATGATTTTAAAAATATTTGTTTTAACTCATATTGCTTGTACATGTTTCTTGTAAGATATGTGTAGCTGTTTCTGTAGAACTTATAATCTTCAAATTATTTATCTGTGCTTGAATTATGAACTGTCTTAAATATACTGAGATTTTGTTTTTACCGGCCATAAAATCTATGTGGAACCAAGACTGACATTTGCAAGGTTTTATTGGAGGAGTCAAAGCTAGGCATGTGCATTTTATAGACAGCTTCCTTTACAATTACTGCATAATGTTAAATAGCATTAATCGTTTCGCAGCATTATATTTGACATCACTTAAAATTGCATCCACATTCTGAGATAACGTATTCTTGAAATTCTTGATAAAAGACAGCCATTCGTCCTTATTCCACGTGCATTAACCTACTAATCTACTCCCAACAGTCACATACCTAGTTTTCTGTTCTAACTGGCCCATGTATTTGAAGGAAAATACAAATGGCAAATGTATAGACTCCAGTCTATGATATATGTTAAGTTCAAATTATTATGCAAACACATATACCAGAATAATCCTTTGCTGAGGCCGAGTTACTAATAACACATGTGCATTTCCTTATGCCTTTACTTGATCCATATCTACCATCAGCGATATTTAACCCAGTCCCAGCACACAGAGTAATAACTTTTGCTTCGTAGTGATTTAAATCCACTACGCCTTAGTCTGATGACACATATATTCGACATCAAAGTAATTAAATTCTAGTTATCTACCCGCATAGGCATTTTAATCACCAGAAATTATAATTTTGTATTCAGCGTACTCCTATGTTAGAGAGGGTGACATCATTTTCTATAAATGTATAAACATTTTCCTCAGAGTGAACAGAGCATTATTCATATAACATATGGGCATAAACCAGAAAGAAGATTCCACATCAGCATGCTTGCCTTGGATTATATAATATATTTAACTTACATAATTTATGATACTTATTTCTCTTGATAAGTACGAATTCTTAAAGAGGGATTCGCCAATAAAAACGGAGATCCCACCTGTTCTCCATTTTGCTTTTCATGACTGAGTTATTTGTTATTATCAACAGTTTCATATCCGTATGTATGAATATGATCTATAGTTTCTTCCCATGTTTCCAACAAGTAATAGCAGACCATTTTTTTCAACATAATTAACAAAATCCTACTGCTGCTCTAGAATGTGTTCCATTTAATCCGGATATATCCTACATTAACAACTTTATAAACAATTAGAACAGCCCGCATAATTGACATTGTGTATGATTAAGTCGTAGTCCAATCATTCTTCTACTATATGATTATTGCTGGTCTTATCATCTACAGAGAGGTGCCATATTTTATTATTATCTTGTTCTATTTGTACAAAGCATTTTTCATTGTTTTAAAGGATTTTACAAATTCTTTTAGAGGCTGGAACGAGCCTTTCTTACTTTGAATATGAAACCTCAGCTGTAGACAAATTAACTGGTCTTTAAGCTACAAGAGTTGGTCTTTAAGCTGCCGTGGTATTGTTGGCTGCTTTACGGGCTTCTTTCCATGCCTCTCTATAGCTTCTCAACACTTTCTGTTTGTTGGTATGTTTGTAAAATTGGACTATCACGGTTCATGGGTTTCATTGTGATTTTTACTAATGGGGCGCTTTTAACTTGCATCGCCTCCAAATCTAATCCAACAAAATCTCAAATAAAATTGTAAAGATGTTTATGCTTTCTTCACATTACTTTACCCGGTCTTTAGGCACACTATACTATATTAAATTCTCATTAGCATGCAATTGCTTCTCCATCTTAGGTTCTCAATATCCCTGCACATGACCATATTATAATCTATAGCAATTCAGGTTCATTTTTCATGAAATTAAGGGAGCACTCAATATGAATAAATCTTTAATTCGGTTTCCTGGTTTATCGCTTCTTTCTAATTTCTAGATTAAATCTCATGCTTGAATATATTGTTTCTGCCGTTTCTGTATAGGTCTCAGTCAGTTTTTATCATCTCTTTCATACCATATGATAGACAAATCTGCTGCTGCATTATTGGATAAACTCGACCCCAAGTCGGACTAGACAGATTGGCCTGAGATATACCCACCTATTTAAAAAATTGTTCGCCAGTTTGCACACGTCGTTTATGAGGAATGGCATTAAAGAGAGGGTTATATGGCATATGCGAATGTGAATGTGTTCATCGCGTAAAATTCCGCGATTTATACAGCGACTATTCGATGTTATATGTGGTATAATCTTCGCAGTCGAAAGGAAATGAAGAGGGGTCGGCTAACGTCTGTATTACATAATGTAAAAAAAGATTATGCTGAAATAATACGATCAGCCATATGTGAATCGATGTCATGATTAATTCAAATCACTGCAGAAATTTGAAGTAGAAAGTGTTTACGTCTGCTTAAGTTGATCACACTAAATTATAGTATTATTTAAATACAAATACAAGTGAATGAATCTCATGACAATTTCTGTTAAATAATACGACACATTGCAAAAGGTTGATAAGGCCTATCTACAGAACATATAAATGTTAAAAGTATCAAGTACGATGTACATATTTATTTCATCATGCTATATATTGTGCCCCGTTACATTACCACACAATAACTAATTGTTTTCCTTGCACACTATGGTGACCAATTTACAACAGTACTAAGAGATAATGCTGATACGATGTCTTGTTTCAACACGATGATAAGCCTGACGAAGATACAATAACTTTACAGGGATGTAGAATGTGTAAGTTTAAACGTGTATATCTATTACCTAAACTCTTCGTACACTATCAGGTAAGAATTATTAGTTTAGCTATATGGAAGAATACTCAATTCCAATTTATGTTGTTTTCAGTGATGTCATTTCAAATGATAGGCTAATCATATATGTTGACGAACGATCCGGAAATTTAATTAACTGAACCCATTCTAAGTATTTAATATGGCCAGTTACCTGGTGAGAGATTACAATATCCACTTGCTCCAAATGTGGAAGACTGTTGTAGTCGCAAACCATTTCACATCGAGTATTGCTGGTATAGTAAACATCTCCGATAATACATTTCCGTTGCCGTTGTGCTTTTGTGACGGAAAGTTGCATGTAGGAGCATACTTATTTCATTTAACTTTATATTTGATCATTTTATCAGTATTTGTTATGCTATCCAGCTTGATTAAAAATTAGACAGGAATTCCTCATCTAGCAAAATACGACATTGTTCAGTATTTTGTCGACATACTGTTTAGATGACAACCTGGATCCATAAGGATAAGGAACATTATGGGCAGAAAGCACCAAAAAACATTTAATTGTTATTTCTGCAGGTACACAAGAAAGGGAATACAAAACTAGAACAACGACACGTGTAGCAATTTCATTTCACTGCCTGGCCATATAAGCGTGTACCCAGATATGCGTCTTCCTTAGTTCATTTTCGCCGAACGGTTCGCAACACGAAGGTACAGGGGTCCACAGACGGTCTGATCGTTGTTCATTGCAGGTTTGAAATTAATTTGATTTTTACTATTTCATACAAATGCATCATTGTTTTTGTATCCAGTATCATACTGGCGGACGATTGTTATTTCTGTATTAAAATTGCACACTGTGCTTCATCTAGTCCCTCTTGTTCTAAATAATAGCGCTGTATTTGTCTTCTGAATGTATTAATTGTAGGATGTATGCATTTGTTATGTAGTTAGTTATTAATTTATTTGAAACAAGAGTGTTTGGCTTGTGGTGGAACATTGAACAAGTGCGGCAAAAGTTCTACATGCGCAAAGTAGGGGTTGAAGCATATTTAAACTTATGAAGTCATATCATTTTTTACTTCTTTAGCGCAATGCATTACTATTAGGAAGTATGATTGTATTATACTGTGTGACGTTTAAACAATTGAATATATAAGTAGGACACTTTTGATGTTGATGTTTGTTACAGATTGATACAGTATAGTATTGCGTTATATGATTGTCATAGGCTCTAGAGTGTAATAATCAAAATAATAAATCCTTATTTCATTATGACACTTAATGATTACACATGGATGACAAATTTATTTAGTAGTATTTTGTCAGATTGAACAATTTTTGTATAAATAAAATTATACTTTGAGCTTAGCAGTTCCATGCGGGTTATCGGTGCTATTATATGCGTCCAAAAATACACCATAAAATACTGTCCCTTAATAACTATACTAGTAATGCCACACAAAAACCTAGGGTCACCATACAATATATCAACATGTGAAAAGCATGATGCGCAGCAAAGCGATAACCATTAAAGTGTTTCAAGAGAAATTCGACATAGGTAATTCCTTACCAGCCCTGTTCCAATTAATTAATCTGTCTAAACATACATTTTTGCTTTGTTTTTTCAGTTTATTCTCTTTTGTACACAAAACCTTGATTTGGTGTCTAGAAATCGGATATTCGGAAGACACGATGGTCATGAGGTTATTTATGTTTTTCAATAAAATAAAATTATAGATTGGAGCTTTATGAGATAAATTAATATTTACTTTAGTTTTAGGCATCGTCTATCACAGTTAGGTGACATGAATATCGCTGTATAGAACAATGCCAACTTAAAATGTTTCTAGCAACATCTTGTTTTGTTTCTGCAGTTGAGCATAACTGTTTTGCAAATGAATGTACGGAGCATGTGCAGTAAATGTATAGCTAAAACATATGTCTTATATTTTGCGACAAAGGCAACTAATGTAAAATGTGATTGTGTAAAAAATCTAAAATGTAGAAGATAATGTTGTTGCTTCATATTTTGTGTGTGCATATATCAATTTATTCCCTATTCAGTGCCGGTATCGGCAGGACAGGAACATTCTTGGCTCTTGATTATCGACTTGACCAGGCTGAACAACTCGGCTACATCAATGTGGTCAAATGTCTGGAGACCTTCAAAAAGCAGCGAGTGGGTCTTGTCCAGACTGCTGTAAGCAACAAAGTGTATAGAATAAACAGGTCATAGTATGCAATACTGATAATGGATTCATGTCAGAATGTCTCATCTTTCATAATGTATCCTCACTGTAATTCGCCCATCCTTACAATTATATATATCATTAGTATTTCCATAATTACTATCGAATAAAGATAACAAATAAAAACATTAATTATGATAAGTGTAATAGCTTTAAGAAGCAAATGAAAACAAATATTTAGCTGATGATGAAAAAACCGAAGCGTCGTATAAAATGCGAACACGCAACTGGTAAATAATTGTTGAAAGCGAAAACAAGAGCAGCAGTACTTTTAGTAGCAATACTTTTGTCACTAAGCAATAATATAACCGGTTCATAAATGTGCACGTAGATAGATACCATTACGTGAACAGCATATGTTGTTATGATCATCAGTATTTAGTATACTAAAATTAATGTAGATACCTTAGGGAACAACTATAGTTCCGTTTCGTCATCAATCAATTGTGACAATGTATTTAGCCGACATTTGTCTCCTTTCTGTATACTTTAAGGAGCAGTACATTTTTCTTCACGAAGCTCTGGTAGAGGCGCTGACGTGTACCACATCAGCACTATCAACCAGTGAATTCCTTAAAACATACAGTACATTACTGAAGGAAAACGTTACCAGCATAAAGCGGAAGATTGACTTTGAGTTTGAGGTAAACAATTTGTTTCATTGGATGCAAAGCAACATTTACTTAATGTTACTAATGAAAAGAATAAAAAACACATTCTTTTGTGTACATAATAACGAAATTTAAATGATTTTTTGTATTATATGCATTTATTATGTGACTTTCTTTCACAATTTTATACGCCAGAGTTCAACATTAATGTTTCGTTCGTTACCTTACGATAGATGTCATTAATATAATAGAGCTACAACTATTTTACATATTCAGAAACTCGCCATGTATGTAAATGAAGCGACCGAGGATGTGTTTGAAAATGGAAAGAGGACAGAGAATAGACAGAAGAACAGATATTCAAACATTTTACCCGGTATTACTAAACTTTAGCACACGTATATTTTGTTAGGATTACATACCTAAAACCATTTGTAATTTCTAAAATGTTATATGTTTATTATGTCCTAGCTGTAAGACATTAGGAGATTTTAGGAAGACATATATACATTCATCTCATTTTTCCTTAAATTAAAGTGGTAAAAATACTAAATTGCGGCATACGATAAGCTTTTATTTTCATTAAAAAAATCCATCAAACAGAGTAGAAAGATTTTGTAGGAGCGAAAGAACAGACCCAGATTAAGGCTTTTCAACGTTTTGCTGTTTTGCTTAAATTGTTTTTCATTCCCATGCTCTAATTATCATCATGAAAGGAATTTAAAACCAAATTATTTTTTAACATCAGTTTGCAGAAACAAGAGAAAACAAACGATTTATCTGCATATGCTTTTACAAAAAAAAGAAAGAAAGATTGCGAATTTGTTGATAGACCAGACAAGAACTATTGTCCATCCTTAAACGTCTACGTCGAAGGGCGAGGCTCCTACATCAACGCGGTAGTATTACCGGTAAGTGTTCTTGTTCCGATATGATATCACTCAAGTGTTGCAAAATGAAGAAATACAGTAAAAATAATTTTCATTTATCGAAATTAAGGTCAGGGAACAATCTCATTTATTTGTCAGATTCAGTGATGGCGAATAATACACAAATCTCTCTGAACTGTCAATGACGGCAAAAGGCTCAGTATCCATGGACACATGTCTATAAACGTATCTTCATGACATAGTCAAATTAATCTGCACTATCAGTCACTGAAAAACAGTGATCAACTAAGGGTTATATAGATTGAATTGAAACGAATATGAATAAAACATACACGATATGTGTTTGCAGGTAGTTTATAATATTTTTATAGGATATAACTTGTTTACTTTATGACCAAATCTTTATGATCATTAGTATCATTATGGTTATGAAAACAGCAATAGTACATTTAAATTCATTGGTATTTCTAATCCAGCGGCAATAAGAGCGGCTACTGTGCTACTACTACATAAAAAGAAATAGTGTGGAAGTCATGACGAAAACGCTCTTTAACATTTCTGTTTTCAGTCATCACTAAATCAGCAAGTTACATTTTCTATCGATCATCGCTCACTGAGCACTCAAGTCGCAACTTCCTGTAGCATCTGCGACCGACGACCTAGAACATATCAGTGTTAGATAATTATCAATCACTAGAATGTGTTTTGGCAAATATACTAATCTAGCATACATAATGTTCATACAAGTTAGCGAAAGCTGCAATGACTTAATCTTGTACTAGTCGAAATTACAGACAGCACCGATAATTATGAGGATGTGAGCTGCAGCTGTGCTATATTGACTTTGTGGAGAGGTTTATTCAATGTTACTGTTACATGTGCTATATTGACTTTGTGTAGATGTTTATTCAATGTTACTGTTACATGTGCTATATTGACTTTGTGGAGATGTTTATTCAATATTACTGTTACATGTGCTATACTGACTTTGTGGAGAGGTTTATACGATGTTACAGTTACATGTGCTATATTGACTTTGTGGAGATGTTTATTCAATATTACTGTTACACTTGCTATATGGACTTTGTGGAGAGGTTTATTCAATATTACTGTTACATGTGCTATATTGACTTTGTGGAGATGTTTATTCAATGTTACAGTTGCATGTGCTATATTGACTTTGTGGAGAGGTTTATTCATTGTTACAGTTACATGTGCTATATTGACTTTGTGGAGAGGTTTATTAAATATTACTGTTACATATGCTATATTGACTTTGTAAAGAGGTTTATACGATGTTACAGTTACATGTGCTATATTTACTTTTTGGATAGGTTCATTCAATGTTACAGTTACATGTGCTATATTTACTTTTTGGATAGGATCATTCAATAGTACAGTTACATGTGCAATTGTCGGATTTGTATACTCATATTGTGACATATTCCAGTTGTTATAAAATAATTCATCTTCCCATCTATAATGATCGAGTAGGAAAGTAACCATATGGCAAGGACACGCACATGATACTATATAAACCAGTGATACAATATAATACACAAAGATTTCGGATATAATGATGGATTTGGTTGGGGGGTTGATGTTTGTACGAGTTTGACTATCTTAGTAAATTAGTTCTAAATGGGATAAATTCACACTTTGATATAATAGGCATCACGTTTAATACTTGAAATATATTATTACATAGGACAACAGTGGTACTTGTCAATTTAAACTGAATTAGTGTCTTACAATATACTTAAAGACAATGCAAGAACAATGCTAAAATCTATTGTTTGCCTTCAATTGTATTAGTTATGTTATGCATTTCCTTTCCATTCCAAGAATTTGATTATACTTGCACGAGAAATATAACCACATTCCCTTTTCCGAACTACCAGAAAAAGACCACGCACTATCATCACCATTACTACCGCTACTACCACCTCCAACACCAATGTGAATGGCATAATATCTAATGCATTCAGCATAATTATGAGTGATAAATAAGTACATTTAAATTTTCACAATGTTCATTCTTGATAGTAGTATATCATATAGAGTTCTCTCTTGAGCAAGTGCAATTTTCTTGCGATAACACCATCAGGTCACCGGTGTTACCAATATTTGCGAATATAACGATTAGTTACGCGAAATGTATTAACTAGCGTTTGCAGATTGACTTGGGTATATTTTCTACTCAGAATATCTAGTTGCCTCAGTTCCCAAATTAATTTGATTAGAATTATTATGATGAAAGTTTTTGAAGTGATGGACATTGTTGCCTTCGCTATATCCATAAATGATGTGCAATTATTGTCATATGGTATATTTTATCCTTAGCTGCCTACATATGAGTTGAAATCGCTGAGAATATTCAGCATTATAGTACCTTTTAAAAAGCCATCCGTACGGTAAAGGACTCCATCTGATGACATCGTCTGTCAATTCATTTTGTGTTCAATGCAGTTTAGGAACAACAATTTCAATTCCAGAATGCCTTCATTTACTATGACACTGTCTTCTGGATAGCTGTTACTTGGGGTAAACAAGGAATGGCTCTGACCTTTAGGCCACTGCCATATGTATGGAAGTAATATATAATGTTACGAAGGTCCGTCTCGTGACATTGCACATTACATTCCATCCCGTCCATGGCGACGCTCGTTTTCCTTTCATAACTATTGAAGTGCTTGAGTTTAAACTGAAATTGGCATAATCTTGTACTTTCAAGCTACATTTAGGTCCGCCCAGTGTCAACAAAATTGGAAAGACTATGATACTTTTTAACCGTACAGTTTGCACTAAAATATTATCGTATTATCGAGCACATCAATATAGTGTAGATATTTTCAGGGTAAGATGAAAAGTTCAATGATTAAATTATAATATTCAAATATGAAGGGCAAACAATGATTGAAACTCTGGTCTATATATCAAGTCTAAATCTTCTGAAGGGAATCTACTTGTGTATTTTGAGTGGGTCGTATGTTTATCAAGGAGTGCACCTTATTTCACAGACAAAAAAATCTTCTTCGTCAAAGCATTAGTTCAATATATACCTTAATTATAATTTGTACAAAGTAGACAATTTATAATGAAGGACACCATTCTGATGCAGGGATGCTAACGTTAGTACCATACAAGAAAACCGCCGTTGTTAGAATGATCCTATAGCAAATTACACCATAAATTTACCAAATTGTATGCATGGCTTGCTATTTTATATATTTAGGAACCAAAGGCTGTATATGTCCCAAGCTCAAACACAAAATACCATTTAGCTGTAATGCTCTCATATGATTTGCACAAACTGCATAACTTACCCCCCCCCACCCTTGCAGGTGGGAAGGAGCTCGTCCCTTTTAGAATGAACAGGTTACGGTCAAGGTAATTGCGTTCGGACAGACAATGTAGCCAGAAGTTAGTTTTACTCTGCTAGTTGTCATAGAAGACACTGTTTAAAATGGGGAATATGTAGAGTGTATAGTTCATGATACATGAGTTAATGTTTCAGCTCAGACATTTTCAAAAGAATAACGATGTGGTTTGCAAATCTAATACCTTGATATTGTTTCCTCTTTAATCTTTATCTTCAACTGCTAACTACCAACATTATATTCCAGTGCAATACGTTTATCGTAAGAATTAAGAATGCGAGACTTTATATACTTTCTGCAGGCACACAAAACAAATAACATCTTCATTATCACCCAAACCCCTCTGGAGAACACCAAAGTGGATTTCTGGAGAATGGTGTATCAGTTCGATGTCCGTTCGATCGTCATGATGAATACGCTGTCCCAAATGAAGGTAACACTATATAACGACCCTGCATGGAAGTATAAATTCCCCCGATATGTTCGATGACAAAAAGCAGCAGATCATCTTTGCACAACAACAAAATAATCGTACATAGTACTAACGTTAATATTTACACTCTGTACGTGGACAGATGTCTGTTTATAGGTACACATTCTTTGCAACAAGACATTGGTTATATGTACAGGACACATTTATTCTGAAAACGGAATCTTCTGCGTGTCAGCTGAAGAGCTGCAGTCACGCGTATTTTATTAAAATTTCAATTCAAAACGAGAAAGTAGAACAACAACGATTAACCTACGCTTAAAGAGTCAAAACATTAATGGTTAAGGACTTTTAGTTTTAAACATATCTAAAGCACAGTCCTGTACATTACTGTATCTTAAAAGCATCAAATTCATTCACTATATCACGTGAACATATTAGTAGGAAACGTTACTCCTCAGAAAATGTGATATTCTTTTGAAATTCGTGTTAAATAACTACTTTGTCAGTGGTCTGTATAGTTAGGTACCACATGCATAACTTTTTACGTGTAATGAGACTCTCTTAGACGCCAGAAAACAGAGCATTAAAGGGGCGTTAACGGTCGTCTGGACTGTCCAACAAATTTATCATCAACATTAAAACATGTTTCGTTTTTTGTGAAAAAAGTATCGTCCTTTAAAGGCCAGTCTTTTAGTTCAACATCACTATATTTAATCAAGCAGCTCGGATGGCCTAAGTGGTTAGTGCATCTGCCTCGTATGCTGGAAGTTGTGGGTTCGAACCCGGCAGTCATACCAAATACCTGTAATAATGGTACTAGCAGCAGGCGGCTTGGAGCTCAACATTAACAACTTAGTATTAGGATAGGTGGGACTGGTGTCAGGATACTGTAATAGGGTGAGACATGATGCTAAATATCTATGTCATGTTGCCCAAGTGCTATACTTCAATCACTAGAAACTGTCACACTGCAACCATCGTATCGATTTGACTATAATTGTTAAAATTAGGTTAAAAATCTAATTCAAAGATACATTATTTAACCAACTAGAAACTCACATTTGTTATATTCAAGAGGTGGTCGGCTTGCATTTGATCATCTATTGACCATAAAATTAATGGTGAATAAGATCACACATTATAGGTATTCTTTCCTTGGAATAAATATTGATCACGACGCCCATGTCATCACTTATTTTAGAGATTTTCCACGATTACAAGTTTGTATGAAATTATCTTATACTGGAATAAGAAGAACGAAAAGGCACACGAGGATTAGACTCGAATAGTCTGCTTTCCGTTACCTTAAACAGGGAGTAAAGCATAACTTAGCTCGTGTGCAAAATATATAGATGCCCTTGCATTACTAGCCAGCGATCTCGTGGTGTTTTCTTGAAAACATTTACAAAGAATGATAATGCATGTTTTTATTTTGGCTTCTTACCTGCTGCAAATTTCACTCCAGTTGGCTATCTAATTAATTCGCAGTAAACTTGATCGTACATATCATATAGTTGACTAACAGCTGCGATCTCAGTGTGCGAATGATTGTAGCGTTTACAGTACGGTTATCTTCATCAAATAGAAAGTTTATTTGATTTGATAGTGTGTGTTTGTCTTTTCCACATCTTTGACAAAATGAAAAGATGAATCATACATTTGCTAACTGATTGTTTAAAAATTTTAATTACATATAAGGCAAAACAATTACTTTTAGTATTACCGAATATTGGTTGCAGATTTGGATAGATGGACACTGTTTAACACAAGATATTAGGTGGACCTTAATATATGTCTACATGCGACTTGAAAAAAATCATTTCACTCTGAATACATAATGTGTTGTAACGTGCATTTGCATAAAAACATAATAATGTGTCTCGTACTAAATCAGAAGACTTGAACACTAAGAACGTTTTTATCTTAATGTAATTAATATTTAGGAGTAACGAGATGAATTCGGCAGTTTAATAACACTTCCGTATGTAATGCAATTTTGTATTATTTTAAATATATTCAATTTTAGGAATAACTTAAAATTTATCTCAAAATAGTTCGGTTATTTAAGGTACATGTTATATTTGGTAGAAAGGTAGAAATGAAATACTTTAAGTTTGTTTTAATCCTTTATTTAAAACTCATTAAAATGCTCCAACCTATTAGCAGCCTGACAAATGTGCAGAAAAGCATAGAGAACATCATTTGTTTCACCATTTTCTTTGTGAATGATTGGTGTTGATTCTGGAAGCGCTATTGGGCCTCTCAGTATATTTATCCGTTGAATTATATTTTAAAGATAAATTGTGAAGATACTAGTTTGTGCTGTACACAAGTGACCCTTGTTATGATCGTTTATCACATTTTCAACATTGTTTAGATTGGGTTGAGAGAATAGACAATATGTAAGAGGTAATTTGAATATCGTGGAGATTTACTTTTCTTAGGCTTTAATCCGTCGTCGCAAATGATGTTTCAAAATCTTATGAAAAATATAAATCTTTAACCCGTAGCTCGTATCCTAATTCTGTCTTAACAAATAGTACTACCATTCGTACCGTGTTAATTTTGTCTTATATTTTGAAAAGTACATGTATTTTCAGTTGTATGACATATCTCAAGGAGATTGCTATCTTGTTTAAATTGCGCCATAGATGAAATATTCACATCCTCTATGATTTGGCTAATGCACTATTCAAAAGACAAGGAGTTAGGACAAATTGTCTTTAAACTTGGGCGTATCCTTTTATACCTGTTACAGCCGTCAGGAGGATGTAACCTGAGTTAATTATTCATTTATTCCTAAGGTTTTAGTTTAGGGGCTCTCATGTGTGCAGCTTTATTTTTCCTAGTAGTTGGATATTAGGAGGCTTATTACCTTAAGATAGCAAAGGATATCCTACCTAAAACTAGCACGAAAATATAGGTTTTCTATTTCAATAACGACGATTTAATTTTATACCGTTATAAAATAAATAACTTAAACGCAAATCTATTATAACCAAACAATGATTTAATTCATTATTCAATGATCACTTCTGACGATATAGCATTTTCTAGGATGAGGAGTGTTACTGGCCGGAGGATGAAGAGGAGTTAGAGATATCGCCTTTTCGAATCACACTGGAGAGTAAATCCACCGATGACATTAACACCAACTACATCTTCTCGCTTAGATACCAGGAACATGTAATTATATGAACAACAAATAGCTTGATATTGAAGTACGACAATGATATTACGCTATGAAGAATAAACTCATTAGTTTGATTCAATCCTTAATAATAAATCGCTAAGCATAATCACTTCCAGAAATAATTATTGCTTTCAAAATCTGTATATGTTGGTGAATTTAAAATAGTCACAAATATAACTATTTGTTGACACCCATTTGTAAAGAAAGAATTATATAACCCGTGCTATTGCCATTATCATGCATGAAATTGCTTTAATATCACTTGCAGGATCAAAGGTAAATATATACGTTAATCGAAAATTGGGCATGGATCTGATTTTAATTTGTTTGGTATCCGCTAATTCTACAAAGATCTGAGATAGGTCATTGGCTACTTTTGAAAGAATCAACGTCTAGAATATAGAAGTGTCGCATGTACTCATAGGTATTTGTACCTGACGTCGACACATATCACCTTTTGAAAGCGAAGATCGTTAAGGCAGTTTCCGGAACAAAGCTGATGAATATCGGACATGAATAGTTCACTTATGCCCAATGCCAGCTAAAGTTTGAAATCAAGTAATAAGTTCGGAGAATATTTTAATCTGTTGAGGCTTAATTAAATTGATCTTAAAAATCAAAACTCACTGATGTGGTCTTCTCTTTCGTCGTGCATCATTTTATTCTTTATCTAATTTAATTATTTGCCCAAACACAATGAATCGCAACGAACAGTTATTATTCAGTCTAATTGAAATAGCAATGACCACTATATTGGTGCATGGGTCAATGCAAGTACCATGTATTTGCGCTGTTATATTTTCTGATTTTCCTACCTTTAGTGGATGATTGATAACAGTAGTGCATATAACACCGATTGAGTAGTATCATTGTTTGGTGATGTGTGCATAGTCGTGAGGGAATATGGGCTCGTGTGTGCAGTCCAAGCGATGAGTGCCGTTTACCCGTGGACCATGGTTCGAATCTCAGTAGAGTACGAATTAAAACTTCTCTAGCCTGTATGATAGTACTATTTGTATTAATATAATAATTCTGCCCACTAGTATCAAGCATTCTTCTGTAGAATCCAAGGATAGCAATTCCCGTTCTTTATGGTGCATATTTATAATTCTCTATAATTAATTCTATAAACCTTGATTTCTTTCATAGGAATCCGGAATGACTGTGTACATACATGATAATTAATTACTAGGTCGTCATGCGAGTGTGTCTGCTACACACGAGTGCATATAACACCGATTAAGTAACATCATTTTTGGTGAAGTGTGCTTAGTCGTGAGAGAATATGGGTTCGTGTACTCATGCAAGGCGATTGCTGCCGTTTACCCGCAAACCTGGGTTCGAATCTAAGTAGAGTACGAATTGAAAATTCTCTGACTATATATATATATATATATATATATATATATATATATATACCATTGAATGTGTGAAGAATGCACTGTTTTTTCACGGCTACATTCAAATTCGTAGTCATCACTTGAATAGTCTATGCTGCTATCAGCGTACATTCACTGTCCCTGAACTTCGGAACCTAGCTATGGTTAGTAATACCTGGCCAGAATACGAATTCTATCATTCTGGATATTTCGGACAAGACTGTTAACAGTCGCCGTTCCTTTGGTTATCTTCCCATACCTAATTTAGCGTTGAGCACTTCATGCCCTTGGATTAAACACAAATGTTAAATTAATTTAATTCCATTATCTCCAATCTTTACTAAAACAACATAAGAGTGAGAGAGCAGGGAATTATATAGTTTTACTTCCTACTGTAAGCAATACTTTATTTGGCATTAATGTATTTAGCTTTAGTTTTACAAAACAGCTGTATAGCACTTAATGTTGTTTGTATGTCATTTAAACCCAATGATACAATTTTGATGGCATCGGTAAGATTCCTATATTTCTAGAGCTGACTTTGAAGTTGTTCATTAAGTTCGAATTTTATTCACAATTCTAGAAGCTGTGGATTCAGCGATCATTATTGTGTTATGAGCAGTGACTGGTTATACTGCAACGAATAACGGACAATTGTTGACTGCAAAGTTTGCATCAATGTGAAGAATGATCATATACATATCCCCATTTTCGTGGGAGAAAAAAAAACTAGTCCAGTGGCTATGGATAAATTGATCAATCTTGCAATACGTGCATAGAGATTGTCAATATGTCGGTTACTTGTGACGTTGAAAATGACGAAGTAATGTATGCTTTAAGACAAACCCGACGAAAACTGTCAGCAAAGAAGGTAACGGAGTTTACTGATGCTGAGGCTGGAGTATTAAAAGAATGTTAACTTCAGGATGTGCCACCACACAGGGAATAAAAGAGAAAACCTGCCTCAAAGAAGAATGAAAAATAACTGAAGTTGAGACAGAAGGAGTTTGAATTGGAAATTGAACTTCGAAAAATAAAATTAAAATTTGAAAGAACAAATTTATGAATGGAACATGTATTTGAAATGAAGCGTTTTCATTTTAGGTTAGAGCAAACAATCAGGAATATGCGAGTGGAAAACATTTACAATTTCATTGCACGATTAGGGTAAGCTTGAACTAGGATAAGACATCCTGAGCGTCCTATTAAATTACTGAAGCGGTTTCAAAAGAAGGAAAATAGTCTGATGATCTGAACGTATTGCAAC
Organism: Sinohyriopsis cumingii; assembly: GCA_028554795.2. Classification (NCBI taxonomy): domain Eukaryota; kingdom Metazoa; phylum Mollusca; class Bivalvia; order Unionida; family Unionidae; genus Sinohyriopsis; species Sinohyriopsis cumingii. Next base: position 130,601,988 of record CM068824.1, read on the forward strand.
TAAACCCACTTTTGAGAGGAGAGGCAAGACAGGTTACAACTCATGCTTGTAGTGATTACATGGTTCTCAGGGATAGATTAATTGATAATTTTGATAGGTGTGAAGAAGGAAATTACTACGACGCATATACAACTGACGGCCAGGATAGATCAAGACATAAAGCATTTCAAGGATGATCGTGACTCACGTATTTGTTTCCGTGAGTAATTGTTCCTGAAAGTCTTTCCACATGATCAGGTACAGTGGATAAGGAGTAGCAAAGACTCCAATTCAGTTGTCGAGGCTGCAGACGATTATATTCCCACTAATACACAGCAACACGGGCTGAACAATATTTTTCGTAAAAGAATAAATACGATGTTTGATGACATTGAAGCTGGCAAACCTAAAACAATGACTGCACGCGAGGAAGCACGCATGGTTTGCCCACAGGTGATAAAGGAACCGTTCTCAAACATTTCAGTGAATATTGTGGGGTCGTTATCTAGAACAAAAGCTGGTCTCTGGTACATAGTGCAGGTAGTTGATGATACTACTATGTGAACTGAAGATTAGTGGCTAAACACAGATGACGTTGTTTAGTCGAGTTCGTTTTCCAAGGGTCATATTAACAGACAAAGGGATCACTAACAGAAACTAATCTGATAAAACTATTGGTTTTTCCAAAAATGTTGTAATTTAATTTGTAAACTATAATGCGTTTACTTGGTAAGGTTTAAATATTTGCTACGTTAAGAATAATAAATGTAGTTCATCAAGTCTCTCTTATTTATTAATTTATAGCGAATAGATCTTTCTAATAACATAAGATGTCAGTTAGAACAATGAAAACATCAGCATTGTTAGATATTAATGGCATGTTGATTTCAAATTGGTTAAATTAATTGTACGTGTACTTCAATGTACGTAATTAGATCCAGTACTGTGGCGGGTTTGACACTAATACATCATATTATTTCAATATAAATTATTTATCTAGTGAAGACGTATTACCGTATACACTAATTGTAAAATGTAATTTCTTTGCCAAACATATAATTTATGTATGTATTTTGATATTCCATACCGTCAATTTAGTAATCATTAATAAAGCTAATAACATTATATGGTTTTAGGCATATATGCATGTACGAAAAGAGAGCTTTGTCTAAAAGGGAAGGGGCTAATCATGGTCTTTTTTCATATTATGACGCCGTTGTCCTACTTTCCTATGTTTTCTGTTTCGTTTCTTCTGTGTTCACGGTTAACCTCGCTAGCTCGGTTAACAGTAATCCATGGGTCGCGAGTTCCACAGACAAGCACGACAGTCTCAGTTGGCTGCCTCTTTGTTCTTTGCTTGGGAAATGCATTTATCTTCCAATGTATGAGCATGATGTAGATAATAATGTTTTAAAAGTTCAAATCATAATGAAAGATGCAAAGTTATATGTGTTGAAGTAGTATTTAAGCTACTTGTGTAGTTCATAGTTTACGGATTTATCAAACCTTATCATATTATGTTTTGTTCCCTCTATTATATTTTATTCTTGACCACCTTATTACTTTATTGCATTGACGGATGTGAAAATATTTACGTTCTACTTGACATTTTAAAATTTACTAAAATTGTCTTATATACTATATAACGTCTGTGCCTCTGATTCACTGTTGTAATATAATTAGACCCATAAATTGCCCGATGTATACGGTTATATGCTCGTAAACATGAAGATTAAAATTCGGAAACTGTAATGCAGTGTAATTCTATCGAGACATTGTCGTTTATGGATTATGTGCAATGGAATAAGGAAAATAAATATATTCATAAACGGTACACGTGTACAGATGGAAACACTTTAAAGTGTATGATGATATGACACAGGAATTACGGTCTCTTTATCTTGTACAAGACAATCAATTCAAATATTTTCAGCTTCGCAAGGTGCAGCTGAGCAGAGCAATGTACTGGGCCGATGATGAACCAGTGCCCGAGTCACCGTCGGCAATGCTGAAGCAGATCGATCTAATACAGAACAGGCAACAGGAAACGGGCTACAAGCCTATAATTGTTCATTGCATGTAAGATGCATTTATGATATAAATTAACTTGGCTTGCACACGACAAAGAGTTACAAGTATTCCGTTGACAGTTGGATATAGAGGACGAGTCTTCCCTAAGTACTGAACATGCCAGAACCAATGAATTATTAATTTTGGTGCACGTTCTGAAATATATCCTTATCTGTTTTAGTTATTAGCTTTGGTGTCAACTGTATAAATCTTCTTCCCAATAAAAGAGTATCCAAATACGTTCTGGTGCGATGTCTTCTTGTTAGTGTCAAATGTGATAACCTTTAACAATAATAAGCACATCATTTTGTAGTGCGATATATGGTTTGGAGAGTAATCAGATTACCTCGGTGTTGTTCATAAGAAAACATTAAATCACTTTAAGCGAAATTCCTCAGCAGTGAATAAAAATAAAGATGACCAAATTAAAAAAGTTATAGAATCATGAGTAACAAACTGAATGCAATTTGCATTCAAATGATCTCAATATTATATTGTCTGTACACGGTACACCTAAACCCATCCCTCACCAACACTAAAATCAATAAATTAATGAGGAATGTGAGAACACCTGCCATCTAAGCATACACCTGCAAAAGTGATTGACCTTAAGGACTTAATCATTTCTATAACGGTTTATTTTGAAAATGAAGAACAACATATTTATATCTTCTCCAAACAATTACTAATTTCGAAACTAAAAGATCATCGGCTTCTGCAAACACTCATTGTTGAATCAAAACATTACATCAACTACCCAAAAGCACTATGTACTATTCAGGTCTTGAACGTTAAATAACTGCTGCCAATGTGTTATTCAAAAGTCATGGCTCACATGTTGTGATTATTCTCTTTGCATTTCACCCAAGAAATACATAAACATGTTTCGTATAAGGAAAAGCAATACCTTACTTAGCTGTAGGAAGGCATGTATAATGATCTGCCTGCCTTGAATCAATTATATGTATGTGCATGTTAAGGCAATAGAGAGGGACAATAATCAATACTATTTCGTCCATGTGTATTGAAATTAGACATGCACACTGGACCTGCTTACGGGATTGTGGTAAATATGATAACAATACCGTTCTTTCTCAAACGCTTAAATATATATAAAAGCACTGAGATAATACTTTGTACGAAATAAACTGTCTATGTGGGTTACAAGGAAACCAACCTGACATTCAGTTTGACACCCATTGATGTGTCACTGTTTGTGATAATTAATTCGACTGCAGTGTTCTCCGTCTCTTATCATCCTATAATATTTACGAAAACGAGCACACATTTGTTTCTAGTATAAGATTTAAATAATCGAGTATACTTGTTATTAATATAATAGCATAATTTTAATTTGAACAATTCAAAACAAGAAAAGTACAATAATACATATAAATGTAACCCATACAGGAATGGAGCCGAGAGAAGCGGATTGTTTTGTGTTGTTGCTGCCCTGATAGAAAGGATGATGTCTGAACAAGATGTTGCTATTGAGCAAATTATAAACCAAATTGCACAGCAGACGGCCTCAAGCGTGGTGAGGAAAGCTTTTTAAAAAAGGGAGATTGCATGGGTGATAAACAATTTGCTCAGTGGTTCGCTGGAAAAGGAAGTGACATAGTGACCAAACAGAATGTGGCCTATACATATATATTAGCTCCAATGCAGGAAACTGAATATTTTTTATTGAGGCCACTTTAATTTATCAACTCCATTATTTCAGATATCTGAAATTGTATCATATTTTTACACAGTTTAGAACTGAGAATTACAAAGTGAAGTTAAAGGCTGGCATCCATTAAGATGAATTAATTTTATGTTCAGTAACTATAAAAATGAGTATATACTACAGCAAGACTTAAAACAATCCTATTCAGAATTGTATGATGTATCTTAAGATTTTGTGAGTGATGCCTATAGTTAATACGCTGACAAATACATGGATACTTTTTGTTAAGTTATACTCCTAATTTAAAATAGCATTTATATGCGCAAAAAGTTGCGAAGTTAAATTTACTTGTATATCTTAAAGGAACTGTTTATAATGAAATACTTCTATAACGTAGCATGAATATTGATTGAGTGTTAACATCACTTAGGGTAGAAGGGGAACTCATTTCATCTGTCAGCATTAGAGAGGGAGATGGGGTTGAAGATGGAATGGTGAAAGGAGGGTGAAAGAATTGGTCAACTAGTGTGATACAATCATGATTATATTTAGTAATGTCAGGCAAGAAGATGATCGTGGTGACGATAAACATAATATCTGTGTCATTTTGTTGTCACGTGAGCATGAAATTCAAAAAGCAATCAAACACGAAAGTGTATAATGATATATTTTCTAACTTATTGACGGAGTAAGTTTTTAAAGGCTGCATTGAGCGCCTGGTTTTGAAATTATGTGCATTACGAAGTCATTGAAAAGTATATTAGCAATTAATATATTGTTAAAGAACTCGAATAATTCTCAAGATTAATTAGAGTATACTTCTGGATAAGTTGTCTGGCAGAAATTGCTGCCTCTACCTGTTTGGCGTCTCTTAGGATAAAAGTTTGAGTTGTCTGAACAACAAAACAATCTACCGAATGCAGTGTACTAAGCATACTTCCCATTTAATTTAGTACAAATTAATACACCAAAGTACACCAGCATAAAACTGAAACATGGAACGTTGAAAGTTTGTAATATGACATATGTTAACCTAAAGGACAATAGTAGATATCTTTATACAAAATTCTGATGAAGAAACACTAAATTCAGCTTACATGAAAGACAACTTTGTAAAATGTTGCAGCAAATTCATCATAAATCAGGCATCGCAAAGAGACTGAACTAATAATTATTATTCAGTGTTACTCAAACACAGTTTCAGTGCAGTGGTGAATGAGACATAGTTTGTCACAGAGGTATATTATACTCTTTGGGGTGCAGGTACTTTTAACGAAGACCACATAGAAATACTTTAAAACGATAGTCATATACTTAAAGCAAAAAAGCTAGATAGACCTAGAGTAAAGCTAATTCTAGAAACGTGTAGTCTAAAAACGATTTCAAAATTACTCAAAATCCAAATGTAAACAATTCTGGACACATAGTTTGTTTATAATAACCAATATTATATATTTATAGAGTTTGGTAATTTTGACATTCCTCATAAATGGCCGGTCCCAATCGTATTATTCTATTTTCGATAGTACAGGTTCAGTTCAAGTTCTGCCATAATGCCATTAAGACTTACTTGGAGCAGTACGAGAGCTACTCCAGCTCCTCACGACTTGAGCTTCTGCACACGAGATCATCTAGTAGTAATCTGCTCTTTGAGATTAGACTGCTGACCCATATTATTTTTATATGTTGCAAGAACTCCTTTGTTGACTGTATACTTTTAAATAGGTCCCAGGAAATTAAGTGTCTTTGTATTAATTGCCATTTCTTCTGCATTTATGGTGTTCCCGCTTATGTGAATAAGATCATATATTTAGCTACACTGAAATAAGTGGACGGGTTGAATGTATGGTCAGATAAAAGAGTGTCCTAAATTAATACACTCGATCCAAATAGAAAATGTAATACTTTCAATCACACAGGGATTAAAATCAGATTGATTTCCTTGCAAATTAGTTCAGTAAGCTTCGTATTCTTAAGCAGTCTCAAATTTCGGAAAACATTGATGATATTCTGGACTTAACTAACATCCTGTACTTGCACAAAAGTATATTTGCATATTGTATATTGTTGTCGTGAATTTAGCCTTACGTTACTTTTAGCATTTTAATGTTTATGATATATTGCTTCATTATAAAATATAACATGTGTATTCTTTTGATATACTTATACATTCTTGGCTCATACATAAAATAGGTGTTGTACGTACCTTGTGTCGGAATGTAGCTTGCCTAGAGAATGTAATTTGTTACCCACAATACAGATGTCCCACCTAATCTGTAGCAATGTGACACAGCACTAAATGATATGCATCCTAATTGTGTTTTTGTTGCAGAACTTAGCGAGGTCATCCACTAATTTGTATTTCCTCCATCGGTGCAGATTAATCTATGCATCGTGTCGTCTTTCACAACCTTTTTTTCCCGGTGTTCGTTTTCTTCAACGTTTCTGAAATGTTTAATACTTATGTCACATATATAATTTAATTACATTTGTTTTATGATAGACACATGCTGAATGCAATGTAGAGTGAAAGCAAGATTGCAAGCATTCATTTCAAATAAATCAGTCATGTTCTGATGTTGACTTACAAATACGGATTAATCCTTTATATTTGTGCTTCAATAATTGCTTATCTGTATGAATAAACTATACAAAGGACACATGTTATCATATTCCCTAGCTTCTTCATCTTTAAATGTATCATCTTTGTCAACTTACTGTTTGTTAACAAAAGGACACTAGTTACCGTTTAAGATTGGTACAGATAAGTATGGTAAGTCTGCAGCAATGACTGTCGATAAGTTTAATGAAGATGGCAAGACTGCTTCCATTTACAAAGATATTGAAGAGCATTTCATTGTCCTGTATTATTTCAAGCGAAAATGGTTATCGAGCATAACCCTTTAACTCTTTGCAATGTACGCAAACCTGTGAACATTTTATGCTTTCTACAGACAGTATGCATGTAAATACCATTCAGCCGAAAATAGGTTGGACTGGTTTCAATCAGTATGTAACTAAGTCATATAATTCATATTAATGCTCACAAAAAATCATTGCTTATGATTATCCTCTTATAGTGTTAGTAACTTGTTTGCTCTGTAATATATTCCAACGAATTTTAAATTTAGAAATACTCTTTCTATGTTAACTTCTCCAGACACTTTTTACGTTATATTGTTTGGCATTTATAAATATGCGCTAATTTGTAATGCGAGTAAATTCAAAACTCTAGATTAAAATATAATTACATTTTTCCCCTTCTCATTACAGTTAAATCCTTTATGCAGTGTAGATTTCCAGAGACCTTGATATGTTCGGCACTGTTGGCCTATTTGCACGACTCTAGACAATATATATATATATATATATATATATATATATATATATATATATATATATATATATATATATATATATATATATATATATATATATATATATATATATATATATATATATATATATATTTGTGTGTGTATATGTGTGTGTGTGTATGTGTGCCTATGTCTGTCCCAAAATAATATGTCTCATAGATACATACTTACTCGCCCGATCGGAAAATACAAAAGCCGTGTTTTATCGACTGTTTAGCGACCACACTTGCGCCTAATAATATGTAGCCAATGGGCTTTCTTTAAAATTACCTTATTGTAGCGTCAGAGAGACAACATGGTGCAGACATCGTATACCCACATAATAACATGTGTAAATGTATAGACTGATTTTTACATACGCACATCACTGTAAGATTAAACACATTTGTTATTTGTTTATGCCAAACGGATTACATGGTCAGTTCTCGTTACCGTTAGTTCACCAGGTTCGCGACATCATATCGTTCACTGTAATTATTCTGCATACACTACTTTGTACAGAGAATGTGTTTTATTCTTGGTCACGGCTCTAGTAAATATTCTACTTACTGTCACTCACACCCACCTATCAAAAGATTGGGTGGAAGGGATAAAAGGTTAGCACTGTTCAAACAAAACTATAGCATAAAAATTCTCTTGTACGTATGCTGCCGCATATAATTGTGATATTGCATAAGATTGTATTTTCGTTGGTTGTATACGTTCAAATGGGTGCTGGAAATTACGTTTTTGTGTATAAAAAGATAATTCTTCAACATTGTATGTCTTTTCCCTAAGTTAAATAAAATCAGATATTCACCTGTCTTGAATGAAACAGATGTTCCTTGTATGGTCATTTGATTTAGCATTTTCCAAAATGAATACACCAACATGAAAATAAAATAATGTTGAACACTTAATCTCACGAGGAATAAAATATCAGATACCCCGTTGTTTACTATGGGCACCTCTTGTATCATTAGGACATTTTTCAAATTTTTAAAATTTCATTTTTTATAAAAAATTTTAATAATATTATGGACGTAATCGTAGACTTTAAACATTCAAAAGTAAGCCAATATATATTTGCATGTTAGATACTTTACTCCAGTCTTTTAATTTGATGTTATTGCCGGCATTGTAGCGTTTTGATATATATTGCTTCAGTGTAAATATGTATTATCTGTGTTTTTCTTATGCAATTATGTGCTATCTACCCACCCGTCTCTTGAAATATGAATTTGTCGTATAACATGTAGGTAAAATTGCTTGCCCAAAGCTAGTTTTTATAACTACCCATTCTACCATTGTCCAAATTTGCCCTACAAGCTGGCGCAGCAATCGATATGATTCGTGCATTTTCACCACTTGGAAGGATATCAAATGCACTTCATTTGAGTTCTTAAAGTTTTTGTCAATTTTAATTTTTTGTGCAGAAAGGTATCTTAATAACGGTTTATTATTTAGTGTATTAATAATATTAATAATTAAACCTTTGAAAGAAAGCACATATATCCTTTATCTTTGTGTTTAAGTGCTTATATTTCAAGGGGGACTTTACTAAGGACATATTGGGTCTGATGCCACTAGTTTACTCAATTTGATTTCTTGACGACTTCATCACTTGGCTTGACTTACGAAAGGTGCAATTGTTACGTTTGCAGAACTGACGAAAACTTTAAATGAAGATGGCGTGTTTGCTTTTATTCGCAGGAAGATGAAACGTTCTTTCTAGTCTCGTATTCTTTAGGCTAATCGGTTTTCAATTGTCTGACCTTTTGAATAGTAGTCAAACAATTATACATTTTTATATCGTCATTATGTATGTACACATCATTTAGCATGTTAAGTTCTACATGCTGCAATTAATATGTCCACTTGTCTTGTCATGTATATTGTTTCTAATTAAGAACAACATCTCAGATAAGTCTCTAGTTAATATACAATTTGTACATATGCTCAGCACTGGAACGTAACATATATGTTAAAACTATAGCTGGTTTCGTTTTCTTCAAAACAATGCAATTAATGTTGATTATGCAATGCTTGTTTGTCCCAATATCATCCGGTACTATATTATTTCTATTCTAAGAATGCAGGTTTGTATTGTTCATTTATGATTATTTTCAATGAAACTATATTAATGTAGCTCATTTTAAACCTAATACACTATAGTCTCTTTTTTAAAGAGCTAGTTATATTTTCTCTTCGTCTTGTCAGCGTGACAGCCAGATGCTCTGTTATGGTGCTTTTCGTTACAAGAAGTCTAATGGTTTTACTCTACAAGTATGCTCTGAACTAATGTGTATGTCTGTCTGTCTTTCTATCTATCTATCTACCTACCTATCTATCTGTCTGTCTGTCTGTGTGGATATCTGTCTGTCTGTCGATCTATCTACCTATCTATCTATCTATTTATCTATATATCTTCAAATGCCCACGAAGATCAGTCTTTTAAGCTCTTGTCCAAGCATCCCTGCTCTACGCCTGCGAGATATTAGTTGTATACCATACGCACGTGAAGCAGCTCGAGCATTTCCACGTGCGCCCGAAGAAAAGGTATAAAAAGAAACTCAAGTGTAACCTGCAATCGTAGAGCATGCAACCAAGCGACCAGTAAGTCTCGGCCTTGGACAAGTCTAACTAGGATGATCGTCGCTAACACCTCACAGCCACGAGAGAAAAACGGCACATCGCAGCAGGAACTAGAGGTTTGAGCTGTGTAGGTAAATTACCCGTCTAGCTTAAATCGCAGATCTCAAATGTCCAGCTGCTATTAAGCTTGGCGAAACAGTAGTTGTCTAGTTTTATGTCAATAATATAACAATAGGTCATTTTTACAAATTGGCATTCCAAAAAGGCATTCCAAGTTGTGAAAGACCTCACCAGACAGAAATAACCAAAAGTCAGTACCATTCAAGACGAAAATGGAAAATGACTCACAGAAGCGAGTGACATTGCAGAAAGATGGACTGAGTATTGCAAAGAATTCTACAACCATCAGTCCACAGGAGACCTAGAGGTGCTTGAAGTTCCAAACTCCTCAAATGATGATGATTTCCCCATTGTCAAAGACGAGGTGGAGTCATCAATAAGAGCACTGAATAATGGGAAGGCAGCTAGAGTAGACAACATCCCAGCTGAACTTATCAAGAATGAGGGGAATCAGTGGAATAGCTATTAACAAAAATCTGCAACAATATCTGGCAGACAGGTAAATGGCCAACACAATGGACCCATTCACTGATTATCACATTCCCCCCAAAAGGCAGTCTCCAATTGTGCCAAAATTACAGAACTATCAGTTTCATCTTCCATGCTAGTAAAGTAACGCTGAAGATCATCTTGAACAGGCTGAAACCAAGAAGACAAAGCTGATGAAAAATAGTGGCAAACACATCTCCGCCAAGGTTAAAGTCAGAGGACATGAACTGGAAACAGCGAACCAGTTCAAAAATCTTGGTTCCATAATCACCGAAGAGGGATCAAGGGCAGACATTTTGTCAAGAGCAGCACAAAGAACTGCAGCTATGTCAAAGCCAAGACCCATCTGGAGTGACGAAAATATCTGTCTGAAAACTAAAATCAGACTATTGCGAGCGCTAGTTATCTAAATCTTGTTGTACTCATGTGAGGTCTGGACCCTGACAGTAGACATACAACGAAGAATACACGCACTTGAAATGAGATGCTACAGAACCATCCTTGGCATCTCGTACTTGGACTACATCACAAATGAAGAAGTGCGTAACACCATCAGGTACAAAGTAGGCCAATATGAGGACCTCCTCACCACCGTCAAAAAGAGAAAGCTGAAGTGGTATGGCCATGTCACTAGAGCCAACAGTCTATCCACAACAGTCCTGCAGGGCAGTGTATAGGGGACAGAAGGAGAGGTAGACAGAGAAAAAAGTGGACTGACAACATCACAGAATGCACAGTAAAGGCTTTTCGGAGAAGCAGGCATTGGTACATGATCAAGACTAGCGGAGGGAACTGGTCAGATGTTTAGCGGCACAGTGCCTCGACAACCACACTAAGTCATGAGACTGATGATAATGATGAGGTTGCTTTTGGTTCGAGTTTACAACATACGAACAATTTAAATATAAAAATCTAGTTATTTTGAGTTTACAACACATATATGTTAGACAGAAGAGGCATTCTTTTTCAGGCAATTTATTGGGACACCTTGCATCTACATTTGGGGTCAATTATTCACAAATTCTCCAAAATGTCTAGACAACTGACTAAGAAACAATTTTCTTAGTGAAATGTTGTGTTTTCATTTTGGGAGTTTTGTTTCCTGTTAATACCATACTTTCAATATAGGATGAAGTGGGTGAACTCTGCAAACCGGTCTTAATACTTGCATCAAGCCAACAACTATTACATCGATACATTGTGTTGTTTAAATTTCAGTTCTTGCCATATAATCTTTCCATACACTTACAAGAGATGTTATTTGCCAGCAGGTCAAACTTTTATATGCCTACCCGGTCGTGTCTGTTCATGTAAGTGGGTTTTCTTGGTATCTTTGAATTTTGGATATTTAGTAGGAGACCTTACGTCGTGGCAAACATAATAATGATTGAGAACTTGTCAGGTAACCTCGTTTTAGAATTTCTTTTAGTGTATACCGGACATTCTAGTGTTTCATATTCCAGTTATATAAATAATACATACCTTTGCATATGTAAGACGAAGAGTTATTCAATTTCACTACCTGTGTAACTAACTCGGTGGACTGAATTGACTTTACTGGATTAGGTTTTACTTGATTTGATACGCCCTCTCCAAATACACAAGCTCAGTTGCAGATTTGATTTCCATTCATACAACCAATTCTCGAGGAGCTCCTTTGGTTTAATATTTAGATGTCTTTTACTCAAAACCATCATATATAAATTGTCAAAGACATTACTAAACGTTTAGCTGCAGAAGCAGTGTTTGCGATTCCAGTCTTCGGATACTTAGAAATTCTTTTCATATTTTTGACATGTCCGCTCTAAGTATTCGACATAGGGTATAATTTCTTTCGGATTTCTTCCCTATCATAAGCGAAGCTACTCCTGCTTTAATAATATCCCTTATAGTTCAAAATCTTTTTATGTTATCTGTTAAACGTATCTCATCCGCCAGTCGATCTCCCAAACAATATAGTTTAGAAGTTTTCAAACTAGCCCATTAAACCAGCAATATTTTCAACCTCAATCAATGTTTGTAAAATTAATTTTATGCACGAGATTACATTAGAGGGTTTCTCATTGACAACATTCTTTCCTGACATGGGTTTTAGTTTTACGCTTTTTTTGTTAGCGTTATGGCCTAAGGACAACCTACATGAAAATTGGATACCCTGGGGACAATGTGAATTTATTATTACTTAGCCCTCTTTGACTGGATCTCTCGGCAAAAAGGGACATTTAATATTAGATCTAAGGTTTAACATGATGCGCCAGCATTGGTCTAAGGAAATATAATGCTAACTGCTTACTAGGTTGATTAGAGGACAATATGATAAACAATATTGGAAGAATGCCTACTATATAGATACAAAGAGATGTTAAATAATATAAAAGATTAGGAATTTTCAGACGTAAACAAATACACGAAACTCATATTTACATCTAGCATTACAAAACAGAAGGGTAGGTTTGAAATTTAGTTAAGAACAGCATGCAACACGTGCTACTAGTCACCCACACCTATCCGAAGTAGGGGATAGGATAAATAAGTTGGAGTACTCAACCACTGAAACAAACAGACCAACATAATCTGATATTATCACACATGGACAGGACACACGGTGGTATGAGTTTTCAACTGTTTGCATTGAAGATAAGAAAACAGACAAATTCATGCATATACAAACGACATACCAGCACATAATGCTTGTAATAAGACCACACTAGCCATTTATGACAATTGTGTAAAATCAGAATATGAGATGAACATACGCACAACTAACTAAAGACGTCCATTATTGACAGTGTGCTATATAATACCATATCATGAAACACGCTGCGGTCAGGAAACTTCTGCAACATAATGCCATGTAGATATACGTTTGTGGTAAGGCTAGTATGTTAGGATGGGATGTTACATACACTTATAAATAAACATATACACAAAACTGTGGAGTGAATGGGGATAGCTGGTTACTCACACCTGCTTATGTCAAACAATCAAACGCAGACTCGTACTATCCAACACCACACAAGTACAAACACGGGTGATTTATATAAATATCAAAATATTAAGATTTCTTATCATGCTTGATTACAATCAAAATAATTTTTTCGACCCAACACTCATCGACCTACATGCAGTGTGAAAGAAGATGGAATATATTAAATAGATAGTTTCATTGACAAGCTTCATTACATACATTACATACATACATACATACATACATACATACATACATACATACATACATACATACATACATACATACATACACAGTAAGGAGATGATGGTGTTAGAAACGTCCAGGAGAAGCAAAGTTACACTAACGTCCAAAAATTCAAAACAACGTAATCATAAGGTTCAGCAACTAAACGAAAGCAGCGACGGTGGAATCGGATGGGTAGAACTGTTTAAAACAATTACAACTGATAAACAAAAATCCATTATTTTATAGTGAACATTTATTTTAACAACAGGATTTCCAGTTATTTCAGAAATGCGATACTAATCTATCATTCCCCAACCGAATCAAATAGACAAGAAGCAAATAAACAGCACCTCTACACATAATGTGAATGAGAAAAACAATGACATTTCAGCCATGTGAAGGAGGTTCTCTAGGAATTTCATGTTTTGGACGCCTTAGACGGCATGTGTTATTTTGCTGCTTCTTCTGATATCGCCTTTTATCCCTTAACATTCCTTTGATGTTCTGAAGACCAATTGTGTATTTTTTGACAGGGACACACGTATATTCAGTTTTGTTTGAGGACATGTTTTCTCCCTTCTTAGATGCTTATTTTCTACGACGTTGTGGACATTCTGAAGCCCATTAGCCATTCTCATGACAATTATAACATGCATCGTCACGTTTATCTCGACATGGGTAGACTCTGCATGTTATGTTCGACGTTGCGTATTTCCGAATCCCTCTCTGTGTAAATCGCTGACAACTCGTGTGATCTTTTGTGAACTTATAATCTTCACAGGTTGAAAGTCAACATAAATACGTGTATCCTGTGTCATTCGAAGGAGAATCCAAAAACAAAGCGGCTACTTATACTTAATCGGGCCTTGAAATGACAGTGAATCGGCAAAACATAAACGGAATGAGGAAAGTGAAAGACAACGGTCACTTGTTGCATTAATGCGTTATAGGCCGTACAAATATGTGATATATCTGCAGCTATCGCAATCTCATGTGGAGTTGTATAGTGCCGAGTTCGATTGTGCGCTTCTTGCTTGTCGGAAATGCATATAACTAAATATTGATGTCAATACATCAATCCACATCTGATTTGTTTACATCAGAGGAAGCACTTTTAAAATGTGTTTAAAGATATACTACATGAATCAACTAACGTCGTCATCGTGGAAGTGTGATAACACGTCTTCCAAAAGTTACTCTATGTCGTTTTTATAATTTGGTACTAGGTCGCAATTCTAAAATTCCTGTTAACCATACAAATTTGAATAAAAGCTGTCGTTTCTGTATACATCAAGTGAGGGCACTTTTTAAAATTTCAAAACAGCAAATGACATACATCCTTCTCATATCTAAATAACTGAAAGAGAAAGAGAGCACAATATGCGGTTTTTCACATTGGTACTAATGTTTGTGTGTGTGTTTGCGTGTGTGTGTGTGTGTGTGTGTGTGTGTGTGTGTGTGTGAGAGAGAGAGAGAGGGAGAGAGAGAGAGAGAGAGAGAGAGAAAGAAAGATAAAGAGGGAGGTGTAGGTATATGTGTCCGAGGGATTAATGAGAAACTCATTAATGATTGTCGCACTAAAGAACCTAAGATTATGTTTATATGTCCGTTTCCAGAAAAGTGCGATCAACAGCAAGACCAAATTCAAGGATTTTCAGTGGTACGATTTTTTTCCAGCAATGCAGTATGATCATTAAATCTCTACTAATATTGTATAATACATATATTATTTGAGTATATTGATTTGCTCCTTCCTGAGAATGCAACTTAATAGCTTCTAATATGTTCACATTCTGAGCCTGTTTGTATCACAAATTAGAACCTACTAAGGGATTCCAGATTGGAAAGACAAGATCACATGTGTTTGCATGATGTGAAACATCAAACAACCTAACCCACTTTCCTATTTATATACTCTATGATTGTATGCATGTGTAAATCGCTGATATATGTTTCTTTTGTCCGTCCTTAAGTATGTTTGTTCGGTGTCGCATACACACCAAATAGATCATTTACATATTGACATATGTAGCCTTACACCGCCACTGTCACACCCTTTGTATGTTCTAAATGTACCCGCTCACTTACTTTCAAAATTTTGGCTGTGGGACAGAAATGAAAAGTTTTCATTAGATCAAGTATAACAGTCTGTTGTAACGGAGTACAATTAATATAGTCGTAATCGGTCACACAAACAAATCAGGCCTACACTCAACAATCAACAGCACACACCCATACAATTCTGTTTAATGTAATGTTCTCTTCATTTTGATAATTCACTGTACATTTTATAACAAAACTAAGCGTATGGGAAGTTATTGGTTTCAATATTGTTGCAACTCTAAATTATTTGCAAATTTTTTTACAAGTTATGTATGTCTTGAAAATATTTGCTATTTAAATATGTTTTGCCAATTAAACATCAATTAGCTTTTGTTCGACAACGTCGATTCAATTTGAACAAATTTAAACTTCAAAAAATTCTTAACTCTCTGGTGGATAGTGCCTACAGTATGTGACTCAGAAACGGGATGTCGCGGGCTTGAACGCCGACCTAGTCATACGAAAGACATGCCGTTCAGCATTATGATGTTGGTGTTACGCTTAGTCTGCCTGATGTTAGGATAATGTGAGTAGGTGGGATATCATGCCACATGTCTGCTGCACGGTGCCCCAGTGCTAGATATCACTATAAATTTCCACAATGGATACATCATAGCAAATATAAAAATCTAAAACACACACACACACACACACAATTCTTACAAAATGCGGGCACATTCTCTGCAGGGACGTCGTGTGCTGGCTTAAAGAAAGCTGATGTTTTGAGAAGAACAAAATTCACGAACGATCATGAAACTCCCGCTATCTGTATTGCTGTCTTATGCATGTCATCGTTCTTGTTGTTCTTGTAATTAATGCAGATGATGACGGCCAAGATGTTTTTTTTTATCGTTCGTAAGGCATGTCCATTCTCCTTGGTTTTTCCAAAGATCATTTTCGTATAGCACCCTCATCTTTTATTTTAGTTCATCTAGGAATTTACGTGTAGAAAAATGCGTGTTACGAATCATTATAAACACTGATTCTTTCCCTCATATGTTCTATCTGCAATGGGTTAGATGATAAAAAGTTATATTTTTAAGGACTTGTTTTACTGATAAAACATACTAAATATCTTACATCACATTACACATGGGGTATTAAAAATTGCAAGGTTGTTCGATAATAATATTACTGTTAGATTTCAGTGCTGTGTGATTATTGCACTCATTTATATCATTTATATCTACCGTCACCAGAGGCCGTATATGTGTGTTGCTTGATTTTCAGTATGTGTTTCTCTTGTTAGAAATAGGATTCAACGACACTCATGTATCACCGGTCACCCCACTTATTTGCATCTATGAACACGCATGGTTGGAATAGTGTTTATCATCCAGTCCTAATATATTAACCACATTGTAATTGATGTGAAAAATTATATTGCGAACTGTTTTTAAATAATGCCCATAAAGGCACTGTGTTTATTAATGTGGGGTTATAGAGTCGACAGTCAGCAATAAAAGCGGTTATTTAGGTCTATCTCGGATCCTACGTGTGCACAGATATTAAAATTTCCGTACACTGCTATAGTGACCTTGAGGGTAATAATCCAGATAAGCACATCCTTGTGTTTTTGTATCTGCTTTTGTATAATTTGTATGTGTATGTACTTGTTTATTGTTTTCTTATCAATACAAAGCAAACTTTAAACTTCTAAACTTCTACTACCCGTGTATTTTCAGTTTTTGATAATATATAAGTATGAGAGTATGTGTTTATATTTGATGAGTGCTTCTACTATTTCCCCTAACATAATCTTTGCGCAATTATCAGTGAATAAGTGATGCGACATATTTTACGAGCATTTCTTCACTTTTCTCTCCTTTCTTTTCGTATCTGAAGATATGATATTGACACGATATAATTACCTAAATGTAAACAGACGCGAAAAAAGAAACATTTAAAAGCTGGCCGGCGTATAACGGGAAGAAGAATCCCAGTTATCTCCCTTATTTCGGCTCGACAATTTAACAAAAAAATCGACTGTTAATTTAGATAGCCTAATTCAAATCCTTATTAATTCGCCAACCTTTGTGTCAGCTATACAAGAAATACACCTGCGTATTGCATTATTCAATGCCCAGTCAGTAGGACCACCAGAAAAGCGCACAGTAATTGTTAATTTTATCAACGACGAGAATATTGACGTGTTTTGTTTTCTGACAGAAACATGGCTAAAGCATCAGGCGATGAGCCCAAGTGTGCAGATCTAACACCCACTGGTTACTTCATCAAGTCGTTCCCCCGTAATTCTCCGGAGGTGGAAATGCTGTCATCACAAAGAACTCCATAAACATGGTCACATTGTAGACTGGATTCTTCATAGACCTGATGATACCATTATATTGTCCTCCCTGGTATCCCATAACCTTACATCAGATCATCTCTGCATTATATGCCATCTTGACGTATCAGTCCCTAACCTTCCACCTGTATCTGCTACTAAGAGAAAACTCCGTATGATAGAGAGAACCAAACTAATGCACGACATCCAAGCAAACCTAACAACTTGCTTACCTCCTACAGCAGAACAACTCGATAACTGCCTGCGTTCTTTGCTCGACAAACATGCCCCGGCTACCAAGTGCAGAGTATGAATTCAAATGTTTTATCCATGGTATAGCATTGTTAGGGACCAGCTTCACACTGCTGAAAGAAACCGCCCTAAAGCTGAAATGTTTTGGCTTTCCACCAGACTCCCTATTCATAAACAAATATATGAAGCCGCTAAGAAGAATGTCACAAATATAGTACATGCAGTGATATCAGCCCACTACACAAGTAAGATCATGGAAAGTTCCAGCTGCAAAGAGCTCTTCGAGATTGCTAACAATGTAATGTCAAGGAACAAATGTACACCACTTCCAACTACTTTCTCTCCAGTCGACCTTTTGGCCATGTTTGCGAATTTCTTCCGTAACAAAGTACAAACCATCAGAGATAAGCTCGACATCACAATTTCAATTGACTCGTCGTCACCATACAGTTGGGATACATAATTTGAGCAGCAACCATTAGCAGCATTTGTATCCGTCTCTATGGGTTTCGTACGTAGAATACTGATGAAGAATGCACGAAAGTCAAGTGAACTTGATCAAATTCCAACATCACTGCTGCTTGAGTGTTTATATCCAGTTTTGCCTTTACTAACTGATGTTATTAATACCTCTCTCTCATCCGGGAAATTCCCGTCATTTTTCAAAGCTGCCATTGTAAAGCCTCTGCTGATGAAACCAACACTAGACCATAATGATTTAAAGAACTACCACCCAGATTCTAATGTCCCATTCATATAAAAGATCTTAGAAAAGGTTGTTCTATTCCAGCTTGTATCTCATCTGAATTCAAACAGTCTTTTTAGCAATGTACAATCTGCATATCTCCCTTGCCAAAATACTGAAACTACTCTTCTAAAGGTAGTCAATGAATTCTCTCTGCGTTGGATAGCGGAAAGATTACAGTCCTCACCCTCCTTGATTTGTCTGCAGCATTTGACACAAAATACCATGATATATTACTTCACCGTCTCCAGCATGTATTTGGCATTCATATTACAGCCTTACTGTGGTTCAAGTCCTACTTGGTCAACAGGAAACGAAGTGTATCTGCAAATGGAATACACTCCAGCCTAGTTGAGCTATGTTGTGGTGTTCCACAGGGGTGTGTTCTTGGACCTGTTCTCTTCATTATGTACACTCAGTCGCTCTCAAGTGTCATAGATCATCATCCAGTGTCTCACCAATTGTACGCTGATGACACCCAAATATACAAATCTAGCCACCCAACTGAAGTTGATGCTACCATCCAAGGTGTAGAGAGGTACATTTCATATCCTTTACCTCAAACAATACATATCAGCAACACCAACATTAAATTCACCCAATCAGTACGAAACCTAGGCAGTACTCTCACATTGCACCAATATGTCATGAACATATGCAAGGCTGCATGTCTTGAGCTGAGACGCATCAGCTCAATTCACAAATTTCTTTCAGTTGATGCCATTAAAACTCTTGTGTGTTCATTAGTACTTTCAAGACTGGACTATTGTAACTCAATTATGTCTGGTTCATCTCAATATCTGCTCCATAAACTTTAAAAAGTTGAAAACGCAGCTGATCGGAACATACTTAGAGTACCACTGTCAGAACACACCTCCCCGCTGCTCTGTACCCTACATTGGCTATCCATTCGATCCAGAATCAAACACAAAATTTGTTCTCTGTACTACGTTTCACTGTCTGGCTCTAGTCCAACATCCCTATCTGACCTCACCCATGTGTACACACCAGCAATATATTTACGCACCTCTTCTGACAATCGTATACTCATTATTCCCACTATGAAAACAAATTCATATAGACAGCGTTATTTTGCATACCAGGGCCCAGCACCGTGGAATGAATTGCCCACTGAACTTAGACACAAAGACACAGTGATCCCATTCAAGACTGCTCTCAAAAATTTACTTATTTCGACTGCAAGAACAAACTTAAAGACCTAATAATGTTTCCTACGTTAAATATTCTCAGCATGTTTTTTATGTTTTCTAATTTCATGGTGTTTGTTTTTGTAATCATATAATTACATGTTTTTATCTTATATGTGTTGTCTATTGTTGTAAAGCGCTTAGATGTTCTAAAGGTTAGGCGCTATACAAATTCGTCATTATTATTATTATTATTATTATTATTATTATTATTATTATTATTATTATTATTATTATTATTATTATTATATGTTTTTGTATGTCTTTCACAAGTGTGTGTATGTATTTATGTGTCTTCCTGTGTTTGTGATTTGTATTTTTAACGTAGCTTGAACCATTTTTCAGTTATATAGCTACTGATGTAAACTTACAAAAAACTTAAAGTTAATCCTAACTAGATGACATCAATTTAAGACAATAATTTATTTATTATTAAAATACAAAAATTTGAAATAATAAAATATATAAGAAACAAATATTTTTATATCTCAAGTATTTCGAGCTTTTACGTAAACCTGTATACAGATGTATATGTGGTGAAAATATAATAGACAATCAAAATTTTATTTCCTTGTGACATTCGCTAAAAATACTGCAACTAATATTTACATCAGTGTGATTAATGTTAGTTATCATTTAGTCTGATCATATTTGTCAGAGTTCAAGATAGTGAGTTCATATAAGGGTGGAATTTATTCTACAGAGTCAATTACAAAGATTAATTAATTAAAAATGATCATTGTATGGAAGCAAACTGTGATTGAAATTGCATTACTCTAGTTATGCAGTAGTCTGTGTCGAAAGGGGTTTATTAACTTAAAAGCCAGGCTAACGTAAGACCGTACTATTGTATATTGTAAAATGAATGTTGTGTTGAAAGGGGTTTATTAGTTTAAAAGCCAGGCTAACGTAAGGCCATAGTATTGTATATTGTAAAATGAATGTATTCACTTAAAAATATCTTGATCTAGATAAGACTTCATTACATAATTTGTCTGCATATAATTATTTGATGTAACCAAACGTAGGGCAATTGTTCAAATTTAAGTGTTCAGTGTACTGATGTCGCACAAGATGCCTTAAAATGGTAATATAATATTTAGCTTTTGGAACATCGTTCGGCCATATCTGTCTAATCGAAAAATAACTTTGGATGTAGTTGTGGGAATACGTATACATGTGACGGGCAGTGTGATTCGCCTACACCAGGAGTGCACACATACGCTGCAACAAGAAAGACCAACAATATTCCGATTGTGACGTTGTCTCCAACCGTCGCCATATTGTGCAAGGTGAGCAAACTGGTTTAATTCATAGTTCTCAACGTTGTCGAATTACATCCCAGGTTTGATTTTGGATTTGATGGATGAGGCAGGGGATATTCCAATATTCGTGTCTTTGTTTAGATCTTCTTTAATATAAAAAATAATTTTATCATTATTATATCATTGCAGTGTTTCATGTGACTGACACGTCTTGGTATGCACTAGACTTCCAGTTTGTAACTCTCTTGGTACCACTATAGCCGACTTCCAAGATCTGTCGGAATCCAACGCTATTGTATTTCACACGTGCGCCTGTGGATGGGTCTCGGATCTTACGTAGTAAACCAGTATTCATGTAGTAGTCATATAAATGTGGTTATAGTGGAATCTCACTTTGCACTTGGCGAGGCTACTGGAATGGTTACTGTAAATTAAAGGGAAAGCTGTGCTTAGAAAGTTTATTTTACTATTATTTTCTATTGCGTCCTTTAGAAATGTTAGCGTTTAAAAATCTAATCTTACAAAAGTTAGTGCAGATATTTCTTGACCCTCTCATCTATGGAGAAGTGACGTATGAGTAAAACAAATGACTAAGGAATTCTACTAGTGATTATGTGGAAATTCAAGAAACTGAAATGAATATGCTCTCAACAATCGATTTAGCAAACAGATTATTGGAAATAATTACAGATATGTTGTACATTCAAATGCATTCTAGCCCGTTCATTGTTATCTGGCCGTCTTTGAGCGTAATCCCAAACCTTCTAACTTTATATTTTGGTATTTTAATTATTGATATTTATTGCAGTAATTGTTAAATATAAGCCTATAAAGCACGGTTTTAATGAAGGAATGTGTTTGCAGTTCAAATTTCAGTACCCTATGAAATGAACAACTGACTTTTCCATCTGATTCTTTTCTATCTCTCTCACTCTCATTTTGCCCAGATGAATGTCAATATTCGAATTCCAGGTGAAGGAGTTTTAATGATCTGAGCGTTTGACATATGCCTAGGAAGAAATTTTTAGAATAAACTGTAGAATCTACTCGTTATGATATTCTTTCTGCTTCCTGGTTCGGCAAAGAATAATCGGCACATGCCAATGATTTGTGCCTTTCTTCATTTAGAAATGAAGAGAAGAAAAACAACATACGACTTTATCACACATTGCAATTCTATTTTTCACAAAACCATCACCATTTTTACCTGAAATGAGTGTGCAATCAATACATTTATAAATAGCGACTGGTCGGCTTGTTATATAATGTCGTCACACATAACAGGAAAACGAACATTAGACAGATGATGTGGGGCAGTTGGTAATTTGGGACAATGCATACGCATGTATTAATTTTTAATGACTTCAGTACAATATTGCCAGTTAAAGATAATGCCGTAGGAATGTAAATATAAGGGAATGCAGAAATAGAAATAATGAAAAACCTTCTAAACACCTGAGAACGTAGAGTTTTACAATGTTAAATGTATAAATGTAAATATAAAGATTATTTTTTATATACATACACACCATACCAATACATAAAAACACCGGGTACTAAAAGATGAAAGATAAAAGCTGAAGCCTTCCAAACACATACAAACACTGGGTACTACAAGATGAAAGATAAAAGCTGAAGCCTTCCAAACACATACAAACACTGGGTACTACAAGATGAAAGATAAAAGCTGATGATGTTAAAAGTCTCTAAAATGTTTATCAAATACAGAATAAAGTTACGAAATATAAAATCTTTACAATCTTGCTTCAGAATTTCCGTAGTAAATCACAATTCACACAGCAATTAAAGATTTTCTATTTGGGAACACATTATCATAAATTTACTTAATAGAGTTTGCCTCAAAACTCTGCCTCACAAAAGTGTACTCCGTTAAAGGTGACACTGGCAGATTATGCAAATGGGTTGAGGTTCGTTAGTCGGAGAGTGTGCAAAAGCGAAACATGTATGTGAACACGAGTGTGTGTGTGTCAAATGCGCTATCGGCAAAACAATAGCAACTCATCTTAATATAATCAACGGGTAATGCAACTGCGGTGGGTTCGGTGACTCATTCAACGTTCTCTTTTTAGAATAAATCCCCGAGTGCTTTGGTGACTGGCTATACAGGCAGCAACCGTGCATTTTCACGTGCTAATGCCATGATATAAGCTGGCTTCAAATTGGTATTGGCACATCAGGGTAGTCCCAAAGGTTGATTTTTATTCTAATTATATTTGAGTGCATACGAGGGTATGCTAATAACGTTTTGAAGAAGATATTTGACGACAAGTGGAACAAATTTTATCAATGTTAACATTACTGGTCAGCTGATCCATTACTCTGAAGGCTAATTCCGCAACATCATCACTACGTTCAGAATCCACTGCTTATATGTAATGATAAATCTAACCACAAACACATACACCAAAGACGGTTAAGTACCCGACTGGAATTATAGTTGATCTATCCCCTATGCTGATTATTTACTAATATTGTAATTCCACCACAGTCATAAATGTGCTTATTAGAGCTCACCTCGAAACAATTCTGCTGCACAAAAAGTGTATTCCCATGTAACTTGACACTGGCAAGTGATGCACTTATGTTTAGATTCGTTGTTTGCACAATACTGGGCACAGTTTAACTGACATTGTCTCTTTTTAAATCTGCCTCGCTTGGCGCTCAGCATTAAGATGTTAGTGTTAGGACTGGTCGGCCCGGTGTCAGGATAATGTGACTGGGTGGGACATTATACTACATGTCTGATAGTGAGTGTAAATGTTGATGCATTCCTATTGGCATCGGAGACACTCTGAAATAAATGCGCTTGGTAGTTAACTTCGTTTTGGCTATATTTGAGGCAAGGACGTACACACCAACATTTACTTCACGACAAGTGCGGACACTACGTATTGTATAAGACCTACAACTTTGCTCCACTACAATTTACAACGACAAATATCAATACAAAGCATATTGTTATGTATATTTGATTTAATTATATCTGATTTAATGTATATTTTTTCAATTTAATTGTTTGTCGGTTTGAATTTTTTTATTTTTCATTACATGATATTGTAATGTAAATGTATTCACTAGAGATGATACTTTCTTTCGAATCTAGTTTGACATTGACTGTTAGTTTATAAACACCAGGTGTTGATCTAAATCCTGACCTTGTTTCAGAATTTGTAACAACCTTCGTAAACAAGTTATATTTTCTTTTAAAATGATTGGTTGTTTCCAAGTTCATGATGGGACCTTATCTTTAAGATATAAACAATTTTTTATTTTTTTTATTTCCTAAGTAAAATGATTGGTTTTCGTCAGGGTCACACTGGTTAAAAGTGATTTGTAACAAGTGTTTGCTTCTACAAACTTCTAGAAAATGATGACGTGACCCTTGTTTACGCTTTTGAAGACCTTATAGCCTCTATTTTGGAAAATTGTTTTTAGCAGAAGCTGGGCTGTTAAACAGTTGTAATGTTGTGCTGTTTTGAGTTATTTCAAATTACTTGGTTTGGTGTTATTTCAAATTACTTGGATTCAAAAGGATTAATTATATTACTTTTCTGGAAAATACGTGTGCTCATGTAATATTGTGGAACAAGGACAGATTGTTATAAAAATGTATTCATCAGAAACCGGAGTGATAATTCTTGTTTCTACAATGAAATGTAGACTTCAGCATTACATATTGTAGCATACGTCATCGTCTTCCATCTTGGATTCTTCGTCGGGATTCGAACGTGAAATCAGTAGAACATTTTGTTTTTAGGACTGCTAAAATTTTGTAGTTTGATAATTCTAGGATTATTTTTGGATTTGATTCTATAAAACCGTAAGTTCATATTTTGTTTTCATTTTCACAGAATTTTAATAGGGAAATAAATTATTGTATATTTTCAAAGCTTGTTGCTTTCACTCTTTCTTGTGTTACTGTTTATTCGAGCCTAAAGAAATTACATAATAAATTGGGGGCTCGTCTTGGATTATTTTGAATTTTGGATATCATGTTTCAGATTACTTTGTGTTTTGACATTTGAATTCCCCTAGTTTTTGAAATTGTTAGTGAAATCGGCAAGCTTTTTCTAAAATGTCAACAAAAGTGGAAATGTTTCTTTCAAATCCTACCCAGGAACAATTAGAACTTTTCAAAAAAGATTATTTGATTCAACTTGCCAGAACATACGATCTTTCTGAAGTAAAGGCTTTCTTAACGAAACAGGAAATAAGAAATATTTTTGGGTCAGTTTTTGGTAGAAAAGAATGTTTTGGATTAAATTACTTTGGTTTCAGTCAGTAAGTCTATATCAGACTCTGACACAAAATGAAGGAATTGGAATTAAAATACAAAATGGAATTGGAATTGAGGAAGCTGGAGTTTCAGAAAGAAGAAAGGTAAAACAAATTCAGTTACAGTTGGAGAAAGAAAAAGTACAAAATAAATTAGAGAAAGAAAAAGAACAAATTGTATCACAAAAAGAACAAATGAAATTGGAGGAAGTTAAGAACAAATGTTATTACAATAACAACAAATAAAGTTACAATACGATAAAAGGAGAGAGAGAGAGACAGGAAAGAGAGAAAGAAAAACAGATATAAATGCAGTTAGATAAAGAAGAAAGTGAGAAAGAAATACAAATACAGGTACAAAAAGAAGAAACGCATTTACAAGCGGAAGAAAGAGAAAAAGAAAAAGAAATGTAATTACAAAAAGAACAAATGCAAATGCAATTGGATAAGGACGAACGAGACAATGACAGGGAATATCAATTTAGAATAAACGAAATGGAACTGGGAAGTGAAAAACACATTCATACTTCAAATCCATATTTAAGTTTTGATCTTGCAAAGAATATTAGATTAGTGCCCCCTTTCAGACAAAAAGAAGTAGACAAATATTTTACTCGTTTTGAAATTGTTGCTGAAAACTTGAAGTGACCAAGGGAGCATTGGACTCAGTTATTACAATCTGTACTCACTGGTAAGGCTAATGATATCTAGAATTCCCTGTCAGTTCACCAAAGTGGTGACTATGATGTGGTTAAACAATGCATACTAAGAGGGTATGAGTTAGTACCTGAAGCATGTCGGCAAAAATTCTGAAACTATAGAAAAGAAGCTGGACAAACTCATGTCGAATTGCTAGAGAAAAAGAGAAGTTATTTGATAGATGGTTCTTAGCCAAGCAAGTTGAACAAGATTATGAAAGTCTTAAGCAACTTATATTACTTGAAGAGTTCAAAAACTGTGCACATAGTGACATTAAGTCTTATCTTGACGAGCATCAGATTGAAACCTTAGAAAATGTTGCTCGTGCTGCTGATGATTATTTTTAACTCATAAATTTCCTTATGTAAATAAGACTTCTACACAACAGTCTTTTGGCAGAAAAGTATTTCAGCCTAATACAAGACTTCTAAAACTCAAACTGGCACAAATTCTAAAAATCAAACTTCAGAGAAGTTTGATTCAAGATCCTTGTATCTTCCTACGTGAACCTATTGCAAAAAAATAACACCTTATTTCTAATTGCTACAAATTGAAAAATAGGCATCAGAATCAAGACAGACCTATTCCGAATGCTCTTATTTCTAAGAGGTCAAGGTCTTGGTCATGTATTGAAAGCAATATATTTGCTGGGTCTAATAAACCCCAGTCTGATTTGATTATGGAGAATTATGAACCATTCAAAGGGTTCTATATCACTCTTTGGTGATTCGGCCTATCCTATCTGTATTACAATTTTAAGGGACACAGGAGCTTCTCAGAGTCTTTTATTGTTGGGTACTTTGGCTTTTTCTGAGAAGTCCTCTTCTAATGAGAGTGTTCTTATTCAGGTGGTAGAGTACGGCTTTGTTAATGTTCCTCTCCATTGTGTAAACTTGTCATCAGACTTAGTCTCAGGACCCGTGACAGTCGGAACGGTCTCTGTTTTTCTCGTTGAGGGCATTCATTTATTACTAGGCAACAGCCTAGCTGGAGCCAAGGTTGTGGTTTATCCATCTGTAGCTGCCTAGCCTTGCCTGGATCAGAAATTCAATACAATAGAAAAATAATTCCCTGATGTTTTTCCAGCTTGTGCAGTTACTAGAGCAATGGCAAAGAAAGCTCTTGATAATGATGCTGATAAGGAAAGTATTCATTTAGCTGCCACATGTATTGGTCAGGCTTATGATGAGGTCACTTTCATTCCTTGCTTGTATCAATTAGAAGGTATCGATCACAGTGATCTTTTAACGACTCATTCTCTTTATTCTAATCAGTGTGATAAACGACAATCACTTGTCGTCGGACAGGAAAAAGATCCTCGG
This sequence comes from Sinohyriopsis cumingii, assembly GCA_028554795.2. Classification (NCBI taxonomy): domain Eukaryota; kingdom Metazoa; phylum Mollusca; class Bivalvia; order Unionida; family Unionidae; genus Sinohyriopsis; species Sinohyriopsis cumingii. Next base: position 130,629,639 of record CM068824.1, read on the forward strand.
ATCTCCTGTTGTTTCAGAAGGCCATTAGTGAAACTAAAGCTACTGAATTTCCTGTCTTTTATTTGATTAAGAATGGAATTTTTATGAGAAAATTGAGACCTCGCGAAGTACCTGCTGATGACGAGTGGTCAGTGAACTATCAAATTGTAGTTCCGAAACATTACAGATAGGAAATACTTAGTCTGGCCCATGAAACTCCATTGCCTGGTCATTTAGGGATCGATAAAACTGATCACAAGATCTTAACTCACTTATATTGTCCAAAAATCAAAAGTGATGCTGGTAAATACTGTAGATCTTGTTATACTTGTCAAATGGTAGGAAAACCAAATCAGAAAATTCCCAAGGCTAATCTACAACCTATTCATGCCTTTGACCAACCATTCAGTAGAATTATGGCATACTGTGTTGGTCCATTACCTAAGACCAAGTCAGGTAACCAATATCTGTTGACCATTACGTGTGCATCAACAAGGTTTCCAGAGGCAATTCCCTTGGGGAATCTAAAATCTAAAATAATAGTAAAAGCTTTGATAGTCTTTTACTCAATTTTACCTTTCTAACTCTAACCAATCGGGTCAGTGTTCTAATGTTAGGTCTGTATCTTTCCAGCCTATTTTGCTTGAATTTGGCATTCAGCAATTCAAGTCAGAAGTGAAGTTATGGTCTGACAGAACTATAGTGGAGAGAACTTTTGAGTTTTGTAATAATGAAGTTCTGTCTCTCTTGCTCATTCATCAGATGTTTCTTCAGCTTAGATATTACGGCCCTTACAAAGTTAAGAAGAAAATGAATGAGTTAAGTAATATTAGTGCTCCTGGTATCTAAATAAATTATAGGAGTACCAGTATATTGAAAGAGATAGCCAGGTTGTACCTGTCCCACTCACTCAACATTTAAGTGAAGGTATATCATCGGATTCTACTGATATTGGAGTGACAAATCTTTGGAATTCAGAAATTATGAAAGATCTGGACCAGAAACTTTCACATTTGCAAAAGCAAGAAAGAAATGAACTTAAACAGGTATTATTTTAATATGAGCACTTATTTACAGATGTACTTACATGGAGAAACACAATTTTCTTGACGTTGACATTGTAAATTCTAAACCTGTCAAACAACACCCGTACAGGATGAACCCTCTCAAACAGGAATACTTGAATAAAGAAATCCAATATTTGCTGGAGAATGATTTTATAGACCCCAGTAACAGCGATTGGAGTTCACCATGCAGACTTGTTCCAAAACCAGATAAAACTTTCCGTATGTGTACCGATTATAGGAAGCTAAATAGTATGAAAATAACAAATTCATTCCCATTACCAAGAATCGATGACTGTATTGAGAAGATCGCGAATGCCAAGTATGTCACCAAATTGTACCTTCTGAAAGGATTATGGCAGATTCCACTAACGGAAAGAGCAAAGGAAATTTCGGCATTCGTGACTCCAGATGAACTTTACCAATATAAAGTAATACCGTTTGGGATGAAAGGATGGCCAAGTACATTTCAACGCCTCATGAATATGATTACCTCTGGTCTAGACAATTGTGATGCTTAAATCGATGATATCTACAACGAAACCTGGAAAGAACATTTAGCAACAATTCGGAAATTCTTTGACAGACTCACAGATGAATGTTTGACAATTAATTTATCTAAAAGTGAGTTCTGCCGTGCTAGTGTAACTTTCATAGGACACATCGTGGGACATGGACAAGTTAAACCTATAGATGCTATGGTCAAGGCTATCTCTGAATTTCCCGTGCCTGTTAATAAAAAGCAACTGATGAGATTGTTAGGTATGGCCGGATACTATCGAAACTTTTGTTCCAATTTTTCTATAATTGCTGAACCCCTGACAAATTTATGGAGTAAGAAAAACAAATTCCTTTGGACTGAAAAATGTCATGAGGCTTATCACAAGTTGAAATCCGTACTTAAAAACGCCTCAGTTCTTACAGCTCCAAATTTCAGCCAATCTTTTAAATTGTCTGTTGATGCAAGTGATGTTGGGGTTGGAGCAGTTTTGATTCAAGAAGATGAAAGTGGTATTGATTATCCAGTATGCTATTTTTCCAAGAAATTAAATAAGCACCAAAAGAAGTACTCAACAATCGAGAAGGAATGTTCGGCTTTCATATTGGCATTACAACATTTTGAAGTTTACCATAGTTCATCTCCTTCCTCTATTGTTGTATTTAGTGACCACATCCCCCTTACTTTTATTGGCAAGATGTGAAATAAGAATCAAACACTACTAAGGTAGAAAGTGTTGTTGACATCAGGTACATCAAGGGAAAGGATAATTTAATAGCTGACGCACATTCCCGTGTATAACAATGTATTAGTTCAAGTACACTGTGTAATTTATGAGTGCTTTTAAACCTCATGTATAATTAGTCTGTCGTAAAGAGAAAGCTATATGCACAAAACTTTGTTTTTGTTTAAGGGGGGAAGTGTTATGCGTATTTGATTTAACCATATATGATTTATTATAAATTTATTTCAGTTTAATTGTTTGTAAGTTTTAAATTGTTTATTGTTCATTACATGTTCAATAGAGATGATACTTTTTTTTAGAAAATAGTTTGACCTAGACTGTAAGTTTATAAACACCAGGTGTTGATCAAATCCTGACCTTGCTTCAGAATTTGTAACAACCTTCGTAAACAAGCTCTATTTTATTTTAAAATAACTGGTTGTTTCCAAGGTCATGAAAGGACCTTGACTTTAAGATATAAACAATTTTTTTATTTTTTATTTCCTAGAATAAAATGATTGGTTTTCGTCAGGGTCACACTGGTTAAAAGTGATTTGTAACAAGTGTTTGCTTCTACAAACTTCTAGAAAATGATGACGTGACCCCTGTTTACGTTTTTGAAGACCATATAGCCTCTATTTTGGAAAATTATTTTACTATGAGTTGGTCTGTTAAACTGTTGTATTGTTGTGCAGTTTGGAGTTATTTCAAATTACTTGCTTTGGAGTTATTTCAAATTACTTGGATTCAAAAGGATCAATTATATTACTTTTCTGGAAAATACGTGTGCTCATGTAATATGGTGGAACAAAGACAGTTTTTTTTATATAAAAATGTATTCAGCTATATTCAGTGAACTATAGATTTCAACACTACATATTGTAGCATAAGTCATCGTCTTCCATCTTGGATTCTTCGTCGGGATTCTAACGTGAAATCAGTAGAATATTTTGTTATTAGGACTACCAAAATTTTATATTTTGATAATTCTCGGTTTATTTCTGGATTTGATTCTATAAAACCGTAAGTTCATATTTTTTCATTTTTACAGAATTTTACCAGGGAAATAAATTATTGTACTTTTTCAAAGCTTTCTGTTTTCACTCTTTCTTGTGCTACTGATTATTCGAGCCGAAACAAGTGACATAAGAATATTGCGTAATGTAACATGAACATAAAGGTCGGTTTCTATCTTATTTTCTCTGTGACAAATGAATAGAACGTGTTCAACGTCCATTTTAATGAAAAGATAAAATCTATCTGCGAACGAGTTTCTTTATTTTCCCACACTCTCGTGTGGTGTGTATGGTGGTCATGTTAGTGATGATGAACACATTAAATAATACAATTATTGTATGTCCGCCTCCCTAGATATGTTTTCAACTTGTTTTGTTCTTTAGCTCTTGCCTGAGTCCATGTTTTTATTTAAACGTCTGAACTTCAAAAGCATATTGACGGAGGTTAAGGATATTCTCAACATCGTAAGAAGGAGCAATAGACTTTCACTTAGAAATGTCAATTATATTTGATGAAAGCCATTAGTATTATTGATGCTCCAAGGATTTACAAAAGTGGTGTCATTCCAGATGAATGATCAAACCAAGAAAATGTACTGTTGCAAGACTTGCTTACATAATTAAGTCTAAACGCTAATTTCAATGAATGATCAAGCCAAGAAAATGTACTGTTGTAAGAATTGCTTACATAATTAAGTTTACGTTGACTTCAAACGTACTGATAGAAAATACTGATGTAACAGTAGGATCTTAATATCAACTGTAGGCATTACACTCATTCTGAGTAGGTGAAGCAAATAAAGACCGTATTTAGCGTATTATACTATAGCGAAGATAAACAATATTCCTTGAAAAACTACACTTAGAGCAGTATACACGTACATAAGTATGAATTGGTAATACTATCATAATTTTCTAAACGTGACATGCACGATAATAAGATTAGCATATGCGCCATCGAATTGGAATCGATAATGAATATATGTTGGCGACATATTTATGAATTGTATGATCCTTAATTATAATATTACAATAAAACGAGATAACATATGATGATACTGGAGTCGAAGTTGCAGTTTTCGCTTTTAAGATGTATCCTCTCATCACAATACTAGACAATAAGTATATGAAATATGGGTTTCGTGTACATTGATATTGATACAATAGAAATATGTGGCTAGAAGCCAGCAGAGGAACCAAACTGTATAGTGTTGCTGTAGCAACAATTAAGAGTTACATTTGTATCTAACATTCAATTTTGTTTGATACAAGAAGCTTCCAAGAATTTAAAAATTCTTGAAGATTGACATAATGAAATGGTGTAATATTGTTGAAAATATTCGTTACTTTCTATTTTTGCAAAAGAAAACGGTGGAAGATGTTATGTTATCTCCAAAAGTAAATTTACAGAGCCTTTAATAGCATTTATTTCTCGTTTAAAGCAACTGATGACTTTTCAAGTTGTTATTGTAACAAAACAATGCTACCCGTTCAGTACTACATCTCTTGACAAAACTGATATGCTGCTACCAGCATAATTTAATTTAGCTCTTGAATCTAAAATATTTTGCTAAATCTTATTGCATTTTTTTATTTGAATCACAGATTGCTGACAAAAAACTTAAAAAATGAAAAACATTTTGACAGTGCCGTAAACATGAAAACGTACTTTATAATAAGCCTTATGTTTCAGACTTTGAACACATAAAAATAAAAGGGATCAAAGGGACCCAAAACTGTGATCCAAGGTCGCTATTGATTCGTCTGCCAGATTTGTGTTGTCTTGCAAACAGAATGAAATCAAACATGTCGTTTTATCACTAATTTTATTGGCGAACTATTTTATTCAGTATGAAACAGTACCTGCTCTAAAGATTCAACGACGTTGAAGAGCTTTCTGCACATCAGTACGTGTAGGATCTCCAAAGCACCTATGTACCTCTTTATACTGTCCAGGTATATTATTAAAGTATTTACTATTTCCTTTAATGTATCCACCCTCATAGATTAGCTGAAATTTAAAGTCGTATGTATATCTAAGTTGCATTGTTTGTTTGTAATTTGTTTCAAAATATTTTTGAAATTTTGATTGATGCTAAGGATAATTATATTTTGGACATGACCTTGTCCGACATCAAGTTCATTTTCTACTTGATCAGAATCATTGATTTTGCTTTTGATTAAACATATTATTTAAAGATAATTCAAGAACTTTGGAAATTCTCCATGAATGCCGGGTCTACTAAGCATTTTATATTATAAATTTAGAAATAAACTTCTAATTATTACTAAAATTTTATTTTGTATACATTTGGAGCCTTGCAGAAGTTTATTTTCCATTAGGTATTAAATCTTTTAGAAAATGCTGATTGTGACCTGAGATCAGTTTGGAGGACTCACGCGTTTATCTATAAATTAATTATTCGTGCTGTAAGGTCGTAGCAGAATCAACTGTGTTATTGCTGTGTCCAATAAAAAATTTGGTCTGAAATTTTAATTGTTCAGATTATTTTATTTTGATGATTCTACTGCTGAAGTTAAAAGTGCTCTAATATAACATTCTTATAAAAGGAGATAAGAATTTATAGCGAAATTTCAAAAAATATTCTTGGATTTTATTATTGTGATCCAGAAAACGATTGTTAGCACATCACATTACTAGAGCCATAATATGCACGTCAGCACTTCCAGCTTTGTATTTAATTGGGGTTTGGGTCCATTAAAGTTTATTCATAACTTTAATCGTTAAGATTTGTATCTATAATTCTTGGATTACTTCGGATTTAATTCGCAGTATCGTAAGTTCTTTTTCTACATACTCACTTTTGTGTTCTAGAGAAATAAATTATTTTGCTCAAATTTGCAAAGCTTTTAACTTCTTACTCTTTTCTACTACTTATTTTCATTTTATAGAGTCCTAAACACCCGTTCATTTGCTGTTCAATACATCCCGGTAAGTTCACTATTCAATATTGTAATATCGTATTTTGTCAAAATGATTTCCGTTATGTAATAATTAGACATCGAATAGGAGATTTTAAACTGGCGGGATAGCAGAAGTCCTAATCTGGGCGATATTTAAAGCTGTTAATGTTATGATTATCTCATTACCTAGTGATATCACTGTCACGTTGATTTAAGGTTCACTCTACGAAATAAAATCGGTGGCAATTTGCATGAACGTTTTAAATTTTTTGCACGTGAAGTGATAATCTTTATCGATGCTTTTTTATCGAAAATGTAAGCTGTATATTTTTCCAGACCGTTTTGTTATTTTTAACATTTCTACATTTTAGATTTTGATGTGGGGTATTGAATGTGTATACATTTGATATTCAGTTCCAAACTATTTTTAATTAATCTTGGAATGACGTGGAACGTAAATGGGCCCGTAAATGAATTTAATCAATATTTACGAATGTAGCGGGTCTAATTGATAGAACATATGCCCTTAATTATATTATTGTTAGAAGATTCAAAAATAGGCAAATGTCTTATTACTTATTAATGACATCCATCAGCGTATCACATTCACGTCTAGTCAAGCTAGACTTAGTGTATAAATATTTATGCTTTGGAACAATCTAACATTTTCAGTCAGAAGACGAGAATATGTTATTTATGTAAATCAACACGAAATTCGTTTTAAACTCATACGAGAAATTTACTATTTATGCTGAGTTTCTTTTATCTCTCACTCATTAACCTATCACCACCCTTCAAATGGTTGGATCGTGCCAGTAGGTGAACGAATAATAATGCATGAAATGGCAGTCTACGAACCTTGTTCTGCCATGACAGTTTTATTATCATACAATTATACACTTGCATATTGTTTTCAGGTATGGAATGGGTAAAAAAGACCTTGTAAGTATTCCAGGTATGGAATGGGAACAACGAATATTGTAATTATTCCAGGTATGCAATGGGTACAACAGATATTGTAATTATTCCAGGTGTGGAAAGGGAATAATGGATATTATAATTATTTCAGGTATGGAATGGGTACAATGAATGTTGTAATTATGGATATTATAATTAGTTCAGGTATGGAATGGGTACAATGAATGTTGTAATTATTCCGCCCAAGTTCTTCTCCAGGATGACAGCCCAACTGATATCAACAGCTGTGTGTAAGATTGCAGTAAAGAAATATTATGAACTGTCCAAGAAAGGTCTTCTCTAATAAACATCAAATACTTCCGAACCATTATGTTTCCATCTATGCGCAAAAGCACCATGATCATTTTAAGTCCTTAAATTGAGTGGGGAATTCCGATGTAATATAACGGAGCTTCAGTTGAGTGTTCAAATGTAAGCCTATTGGAGAGTGTAGTTTGAAACATCACGTGCTTAAAGAAGCATTATAATCACTTTTCAGATTTAAGCAGGTGATTTGTGTTATCATTTATATATTCTCCGAAACTTTTCTGGCTTAGAAGGTGCCACATATGCACAAGCAACGCAATTCAACCAGAAACAAACGGTTGCTTAATGTTTGTATAATTTTGTTAGTTTTATTTTTAAAATTAGTGCCCCTTTATAATATGCAAGCGGCAAGAATACATATATCCACTGACTGAATTGACATGTCCCTTTGACTTTCCCTTGGAATGTTTATACCATATTAAGAGATATAAAAGAGCAGATGAACCGTGAAGGATGCATTGGGGTCATCTGTGTCATGCTGACTTAAAATATTACATAAATCTGTATGTTCTATATACTTTAAAATATGTGGAATGAAAATTCAGAAACCAAAACTTGGTAACATGAAGCTCATCATAGCAGAGTGGCGTTTGACCCACGTTCAAGCATAACTCTTCATGGGTGACTCTCGATCAGATTGCCTACCTTACCCGTTTTAATTGACAGTAGTACAAATTTGTAGCGAGTGTTTCACAATCCACTCTATGAGACAGAAGATCTTTGAAAATATGCTTTTTGATTATGAACCCAATAAATGACATTATAATGATGTATCTACATTTGAAACCTTTGGATTGTGTGAAGGAATGAGTCTAAGAGTATACAATTAAACTCGATATTTTAAGGGTTCTATATGTAAAACATCTGTTATTGTATACATTTGGCAGAATTTTAACATCCTTTTACACCCGTTTTCTTGACGTACGTCGTCTCCACACTTATTTTGATGGGTACACCTCTATTCTTTTTACCTACCTCCATTAATTGCTGGTTGGTAGCTGAGTATGTTTAGGATAAATTAGTTTCATTGCCTCTAGTGAAAATATGTTTAATCATGGGTGCTAACGTACGAAAATCTAATTAGCACACACACACATTCTTGTAAAACCTACAAAACGGGAACAAACCAATTTTACCATCAAAACGGGGACATTTTTATTTTAACAAATTATCAGCCATATATATCTGTTTTAATATGCATTTGATGGATACATGTAATTTCTAATTGATTTGTGGTTGATTTCAAAGAAACACTGTATGATAATCTTTACCATCAGAACGGGGACACACCCATATACACAGTGCTGGAAATTATACAATCAAACAGGGGACATTCAATAAGTATGTATTTTGATTCTAAATAGAAATCAATTCAATCTAAATACTGCAATAATCTCACCTGATACACATAGTTCCCATCCATATTAATAAACTAAATTACAATTATCATGTTGAATCGTTATATACTGTTTGTTGTATATATAAGTGAAACTGGTGTCCAGGAGTTTGAGAGAAGTTGAAGTGTCAGAACTGTGTGAAAATGCACAGAATATGTCCCTTTTTCTAAAATGAAATAATCAAAGATCTGCATGCCAATCTTCAACTAAAATAATTTTATTGTCAAGACTACGGTTTTGAATTTAAAATGTATTACACAATAGCACAATTTTAACTTTGGTGTACTAAAATTTGCCACTTTAGTGCAATCCCATTCATTAAATAGCCAACGCATAATAAGATCTCTTCAATATGAATCACACCAAAAGTTTATTTTGTATGATGGTGTGGTTTAGTTTCAGTGAGCTCAGGTCAGAACCGCAAAAGTATCTCTGGAGCCAAAAAATCCCTACTAGAATCTAATTGTGTGGATCGACTGTGTGACGCCATGTGCAGTATTCATGATAGTGACTGGTAAATCGTACAATTGAATGATCGAGAAGGGACTGTCCCGTTATTTGGAGACGCCTTTAATGTTTACTATGATGGTAAATATGGTGTAGAGTTACATGCGCAATGAGGCTTAAAATTATGATTTGACTGACTTAAGGTTGCGTAGGAAAAATAGTTCCCGGTATTTGGTGTTTGAGTTGTGATTTGTATTTTAAGGTAGTTAATTACCGATGCTACGTTACGGAAATGTATTAAGGAGAAACAATGCATTTGTGAGGTAGGCAGGCAATTGTGAAGTTGTGATGTAAATGTGTAGTTGTGATACTGGTGGCCATGCCGTAATTAAAGGAAAATTATGATAGTTTGTTTCATTTGTTCACTAAAGAGACCTCTTGTATGTATCATTATTAATGTTCAGCCTTTCGCTTAGTGAAGTCAGTTGTAATTTAATGTTGCGTATTTGTGGTCATTGACTGATTAGAGAAAACTGACGACTGTTATCATCGGGTCCTTAGAAAGAGGAGAAAACAAGGGACTTACGGCCTGCAAGAAATGAATCTAGCAAGAAGGCAGAACCACAGACAGAAGTAACGAAGCCGTGCGAGAGAGAGAGAGAGAGAGAGAGAGAGAGAGAATATAAGAAGGTACTGACTAAATGAGACATGATTTGAAATATTTGATAATTTACCTCTGAGTCAAACAAAATGTATCAGCAGCAGAGAGGGTGAACAGACCACTTAGGGGAATGGTCACCCTTGTGTTTTACCAAAAAAAATAGTGACCACTCATAGAGGTCAATTACCACGTCTACGATTATTGTTTGTCCCAAACAGAATTGTAGACGCCCCTCTCTGCTGCTATCAATATTGGGAATCATCATCTGAATCATGGGAATCTTCATCTGTTTCATCTTCATCTGAATCTTCGGAATTTGTTATATGTTTCAAGTAATATTCAAGTTCTGATGGTGATTTTTCTATTTTTGGATTTATGTTTTTTCTGTGTTTATAATATATCATCAAACTTCTGTATTCCTCTTTTGCTGATATTAATTAAATTATTATGTTATAATAAAATGATACATCCAGAATCTCATACTGCAAGAACAGCACGAGAACGATTAGAAACAATTAAAAAATTTCTTCCTGTCAGAGACTCATTTAGAAAAAATCTGCAAGCGCAGCAAGAATCAAAAGTTGAGTACGAAGAAGACACTAAAAAACTATTTAAACCCGTCATTGCAGCTACTAAGAAAGCTGCAGCGGCTGTTGAAAAAACTATATGGGGAGATATTGCGGAGGAAGATGAGAAGAGGAAAAAGGGTATTTTTCCGGTATTAGAACAAACTGCAGCGCAGGCTGAAAAAATAGCAGCGAGAACTAAAACAACAAAGAAGATTTTACGAGACCTTCCAATTGACATAGCCGCAGCTCAACCTCCACCTGTTGATGAGGAAATACTTGAAGGCATTGAAGAACTTCGTACTGAAGTCGCCGATGTGAGAAAAAAACTTGCATCTAAATCCAAACCAGCAGGAGAAAACGTAGAATTAATTGCAAAATTTAACGAAGGAGTTGTTGAGGAAATTAGAAAAACTGAAAGAGAGAGATTACCTGAAGCAATATTAAATAGTATATCTAATAAATCTAGTATTTTAAAACCCCGTTATGAAAAAACAAATGATGATAATTTCATTAAATGGATATATCGCGTATATTACAACAAAAAACAAGCTAGAGGTCTAGAATACGAAAGACTTAATGAAGAAGTAAAAAGACTTTATAGAGAGAGACGGGAACAACTAGAACAAGGAGAGTCCTCCCAGTATCAGCTTCCTCCACCTCTGCAACAAATAGAACAACAACAATCTTCTTCGCCACAGCAAAGGTTGAAGTCGGAAATTAAAAGGACTAAAGAGCTAATTAAATTACTCCCCTCGAAGAAAATTTCTGCACCGGTTGTAACATTTACACCGACAGGTTCACCACATGGATTTCGAGAAGGTTCACCCCCGGCCACCACTGAAGTACTTACTCCGGTAATGCAACCACCAGTATTTAAAACACCTCAAGATGAACCTAAAACAGGACGTGGTTTATGTCCTGATAATATCATCAATGACGTGTCACGGTTAGAAGTTCTCATAGGAGGAAAACGAGCTGGAAATAATTCACCAGAAATAACCAATGAAGCAGCTGATATTTGTCGGCGACTATTTCAAGGTGGTATCATGGATATTGGCGTTTACCGAGAACTTATTGATGAACTCGTTGATGACTAGTTGTTAGATAAATGGTAAATAAAATAAGATGATTGTGCATGATAATCATCGTAAACCCACACAGGTTAGAGCGGTAAACTCACGATTACCAATCTATAGTGTTATTTACGGAAATGGACTTGGTGATGTCATTCGGGGATTATTCACGAGGATAGCTCCAAAAGTAGCACCTGTAGCAAAACAATTATCGATGAAGGCTATTGATATTGTTCGTGATAAAGCTCCTGGTGCAATTGTCAATGTTGCTGGTAAGGCGTTCTCGGCGATCAAGGAAAGATTAGCACGATTATTGCGACGAAAACAACAACCACCGGTGAAACTGGCAAGTACTGAGGTGATGCCCTCAGACGTAAGTAAAATAATAAATCAGGCTGCAAATCAAAAACTAGCGGCGATATCTGAAGAAGCAGAAAAAAATATAACAGCAAATTTAATAGCAGGAAGTGGTCTTCGCCGACGATGATCATCATTTGGAAAAATGGTAACTATAATAAAAATGTTCAGGCGCGAATCAGACCCAGTATTTGATATGGAGGCACCTGTCCTTAAGTACGAATCTGTACGTGATTATCAATTTTATTCCTATGACGCAAGACTACCAAATCAGCGAGGGAGAATCGAATTACAGGTTCATGATACAAGTAGATATTTCTTGCCCGCTGAAGCGTTTATTGAAGTAGAAGGTATACTTGTAAAGGATGATGATACGGCATATGCTGCTAATTTGCGTGTTGGTTTTGTCAACAACGGGATTATGGCACTGTTTGATAGCGCCACATACATGATTGATGGAAAAAATATTGAATCAATTCAGAAGGATGTTGATGTTGCTACAACAATAATTGGTCTGGCGAGATATTCTGACGACTTTACAAGATCAGCTGGTCCATCAATGATGTTTGCCAAGGATATCACCGACAACGCCAACCATAATCAGTATATCAAGTTACTTTCACCACAGGGTGTTTCTGTTGCTAATCAGGCAGAAGCTGCCAACCCAGACCGTGAAGGTAGACCAGCAGGTGATTTTGAAATCATAAAAGATATTGCCCCGACTTACAACCTGGGATTTGCAGCACGCCGAGCAGCGTTGTCAGGAGATAATAGAAATTTTTCGTGTGCAATTCCATTATCTCACATCTTTGGATTTTGCAGAAATGTTAGAAAAGTCATCTTTGGAGCTAAACACACAATTGTGCTCGTAAGAAAAGGTGGTGATAATGATGCAATCTGGCGAGGTGCTGGTGTTGCTGATGCTGGTAAAGTAGATATAACAAAACTTTCATTGTGGATGCCAGTAATAACTCCATCTATTACTGAGGAACAAAAATTACTATCTTTTATGGATCAAGGCGGTAAATCATTGCTATCATGGTTAACAGTAACCACAGATGCTGCTCAAAGCAATATTAATGGTTTATTTACATGGCATATAGCATCACAACAGGGTGTTTCTGCACCACGACATATTTTTATTGCATTGCAAAATATTAACCGGATAAATGATCAAGAACAATCACATATGATATTTGATAACCTTGGAGTTAATGAAGTTTCCTTACGGATAAATGGACATCAAGAACCAACAGAAAATATACAACTAAATTATGCACAAAATCATGTAGCGCGCATATCATCGTTTAATGTCATTCATGGGACGTGATCAAAATATAGATACCGGTTTACAAATATCACAACTAGATTTTAGAGGTCTATATCCGATTTATTATTTTTCACTAGAACATCTTGATTTATCCAAACAATCTGTTGTTGATATACACTTTCGAGCTCATGTTACTAACCCACCAGCTGGTGGTGCCTTTTACAGAGCGATCGCGGTCATACTTAGCGACAAGGCCATGTTACTTGAAGGTGGCAGTGGTCGAATGAGGGTCGTTGATGCACCGGTGGAAAATCTTTAATCGTGTTATTTAGAAAAATATATTTTATATAAAAATGTCGTATAGTCATGTTAATGTTACTCTGACCCCGGGTCAGGTAAAAAAGCTTCAATCAAAAACCGCCAACAAATGCGGAACTAAAATATCACTAAAACGAGATCATATTAGTGGTGGTCCAAACAAATTATCGTTGACAAATAATCAGATTAAACATTTCAATAAAGCCCTAGAATCAAAAACTGGAGTTCAATTCCATCTCTCCCCGAGCGCCATCAAAGACATGGTTAAAACGGGTGGTATATTTCCACTTCTTGCGGCCATACCGGCATTAATAGCTGCGGCTGCTCCAGCCGTAGCAAAAGCAGCCGCGTTAGGTGCTGTTGGAACAGCCGCTGGAATGGCACTAAAGAAAGCAACAGGGCGGGGATACAAAAAAAAGGGACGCGGTCTAAGATTGCCGGGATCTCGTTGGGGGAGAGGCCTAAGGCTTCCAGGGTCATTTCGTTAGACGTTCCATCATCAAATTTTGATTTACTTGATGCTGCTAAAAAGTTAAAAATATCTGCCTTTAGAGGTGTTTTTATGCGAGATCAATTACCGAAACAACCAAACAAACTAGAAACAGGTATTATTAATCTTGACAAACGTTCCGGACCTGGTACTCATTGGGTATCATACGCGGTTAATCCGCGTGGAATTGTTTATTTTGATTCGTACGGGTTAGCTCCACCTGTTGAATTTATCAAGTATGTCGCACCACTCCGCGCAACAACCTCTGGTTACAAAGTTTGGTATTCAACGCTACCCACACAAACAATGACAGATCCGCCAATATGCGGCCGTGAAGTAATTAATGTACTCGACGCTATATCAAAATCATCCAGGCCGCCACATAAAGTCGTGCACGATTATACAAGCAACCGATTTGTTGCGCGTAAAGCATTTTAAACAACGGATCTTATTATAATGATTGACATTTACGGAAGATCTTCTACTAGTAAGAAAATAAAATCCGACGTTGATCTGTCAAAGTATGCGACTAAAGATGACCTCGCTGATATTATGAACCTGGCTGGAGTTGACCCAGATGAAGTTGTTATTTTTCAAGATCGATATGGTAAACTAAAAACCAGCAATATCAAATGGAATGATATAGTCCGGCGAGTACTTGGTGCAGTTACGGATAATATTCCCGTGTTTACTGACGGTGGTAGAATCAGAGATTCAAGTATGTCACTTAAAACCATCAGAGATGAAATTGCAAAAAGTGTTGCTAATCGCGTGAGAAACACCGGTGACACGATGACAGGTGAACTTAGCATGAACGGGAACAAAATAGTAGATGTAACAGCTCCAAAATCTGACAACGACGTCGCAAACAAACTATACGTCGACGACGTGGATGGAAAACTATCCACGCTAAGGGCCGAATATGACGTTCACGTAACCGGTTTTACAAGGCTTCGAAGAAATTTTCAAAAAACCGATGATGCCATAAATAAGTTCTTTGGAACTCCTTCCGTCATTGACATGAAACTCGTTGATATCAAAAGTAACCTAGACACGATCAAACGAACACAGCTAGACATCGTAGCGGGAATTCCTGAGATTATCAATAAAACCAATCTGATTAAAATTCCAGCTGAAATATCTCCTGGGCATATCACAAACATCGTATACACGGTATCATCGGGATTCGCAACATGGTCAAAACAGAATAATACTATCGAATATATCGCAACAACCACTGGCGTGTACAGGCTGTCTGTGTTTAGTGCTGCAAAATTTGAAATATTTACAACGTTTCCATGGCGTCATTCCACCGACAGGTTTTCCGGGGTTGTATCTGTTATATTAAATATCGGATTCAAAGAAATATTTATCCTGGAAGCAGATGATAAGACATTAACCGCAACATCCTTCTGGTGGTGTTTGGAATTTGTAGCTGAAACACCTCAATTGGTTACTGCATAAAAATATATATGGACGGTGCACAATACAGATACAATCAAGCGCGTGAATGGCAGGCGGCGCTAAAAGATCAAGTCGATCAATATACAGTAAAAGTAAAAAAATATCGACGACGATTGGTTATCGTTGATGTGATTGTTTATTCAGCATCCGCTGTTGTTGCTGGAACCGGTGTAATATTATCAGCGTTGACAACGATGGCACCAGTAGCTGTAACTATTTGTATTTCAGCAGCAACAACTATTGCAGGTGTGCTTGGTATCATCACAAAAAAATATGTACTTGTACGAACGAAAAATTATCCGATTACAAAATAAAATTACATACAGCGACGGTAGCATACTCGAAATTATCCTCGTTGTTATCAGCGAGTCTCAGTGATGGAATTATATCTGATTTCGAATTTTCAATGATGACCAAAATATACGACGAAGGTATTAAAGATACAAGTATCAATAATGACAGAATTACTCCAGCAGATCGTGACCAACACAACTCCGCCAAAGATAACGATGATCTCGGTAAGTTCAATTAATCCTGAATTTAGTGTTAATTTTCCTACTGCAATTCCAGTAAAAGAAATAGCACTAGCACAATTACGAGTATATTACAGCTGGCCAAATATCAGATCAAAATCATTTAATGGTACACCAGCAAATAATTCGCTCGTATTTACTAACAAGAACAAACCCGATGGAACACCTGACTGGGTTGTTGTTGGAATACCAACCGGCAGTTACGAGATCGAACAAATCAGTGAGGAATTTGCGCGTAGAATAAAATCAACAACAGGAAAAGAATCAAAAATATCAATTAATGTTCATGAGCCGACGTTGTCCTCGACGGTTGAAATAAACTCGCCTGATTATGCAGTTGATATTTATCAATCTTCAATCAGATCAGTGCTAGGATGGCCTGAAATTCCCAGGGTGTATGAAGGGCCACCAGAACCAACTCGGGATGATTTTACGTCAAAGACCAGTCTTCGTCATGAT
The DNA here is from genome assembly GCA_028554795.2 of Sinohyriopsis cumingii. NCBI lineage: Eukaryota > Metazoa > Mollusca > Bivalvia > Unionida > Unionidae > Sinohyriopsis > Sinohyriopsis cumingii. Next base: position 130,646,168 of record CM068824.1, read on the forward strand.
ATTAAAATGAATTCAGAATGGCTAGATTACATAGAAGTAAAACCAGGATGGAGGGGGGGAGCACCCGTATATGATCCTAGAGCTCTTTTGTATAATCTTAATGAACGTGTTATTGCTTTGAATATTGATTCTATATTTGCTTCAATAAACTTAGACCATGAAATACAGGTAAATAATTTACGTGATAGTTTTCAAGAGTATTTATTTGATTCAACATCCGCGCGCGATAATATTATTAGGTACATAGAAGTTTTAAATTATATAGTTAATTCTTCTGAAGTTATCTATAACAGAATTAGAGATATGGTTCTTAAGTCATCAAGCGATTATAAAAAATCCTTCGCAGCCAAGTACAAAATACCCGAAGCTGACATTGTAACGTTTAAGTTTCCTGATTATAATCCGGATAAATTAAGAAAATCTGTCAGTGATGTCATTGATGAGTTTTTTCCTAAAATACTCGATGCGTGGAAAAAACTAGCACCATTAGCAGTTGTTCTCAGATATGATAATGATCCACACGGCGGCGGAAGACACGTATCCCCGGGAATCGTTAATATAACACCGACGGTCGCGGTCAATCTGGTTTGTGACGTAATCGATGGCAGCTATCAAATAGATCTCGGAAGATCAAATCAAGCTCAACAAGGATACATCCTGTACACGTTCACACCACAAGTTCCCCCTGGAAGTTTAATCGTGCAAGAACCAACTAATCCCGTGTATTTGCGGTGTCACAATAATATGTTAACACGAATCAATTTTAAACTCACAGACCACCTTAATCGCTTAATTGACATACGTGAAGAAGAGCTTGTAATAAATCTGTATGTAAAGTCGTAAAGACTTCCGTCTTAAGGACTTCCGTCGTAAAGACTTCCGTCGTAAGGACTTCTGTCTAAGGACTTTTGTCGTAGATCTTCATGTAATGGAGGGTTTTACACGCGAGGATTTCTTAACAGTTAGAAGAACATTTGTAACAGAGATCAGACTCAAATTCGATCAACTTAAAAAAATATTTTATTATTACTGGCACAAATTTGTGTTTGGTACAAATTAATCGGCCCAGGCAACTAAAAAAGCTAGTCGATGAAAGTAAAATTAAAATTTCTATCACAAAAAAAATAATATTTATTAATTTTCCTGATTTTTACTGAAATTGTACAAATTACTTGATTTTGACTACCAACTACCCCCTCAGAAACATAAAAATGCACGAACTACTTGATTTTGACTACCAACTACCCCCTCAGAAACATAAAAATGCACGAACTACTTGATTTTGACTACCAACTACCCCGTCAAAATCAAGAAAGTTCTAACCTTGTCAAATTGTTACTAATAAAATTTATTTATTATAAATTAATTTTATTTATTAATAATATTATTTTTACTGAGATTTTTATTTTTTTTTACTAAAATACAACGAAATTGCTCAATTTTCCTGATTTTGACTACCAACTACCCCGTCAGAAATCAAGTAGTTCGTGCATTTTTCTTTGATTTTGACTACCAACTACCCCGTCAGAATCAAGTAATTTGTGCATTTTTCTTGATTTTAGTAAAAAAAAAATAAATCCTCAGTAAATAAATAAATTAATTCAGAAATAAATAATTTGTAAAATTAAGAAATTTGTACAATTTTATGTTTATGATGGGGTAAATGGTAGTCAAAATTAAGAAATTTGTACAATTTTATGCTTTTGATGGGGTAAATGGTAGTCAAAATTAAGAAATTTGTACAAATTTGTTAAATTTCAGTAAAAAAAAACAAATTACTAACCCATCAAATTCTGAAATAATATTTCTGATCAAAGATCTCAGTCATCTTCAAAATTACTACTTTGGATCGTTTCACCAGTAACGAAGTTACCTTGGATCGTTTCACCAGTAACGAAGTTACCTTGGATCGTTTCACGATCTAACATAATTTTTCTTAATAGTCTTATGCGAGTACTAATCGTTTTCTTTGCCTCATACTCGTGGGATAATAACGACTTAATTCTTTCTACGGCGGTAGAAAGAGGAACGAACTCCTTCACATGATCATCTTCTACGGTAGCTAGCGACTGAAACATTGCCGATTGAATCCGTTTCATGAGCCTGTATTCAGATGATAGTGTGTGTGTCCCCATGGTTTTACGTTCTTGTAAAATCTCAAAGTCAGAAACTATTTTTTCAGGATTAAGTTCATCAGATATATTAATTCCATCTTTTTTTAATTTTTTAATAGCGACAATTACATCATTGATATTTTCATGGTTCATTATATAATATATAAATCTTTAAAATAAAAAAAATATCCCTAGAACACCTATCGAGTGTATTAGCGAGTTCGTCGGGATGTTTCAGGGACAGCACAACCAAGAACTCGTAGCTTGCCACCGCAATCTACCAAGTTCATTAGGCAAATATTCCCTCTACGAGAGCCCCTAACCCGCCAAACAACGGTCTAGAGGCCCAAGAGGGAGGACATCACAACCCTCATTAAACTCGTAGCTTGCCACCGCAATCTACCAAGTTTATAGGATATACATATAACATATAACTAACTAAGGACCTCACAAGGACAGCACAGTCCTCATTAAACTCGTAGCTTGCCACCGCAATCTACCAAGTTTATAGGATATACATATAACATATAACTAACTAAGGACAGCATAAACTCGTAGCTTGCCACCGCAATCTACCAAGTTTATCGGATATACATATAACTAACTAAGGACGGCACAAGGACAGCACAGTCCTCATTAAACTCGTAGCTTGCCACCGCAATCTACCAAGTTTACAGGATATACATATAACATATATACAATGAAATGGTTATATACAATGAATGAAGAGCCCCTATCGAGTGTATTAGCGAGCTCAGATTATGAATGAAACGGCACTAACTAAGGACAGTACAAGGACAGCACAGTCCTCATTAAACTCGTAGCTTGCCACCGCAATCTACCAAGTTTAGAGGATATACATATATACAATGAATGGATATATACAATGAATGAAGAGCCCCTATCGAGTGTATTAGCGAGCTCAGATTATGAATGAAACGGCACTAACTAAGGACAGTACAAACATGTACGCTCAGCAAAATCCCACCCACAATAATTAATCCAGTGGGTGATACGAAAATATGTATCAACCACAAGTCAATATTGTGGTTGGGAATTTGCTGAGCGGGGAGGTTCTTGCGGTTCCCCCCACTATTATAAAAATCGCAATTATGCGCACCACCGACAAATTGTCAGCCATGGGGATTCGATCCTGGACCGCGAGCGTCACAGTCCAATACCATACTGATCGAGCTATCAAACATTGTTACGAACATATGTTTCGGAAGTTAATATATAGCTAAGGAACCAATATTTACACTAAACAGCGGTTTCTGAATAATAACAGTTTCTGTATTTGTAGCGGTTTCTGAATAATAACAGTTTCTGTATTTATAACAGTTTCTGAATAATAACAGTTTCTGTATTTGTAGCGGTTTCTGAATAATAACAGTTTCTGTATTTATAACAGTTTCTGAATAATAGTTTCTGTATTTGTAGCGGTTTTCCTAAGTAGACTGAGAATCAATAATAACAGTGGCATTAATGCACCAGTCAAAGAACTTTCCAGAATGTAAGTTCAGTGAACACACAACTGCAGGTCGATTACAATGAGCAACGGTTTCTGTTTCACACACAGCTTCCTACGGATCAATAACATTATCATGTGTTGTATGATGGGGAAATATTTAAAAAACATAAATAATACTTCTACGAGTAATTAGTTACGATGTAATTAGTTACGATGTAATTAGTTAAACTGACTAATTACGATCATAAAAAACCAACCATCTACGAAGAAAACTATATATTACAAAGTAATCTCCCCTTATATAATCAAAAATTCAGTAGTGTATGGAGGACCTACTGTGACATAAATTAAAAAAATTAATTCAATGTGGTGATGATAGTTAATAATGTGGTGATGATAGTTAATAATGTGGTGATGATAGTTAATAATGTGGTGATGATAGTTATTGATACTTAAAGATAATTTTCTGTTTATATTTTTTCGATAAAGCTGTTTTATATATATTTTCTGCGACTTTTTGTACTGATTGCGGGTGAATATCAAAATATTTCGCAGCAGAAGATATTGAACGAAACATAATTTCTTTGCCAGTTTCTATGTTTGAGGAAATTACCGCCCTCTTTCCGATTGTCTTACATCTTCCTGTATTACCGCGTGTATTATTCTCGCTGTGAGAGATAGCTTGTAAATTGGATAAATTATTGTTTTGAGTGTCCCCGTCAATATGATCAATAACAAGACCATCATTGATCACTCCGAAGAAACATTCATACGTAAATCTATGACACAGATAATGTTTCTTTCCCCCCCCCCCCCGCATGTGAACATTAGATAACCAGCATTAGTAATATAACCAACTTGTTTCTTCAACTTGCAGTGTCTGATGATACCATTAATATTTGATTCATAGTTTGTTATGACAGGATGTGGGACAAATATATTTTGCTCCATTATAATAATATTATATGTTTAAATCATTGTTTGTCTGAAATCTTGATATATAATCCTCCACGGATTTTATAGCGTTTTCACCGCTATTATTTTTTTTGTCATAATATCTTTTAAGTTCTCTGAACCGTTTCCCGCCGCACTTCCCACATAATTCTGTCTTTCCTCGCACTCCAATACCACACCGTAGACATGGTATTGGTCCTAGACTTCCTCGTCGTATGTTTTGTGAGTGCATCCAACAAAATTCCTTTCTACAGGATTTGTTGCATCGATTTACTGAGCCGATCATCAACCATCTGCATTGGGACATTGTATATATATATATAATTTTCTTTATTTAAATATTTGTTTTAATTATATGAACGAGTTTGAGAGATTATCCCAAACTAGGCCTGTTAAATATAAATTCAACCTTGACAGATTATCTTCTGACTTGCCAGTGCGAGATTTGGTTGATCCGAAAAATAAAAGTTTGATCTCGAAAATTCACGACGCCAAGAAAGAATTTTACACGGATGGTGCATCTCATACATGGTCAACGTTCAAGATTATACGCAACACTGTCACGGACGCTACAATGAACGACAAGCTGAATACGAGGGCAATCAAAAATATTTCTTCAGAGTAAAATTTATTGTATTAACAGAAACAGATAGTTGGATTATCCGTGACAAATATGATCCTGTCCTTGGTAATAATAAAACTATCATATTAAGTAAAAATTCCAGACCGGGTCTATTGACTGGTATTGATAAACCGTATTATGAGCGAGCGTATCCTGTAACAGCAGTTATTTATGGAATTTATGAGATAAATAAAAAACCCAACGTTGATAAACTAGCGCCGATGAAATTTTCAAGGTTAAATTGTGTAGCTGAACGAGTAATAGAACACTTTACAAACGCGATGCGTGGAAATGGATTAACTGATTTAAGGCGTGAAAAAATAAACTCGTGGGCTGATTCAGTTAAGGACACCGGTGCTACAATAAAAGATGTTGCTGAGTTAGGAAAAATATTACAATTTCCAATAACTGTGGCGACAATAACGGGAGAAGTACTGTACCAGTCGAAATATAAATCGAAAGGAGCTCCAATAAATATTATCGATCATAACGCGCACGCATGGACTAACGCAGTAACAATATTTCCACGTGATCGAACTGTTAGATTTTACCCCACAGATAGTATGTTTGATTTTATCAACGAAATAAGTAAAACCGATCCTGTATCGGTATGGTTATTTAAAAGTAATGAGGAGGGTGAATTTGATCAGTTTGTCAAACCGAACGGTGAAATATATCGCACAGAATCCCTCCATGACGAGATGAAAAATCTTGCGACGTTTTTACAGTGCAAGCACGCGGAAAATACTGACAAATTACTAACTAATTGTTTTACCGTTCCATCTGTTGCGGCTCATTTCGCCAGAGAACGAAATTCATGGAAACCAACACGATTTGATTTACTCGAGGACGTACGCGCAAGTTGCGTCGAATATGGACATGGCGGATTATGGAATACCAAATACAATTACAATGATGTTATTTCGGTTGATATGGTTGCATGTTATCCAGGAAGTTTTCTGGGATACGGAGATTGTTCTGTGTACTTTGAAAGATTTGGTCACCCTACAAACGAGATGACGCGAGTGGCAATTAATGGACCATTACCTGATTTTGATCTGACTGGATTCGCCTGTATTGAGTCGTTCGAGTTTAACGAAAATCTTCACAAAATTTGTTATGTTTGGTTTGGCAGACATTTTTGTGAAAAACGTTGGGCACCTATAGTTTTGTTGCGATATATGCTAGATTGTATGATACTGACATCGTTGGTGGTCAGTGAGGCAATTATATCATATCATGCACAGACCAAAGTTTGGTTGCCCATGTCAGATTCTGAAGTTATCAGCGAGTTTAAGGATATTTCCGAAGATGATATTCCTAAGAAACTCAAAACCGCAAAAGATCTCGGTAGAAAAATTATAGGTAAATTTACTCAAGGTGGTGCATATGATTATAAAAGACATCACGCACGATTAATTTTAGATGATGCCGAGTACGATTTTATAATTGCTGATACAACGGCGAAAAATACGTTTGTAAATCGAGAGAGTGTTTATTTATCCGACGGAACAAAATTAGGTACGATCGTTAGTTACATAAATGACGTATCCCCGCAATATACTCATCTAAGATCTTCCATGTTGGCTTATGTTTCTATAAATTTATTATCGATGATTAATAGATTTCCTGAGACCGCAGTCAGAGTCGCAACGGACTCGTTTTATATTTCAAGTAAATATTTAGAACCTGTTATGAAATTTACAAGTAATGATGAACGATGGGGTTCGTGGAGAATAAAAAAGGAACTATTACACAATTATACAGAATCAGCAGATGTTCCAATGAGAGATTTTTATCGTGAGGGTAATAAAATATCAGAAATGTCGAAGGCACCATCGTTGAGTGATCCAATAACCGGATATAAGACAGTATATCTCCATGGACCTGGTGGATGCGGCAAAACAACTCGAACGATTAATGTTTTTAGAAATTCAGATATAATCGTGCTGACACCCACACATAGACTTGCACGTGAGATGAAACAGCGGCAAGTACAATCGTGCACGTATTATAGTTTCTTCCGATGGCGCGGGGATACATGGACTCCTGAACGCATGGGAGAAAAATATATACCTAAAATAATTATTTGGGATGAGATATGCACGGTGTCATTGGATACATTAAAAATGTTTCTTGATTGGTTGTTGACGAAAAATACCGCCATAATAATGTGTGGCGATCATGGTCAACCTCCGCCTTTTGTTGGACCATCTCCACATGATTGGTTAAAAAATTTCGTTGATTATTACGAAGAAATAGATGATGATCATAGAGCTCTTGATGCAAATTTGAGGGAGTTTAAAAAATTAATCAGGTTACAATCAAACAAAATTCAGTGTGAAATAATACGTGGAGTGATCTCAGAGACATCAATGAGTGATTTTTTTGAATTTATGGAGACCCAACGATTTGATCGTAGCAAGTAGAAAAATAATCAGAGACGCTTTACAACAGCAGTTATTTCAACTACATAAAGAACAATATTCAGAATTACCCGTACCGTTGTGTTATAGACCATCAGATACACGAAAACAGAATATTAATGTTGATATTCCAGGACCCTTGACAGAGTCAAGGAAACAGAATCTCGTATTAAATGATATTGTCGCCGTTGATATCAGTGTGGTCGAAGATGCATTACGCGCTGACAAATCTCCATGGGTGTTGGGATACGCTATGACGATCCACTCGTCTCAGGGATTAACTATTTCTGATACACGAGTCTGGATTGTAGACGATCGCATCGAGTGGTCAAATTTAGTTTATTTAGCGGTATCGAGGGTCAGAAATATATCTCAATTACGTAGAATCATAATTCCTGAAATCGTTGATAAATTTAACATCATCGATGATGATATAATAAGAAAAAAATTAATCGGATACAAACAATCTGACAAAAAAAATAAACGTGACTTTGATCTTGATGTTGAATTTATTATTGAGTTAAAACAGCAGCAGAACAATCATTGCATCAGTTGTAATTGTATAATGTTATGGCGGTATTCGAGTAATGATTCAAGACAATTTACCGTAGATAGAAAAGATAATAGTCGCGGTCATACACGAGAAAATACCATGTTAACCTGTCTTGAGTGTAATCGACGTAGAGGCGCTAGTTAAGTGATCGAAATCACCGAAGTGATCGCGGCGGTAGTTGTGTATCCACGGGAATTATTTGTAGTTGTTCACGTGTAAATCCACGTTGAGGAGCGGCCGAATCTAATCTGTAGATTGCAGGTCTGGAAACGCCTACATTTCTTCCAGTGGATCTTGTCACGGTAGATATTTTGTGTGTGGTAACACTCCAAATAGGATCAGTCGCTCTCGCTTTACCACCTTCAAGTTCACCAGGCTCATATAAATATCTAACTGTGACATCACCTAATATTTTTTGTTTTCCAGCATATTTTCGTTGTGTTGGTATATTTATTTTTGTGACCGCGCTAATGGGTTTCATGTTGGTTGTTCGTGTGATCTCATTATTTAATGCAGCTATCACACCTGGTAATCTTGCCACCCATTCGCGAGATCTTTTATCCTGAATAAATTCCCTCGCGTATTGATATCCAAATAACCGTTCAGCAAGTGTTCGATTAAATCGCTCAACAATTGCTTGATCACGGTGAATTGCAGTATGACCTCGTCGTATTTTGGTATTATGTTGTTTCATCAGCGATGATACTGGACCAAGAAATTCCTTACCAGGATCAACCTGTAGTAGCTGTGGCCATCGCAGACCACCTCGTGGTCCACCACCTCGTTGATAAATTCGTTCAAACGCATCGGCTACTTCAGATGATGTTTTCGCCGATAGCGGCTCTGCTTCTTTATATCTACTTGCAACATCAACTACGGTTAGCGCGTACTTGTACGTTTTTCCACGCACAGTATCATGCGGTAAAAACAGAATATCAGCTTGATGAACTTCATTAGGAACACTGACATCGAAATACGAGTACTGAATTTGTTTAGGACGTGGTAGATAAATTTGCCATATTGCTTGTTTAGATAACCACGTTTTAGCAGTAGAATGTTTAACCGATGCTGCATCAGCGAGTTTACCAATTGCTGCTTTGCCTCTCCAGTATCCTCTCGGCGAATAATAAATTGATTCCATTATTAATTACCAGCCCCAATCGCTAATTTACCTTTCATCGAGGATCTTACTAACCAATTAGCTAATGATTCTCTAATATTTTTATTTTTTATAGAATTTAATGAATGAATTAATTTTACATCTGCAATATGCCTATCTTGTAGATTTTTACTTTTATAAGCTACATCATGAGCATGACAAGCTCGATCAATAGCATTTATTGGTTCCTCGCCTGGTTTTGGTTGATCTTGATTATCGAGCCTGATATCGAGTCGAGTACCAGGACCGCAATAATTATATCCTGGTAGATGTTTTTCTCCGCTGTATTTAGCCCATGGAGCACCTGGAAACTGTGACATCAAATTAGCAATATCACCACCGCGCTTATTAGGTAAAAACGAAAATTTCTTTCTACAGCACATAGAACATTTTCCACTGTACGCTATTTTTTTGTTTTTTGTTGTAACTGTAGCTAAATCAATAGTTGGAGTTTTAACTTTACAGCGTAAACAATATAAATTCATGTTATAATATATATGGATATAATTGATTTCTCAGCAACTCGGCAACGAGAGCCAGTTAAGCATCATCCTGTGCTACCGAACTCCATCAGAATGATTATCATAGGACCATCTGGATCGGGTAAGACGCAATTATTACTTAATCTGATAATGAGATGGTTGAAATGGGATAAGTTGTATTTAGTAGCACCATCCGTTGATGATCAACGATGTTATGATGTACTTAAAGATTTCAATGAAAACGCGCGATTACTGGATGAAGATAATGATGTTATAGAGTTTATAACCGATATTGATGAAGCACCATCCGTAGATTCCATAGACGGATTTATTAATAATTTAGTTGTATACGACGATGTGATGCTAGATAAACAATCAAATCCAGCCAGAATATTTTCCCGAGGGAGACATAAAAATACAGACGTGATCTATGTTACTCAACGATATACACAAATTCCGAAGGTGATCAGAGACAACTGCAACATTTTAGTTGTGTTTAATGGCGTAGACACACACACGTTGCGAAATATTCATCAAACTTGGTGTGGTGGTGACATGGATATAATTAAATTCAAAAATTTCTTCTCACGAGCGCAAGCTACCCCGCATGGATTTATAACAATAAATTTACATGATCCAAGAACAAGATATCGTGTGGGTATTGATAAAATATTTGGGTAACAGGGGTGATGATAAAATTAAATTGAATTAAACAGATATCATTAATATAATGAACAACTGTGCGTGGCTGCGTCAAGGAACAACAGATAAATGCAACAAAAGGTGCCGTGGAGAATATTGCAAGAAACATAATTATCTTATAAAGAAAAACCCTCATGCTGGTCCACGAAGATGTGTTGGTTGTAACAACGGTGTTAGAGGATTATATCAGATTTGCAAAAATTGCGGTGGAGATCGATATCGAAGTTTGATGAACTATTACAGAAAAAGAAAGAACATAAATCCAAAAATAGAAAAACCACCATCAGAACTTGAATATTACTTGAAACATAGAACAAATTCCGAAGATTCAGATGAAGATGAAACAGATGAAGATTCCCATGATTCAGATGATGATTCCCAATATTGATAGCAGCAGAGAGGGGCGTCTACAATTCTGTTTGGGACAAACAATAATCGTAGACGTGGTAATTGACCTCTATGAGTGGTCACTATTTTTTTTGGTAAAACACAAGGGTGACCATTCCCCTAAGTGGTCTGTTCACCCTCTCTGCTGCTGTATCTGATTGTTTTCTTTCACATTATTAATACTTCAGCCAGCATGCACATTTATGATACATCGGGACACACTAAATCTGAGTATAAAAGCTTGTATTTTCAGCGTCGTGACTGTTGCCATGTACAAGCACTTACAACAGTTATTACTATTTTCTACTGGCTAAATCTTAACTTGTCGGATTTACTTCTAATGCGGTTAATTGTAGGACGGAAAGGAATTATGTTTTGGTTACCATGTAGAATGTTCGTTATTATGCTTCTAACTACATTTGAATGAAATAAAATCAATGTTGATATTTTCCGGTGTATTTTTTTATCCAAATGTGCATTTCTCAAAGTTAAATAGGAGAAAAAATATACAAGCACAGATGAATTGCTGGAATCTCTTGTCGTTCGTAACAACCGAGCATAATATCTGCATGAAACCTTTTGTTCAGCTTTCTTGGTTCCCGATCTATTTTTTTCGAAATGTGTTATGAACGTTGGACCACCCATTAATAAACATGTATATCGATATTGCTCTCTGTGTTAAAATAGAAAATATATCATATATATTTGTCTATGTTTAAATAAATGATTTAAATCCAGTTAGCTCTTCTTGATGCCAACTTCGGTCAGTAATTCGGAAGCAAAGTGCGCAAGCCGAAATCACAACAGTGTGCATTTTTACCGCGTAAACGGGGACGCAGTTTTCCGACTGATACACACGAGGTCTTGAGTCGAGTGGAATGTGTGTATTGTTGTGTATAACATGATGTGAAAAATACAAAGAAAACGAGGACATGCTCAGATACGCTTATTTTAAGGTTTGTATCATTAAATAAGGCCTTGACATTCCATTGAAGCCGACATTACAAAACGAGGACGTCCCTGTTTCGAGCTGTGTCCCGGGTCCGTTGGTATGTATTCACACTGATGTCCCCGTTTCGCACCTTTTACAAACGCACACATACACACACTCATACACACACACTCACATATATATCTATATATATATATATATATATATATATATATATATATATATATATATATATATATAGATATATATATATATACATCGTATCGACACTGTCAAAACACTGTTTACTAATAGGAATATTATGAAAATGTTCATAACTATCGTTGAAGGTGACGGTTTTGATATTTTAAACATTTTCATTACAAGTATCAAGTAAATGTAGGAGATAAAAGTAATGCCAAATGACTAACAGTTTTAACGAAGGTATTATCTGTTTTCATCAATTTGCTGAAACTTTCAAAGCTTTTCTGGAATGGGCTTAGCTGCTCTTTTGGTATACATATTTTAAGTGACGATTCTTGGACCTCAGGCTGATTATCTGGTGAAGACGGTTTGCATCGTCTGGTTTTTTTTGTTGGAGATGGTATGAACGTATTATATATATGCATAAGGCAACAACTACATCACGTATCAACTCGCAATCTTGTTTTTTTTTAAATTTGTCTTGTTAGATATTCCCGTGATGAATTACATGGTGTCTTTCAAGTTTAAGTCGTTGTGGATCTTTGTTTTCCTTGTTTAATTCTGTCTTGATATTCTCACTGCATCTCCATTTGTTTTGAAACACAATTAACGTGGTAAATCAGGTATGGTCCTGGCTAATGTAAATTTGAAAATATATTTCGAATGATTTTCAGCGTTTATCTTAACTGTGTTATGTGTATTTGACGAACATGCTATATTGGTTCCTCTTTTTTTTCTCTATGGCTTTTCCTATTGATAAGTCTAAAATTGCAATCAATTTAGAAATAGGTAATCCTAACCGAAATTATAGGCACCAAGTAAAATATCTTACTTTATTTGTTTTGTTACGTGTTTAGGCTCTTTCAAACAGTAACAAGAAATGAGTGTAGACAACAAGCTCTGTAAAATTTAACAATTGATTTTTTCCCTAGAAAAGCAAGCTATTATGAGAAAAGGAATTTACGGTTTTCCTAATCAAATCAAAAATGATCCAAGAGTAATCTAAGAATTAAAAAATATAAATTTTAGTAATAACAATTCCAAATGAAGCTGATCCAAGTTGGAAGGCGATGACATATGATGTGGTCAGCGTCGTACTGATGTGTCAACAGTTTCTTGTTGAATCACAGAAAATAATATTCCAGTGTTTGAATTCTGTGTAAATTTCGATAACTGTCGTGGTCCAAGAATTAATTTGGAGCACAAGTATTTCGAGGGAAATTTATTCTCTCGGAATTCAAATAATTTGAATCAAAACAAAATAATCAGCCCAAAAGCTGGTCAACACATAAAACACTTTAACTTCTCAAGTGTTAAGGCAAGTAATGACTATTCTTTCTCAAAACATCTATAATAAATCTAGCTACAACGCAAAACAGATGACTGGATTGGATCAATCAACTGGAAAAGCCTAATTAATCCATGTTAGTTGTCAGATACTCCAAGTATTACCTCGATATCACTGAGAAAGAATTAAAACAGAAAATTGTTTACTTTAACTCTTACTGGTTCTGAATCAAGGTCAGGAACTAGTTCAGCATTAGATACAAATTTTATATTATTACTTGTTAACGTAAAACAGTCAGGTCAAAGAGAACTGAACTGAATTTCTAGACAATGTCAAATCCAGTAGATAAAGCTATATCGCAATAAAATAATATTTAAAAAAATCAAACTAACAAACAAGCAATTACATTAAATCAAATGTAAATTAAATTAAATATACATAACAGTTGTCATGCATGCCACCCCCAGTATTGTTTCATCTAACAATGACTCTGACAACTTAGTATGTTTTATTATTTTTGTTCTTGGTTTACGTTCATCCATTTATTTCACTGTGTGTAACCTTTGCTACACTAACCCTTTAATTCAGCACTATCGACAAGAGAAAAATGAAAGCATAGATGCAATGCACATTAAGTCAACTAGTCGCCAATGATGGGCTAAAAAGGATCATAGTATTGCCAATATGTAGGTAAATAATCTATACCAAAAAAAAGCAGCTAGCATATGGCCACACGAAAAAAAGAAAGTGACTTTTTCAAATATTTTGATCAGATAATAGGAGGAAATAAATATAACCGAATCATTACAGCCTCTTAGCTTACTTCTAACCAAAAGAACCTAATAAAAAACATTATAACAAATATAAAGACAAGCTATTTAGATGACCGAGCCACTTGAATAGCAAATAAAAGAATCACTAATACATGAATACCACACAAGAGTTTACAGTGTACCTCTTGGTTGATTACATAAGATAGAACAAGAATTATAACGAAGAAGTTATGCAGTTACAGCAAATGTAGAGGGAACATAAATAATATCAATAAAACTAGTCAATTAAACCAAAGGTTGATATGTATGAGAAACTGATAGAAGAGATACGAAGTGATAAAAGCGAATAATAGATGCCACCAAAGCAGATAGAGTCCTAGAACGGTTGTGTAATACAAAAAAAATATGAGCACACGGAATCTATATTATACAGATTTACAAGTTGTTTATTAGAGAAGGTTTAAAAAAGAAATCTCAGTGTTACAGAAAAGAATCGACTAATTACACTGATTGACATGACTTTCGAATCTGACATATATTGCCGAAATGTTATTAAGTTGTTTAAATCATATTAATTGTAATAATACTACTAATATTAAAAAATAAAAGAAAACATGACGTAGTAATTAGTGAAGTACTTAATCGTTGAACGCTTTAAGTTCTTTACCATATTATTAACACACACTTCTTTAAGCTCACAAATGCATTGCTATATTGAGTTAGCATGGACTGGAAAATAATATTATGTAAAACAGAAATATCATCTGCAGAAAACTAAGGTTAATTATCTTACGTTCAAATTAATGATTAGTAACCGAAGAATCAATTTGTTTATAGTTATATAGATATGACAAAAGATTTGCCATTCTCGGATAGTAATCACAAGCTTGAAATCAAGTGATATGGAACTTACTCTTTGATTATATTTCTTAAATAGAAAGGATTACTAAACAGCTGACACCAGATGAGGCTGAAATGTAATGACAATAGCAGATAATAATTATCTTCTCGAACGTTGATTACATTCCATGAACTAGAAACCATCTTTCAATCGAGCAAAGTACTGAAAATGATATGATAGAGAAGAGAATTACATGCGTAAACTGTGTTGAAATCGGTTTTGATGTCAGTCTTGTAACTGCATCGTCACTTTGTGTGACCGCAATACATTTCATGCACATTGGACAAAATACTGAAAAACTGGAAGATTTAAACAAGGAAACAGTTTTTAGTTTGATAAAAATGCACAAAAGCAGATATATAAATTTTGTATTTGTTGATAATATCCGGCTAATTTGGACAGATTAAAAATTACATGTCGCCGTCTAAGTGGAAAACATTTATTTGTATTGTTTTCTATCGACCATTTCACATGATTATATATCGATACTTTTCATCGAAAGGATGTAATTTATAGAAGAAAGAACAATAATCTATTTTGTGAATATTCAACAGGGATGGTGTATTTTAACTTAGATATATCTTTTCTTACATATTTTTTCCTATTACTTAAACTTTACAACTACATGTTATATCGTGTGCTGAAAAATGGCGTTAAACCCTACAACAAAAACAATGACTACTACTACTACTGCTACTACTACTACTACTACTTCTACTGCCTGTATTCGTTGCCACCTGTATCAACTGGTATAAGTATAGATTTGTATATCATTATCAGGGACTGACCTCATTCAACAATGTCTGGTGATTGTCATAGGGACGAATAATCCATAACTGCGTTTTGTTCAATGATATAAATTACCTTGAATTTCTCCAATTTTTGTTTATTTTTTAAATAAGTTAACGAATTAAAAATCCGAGGTGCGAAATATGGAAAAACACATACATACATACATACATACATACATACATACATACATACATACATACATACATACATGTATACATACATACATACATACATACATACATACATACATACATACATACATACATACATACATACATACATGCATGCATGCATGCATACATACATACATACATACATGCATGCATGCATGCATGCATTCATGCATGCATGCATGCATACATACATGCATATATGCACTGCTTCGTTTGCCTAAGTATTTAGAGCGTCCGCCTCGGTTACGGGAGGTCGCTGGTTCGAACTCCGGCTGCGTCCTACCAAAAATCTATAAAAACTGGTCAGGGCCGACAAGAGAGGGAAACCGGGGATATATCAGCGGGTCAAA
Organism: Sinohyriopsis cumingii; assembly: GCA_028554795.2. NCBI lineage: Eukaryota > Metazoa > Mollusca > Bivalvia > Unionida > Unionidae > Sinohyriopsis > Sinohyriopsis cumingii. The sequence goes on from CM068824.1 coordinate 130,662,450, forward strand.
TGTCCTTAAGAGGGCCCGTGGTGAACAACACTTTTGAATTTTTATAAAAGCAAACTTTTGATTGAACATGAACAATGAGAGGCTCGGGTATTTCTTAACCCAGAGTCCGTGACCGCTCTCTACGGAGTTTCACGGAGTACCGCAAGGCATGCTATTTTTGATCCATTGCTTCTAGTAAAGAAACATACAACCATGAACATATTATCGAATAAGTACTTACTTGGGCTTTTTTAGTCTGTTACATTCAAAATGGTGGAGGGTGAATGAAAATACTAAATTGTCCCAAATTATCTTTAACGTCGAGCGTGTGAAAACAAAACAACGTTTTAACAATGAGGTCAAGTACTTCACACGACCGTCCTATCTCTCGGCTAGTGTCATTGCTGTTAGATAATCCTGACCACGTCCGTACGATTAAAATATTTCGATTCGAAGACGAAAATAATGAATATATTTGACTGATATTAACAATTGTGTCGAAAGGATAATACAGTGTCCGGGATGTTTGCCCTGTAATGTGATTTACCCGTAAAATGTTATGTGTGATAAAAATTATGCAAACAGTTGAGGAATAGCATGAATTCATGAACAATACTATATTTCATTTTATGCCAACCATTTGAGGAACACTTTATAAAGTGTGCGTATCAAAAATAGACATTTTGTATCGATTGAATACGAAAACATGCATACAGGTAGATACAAAATTTGTTTCTTCCAATTTTGCGAAAACCGTTAGCAATTAGCTAAATGGGAAATAATGTTTTAACACAATTATCACATATTACTTAAATATGTAATGCATTTGCAAGTTTTAGATGGTTCTGTGAAAGCGAAAAGTTATGTTCTTAATAATTTCGAGTATGCAACATATTTGTTGCCGACAGTATTACACAATAAAGAGAAAAACTCTTAATATAAAAAATTTATAGTGAGGTGCGTTTTACCTAAACTAGGAAAATAAAGGCGTGTTAACTCTTTCTAAAGGAATTAAAACAAAAGGGACACAACTCTGCCTAATAATACCAGGATGCACCTCTTACTGAAAATCTAAATGAATAGGGGATTTCTTACAAGCAATAAGACATGAAACTGGCAATAAAATAAATGGGAGACAAATGTAGCAACAAGTGTAAAAAAATACCGAATATGCAAATCAAGCAAACAAATGAAGGGAATAAAGCTGTCAGTAAAAATATCAAAATTAAGGGAGATAAATTAGGATAACGATGAGATACATCTTACAATAACGTCAAAAATGAACGGACACAACTCTTGCTAAAATTGTAGAATCAATGGATAAAATTATTACCAAAATTATTAAGAAACATAAATAGACCTCACTAACCTTAGGATGGATAACTCGCACGCAAAAAATTAAATATAATGGATTAAGTCTAATTAGAAATAATATAAATTACTACTAAATTAAAAAGATAAAGGGGAGATAACTCATACTAAAGAACTGAATTAATACATAACGAGGAAACAGTTATGACTGCAATATTTAAGATATATGAAATTGTTACAAGACGATCATGTAATAGCTTATAGCAAACGTATAAAAACAACATAGTATCTAACAACTAATTTATGTGAGAGAAAAAAATAATAACAATGTAATGAATTGGACAAAAAAGTAGTACATTGATAAAGGTTTATAAAATAAGAATACATTATATACAAACTTCAAACATAAATAAAAACTTGCATAAAGGTAGAACTTAAGAAAGATTATATTTAAAATATATTGCATTTTTAACGTATATGAACATTAAATTAATTATTAAAATTCAAACTTGGTTAAAACAAAATTTAAAAATCTCATTTAAAAAAAAAGAATGACACATTTTCCAACAAACAAATAAAGATATAGCTAATTTTAAAAGAACAAGCGAAATGTAAATAACCATTTTTTAAATGTGCAAATGGAAAGTATTATATTATGGAAGCAAAATTTAAAAAGGTGGACAACAAAAATAAGATAATAATAATAAAACAAAATATCCCAAGGAAAAAGAAAAACTTATAGAACAAAATTACTACTGCAAAACGTTAAAATTTCAAATCCAGAAAAATATTCAAAAATTGTGGTAATATTGCAATGTTAAATCCTGTGGAAAATTTCCAATAATATGAAATAAAGGAGCAAGAAAAATAAAAATTTATAAATTATAAAACAAGAAATGTTTTGAAACAGTTAAATAATATTTTAAATATTGTGGAAAGTTATGAAGACTAACATATATTCTCACAGACCCTAACCAGTTCTTATAGTCAAATACCCAAACGGCTGAAAGAACGGAGAGTAAAGCGATATTGACTAGTAATATAATGACAATTAAACCCTCACTTTTATTAACTAAAAAAACACCTTACAAGCAATCATGGCACGGAAAAGGAAAGTAATGTGATGAACATCAACTCTCAGGACTAAAATTAAATCATCACCCTTTTCAAGCAAAAGGGATAACGTCATATTTGGTAGATGTGATGGTAGCTAACTCACCAATTTACCATTTAATCACCTATACACAATATGGGGAGCTTTCTCATGGTCACTAATGCACACATTAACAATTTAAACAACCACTATTATAAAGGAAATAGAGGAGGAAGTCTGGATAGACGAGTGTTGCTCAAAGCTACCTTTTGACAAATAATCACACATTCTTATTAATTTAAAATACTTGAAGTTTTTAAAAGTACTTCCACCCGAAATACAATGTATTATGGCCCGTATCTATATTATTACGAATATTTGCATAACCTTTAATTTATTTTGAGAAATGGTTACATATATAGATGTAAAATGATTAGGGATACTTAAATTCATAAATAGTTCACCTGTAAAGGATGCGTCAGTGGTGGAAGTTGGGGTCTCTTAACACAAGGTAAATTCTTATATCACTTAATATGTCTTGTGAATCATCTCAAACCTTACCTGAGCATAGGGTACATTTCAGAATGATAATACAGTTCTAGGGCAGATTATTATGGTTTTTAACATAGCTTTACGTTTATGCAAGCTTCACGTACCCTATGTCAAGGACAAACATGGAGTAATAATATATTAATTTACCATTTAAATCCTCTTTTTCTGATTTTAATTACTTTGTGTGTGTGTGTGAGTGTGTGTGTGTGTATGTGTGTTGTATTCAAGCTTTTCATTTCTCTTCGGCTCAAATTAAAATGTATTTTCTATTTCTATTTTGTTTAAAAATAAATGAAGAAAGCCTTGGATGATCATAATATATAAATATATATATATATATCTCGATTATAAATCTCGATGTTATTTTCTTAGGAATCCGGAATGACTGTGTAAATATATGATAATTAATTACAAGATCGTCATGCTAGTATGTTTGCTACACACGAATGCGTATAACACCGATTAAGTATCATCATTTCTTGGTGATGTTTGCTTAGTCGTGAGAGAATATGGGCTTGTGTTTGCCGGCAAGGCGATGGGTGCCTTTTACTCGCGGACGTGGGTCAAATCTCCGTGGAGTACTAATTAAAATGATCTAACTTGTAGTATAGTAATATATATATATATATATATATATATATATATATATATATATATATATATATATATATATATATATATATATATATATATATATATATATATATGTATATATATATATGTATATATGTATATATATATATATATATATATATATATATATATATATATATATATATATATATATATATGTATATATGTATATATATATATATATGTATATATATATGTATATATGTATATGTATATATATATATATATATATATATATATATATATATATATATATATATATATATATATATATATATATATATATATATATATATATATATATTGCTCTGTGCATGGAGACTTGACAGGTTTCAGAATCCCGAGACAAGGGAGTAGTTTTTTAATGCCTCACCCTGTGACACATCGCAACAACAGACAAGGAATGGTCTAAGCAAGCGAAAAGGAGAAGGCTGATGTCACAATGGTGTGCTAGAAAACAATTGAGTTCACTACAATTTGTATATTAGTAGCATTAAGAAACTGTAGATATAGGCCTATAGGGTTGGGTATACACAGGGGCATATATTGGGATGTGTATACACAAGGGCGCATGCGCTGCCCAATCGAACCTTGAAATGTGGGGGAGGGGGCAATTCAAGAAGTGACCGAAAATCTCAGTTTTGGTTTTCATTCTTTGGGGTTGGGGTCGAAGTTACACCACTCGATATGCATGTATATAAGATTTAATAATGCTTTGAGGCTTATTGTTTCCCATTTATCAGGTAAAGAAGAGAACAAATCTTGCACAGACATGCTTTACTTATTTATGAATATCAAATAAAATTGATGTTCGTCTGTTGAGAGACAGAGAGAGAGAGAGATTCACTGTATATCTAATGCATGGGAATACTCAACAATATCGATTCATAAAGTAAAGCCCGTTTGTAAATATAAGTTGCCAGGTATTTTGACCCAAATATGTGTTGGGTGGAACAGTATTCACGTTTTCTATCCCAGACTAGGACATTTTATATACGTACATCTACTACCTCAAAGCTGTGCCATATCAGCCATCTTTAATTTGACCCAGAACAGCCATTAAATGGATTATTTGAACTGAGACAAATATAAATTTATGAGCCTCTATCGATATTATAGGTTACGGAAAGATCTTTTTCCTTACCAATATAAGAGTAAGTTTAAAGTAATGGTGGTTTGAAATATCTTAAATTATTCGAATGTTTAAATATATATATATATATATATATATATATATATATATATATATATATATATATATATATATAAACACACACACATAAATGTATATATATATATATATATATATATATATATATATATATATATATATATATATATATATCTTTGGATTCAGAAATATGGACCCAATCTTGGTAGAAACCGTCCGAAGATTAAGACATTTCTGCTCGTCACAATATAGCGTATTGGGTGAAAGTTCTTTTGTTCTTTGAAATCTTAACTATAACGTTCTAACGGTAATTTTTTATTATTTCGTCTTATTGAGAAAATGATCACCATTGATTTACGAATATAATGCTTTCATCAGTATTCTAGAATATTTTCGCTTCGTGTTAGTCATTAAGAAAAAAACTGTTGTACTCATCTTTATAATGATCTTTAAGAATGTATCATATTTGTGGTTTATGCATTACATTTTACTTTTTAAATGTGATTAACACTTTATGCATATCAAGTGACATAAAATCCTTTTTCATTTGATCTTTAAACCTTTATATAAGAATCGAGAGTATAAACACATTAAACAGCGGAGAACGTACAACGGATCTTGTCATCATTTTAATAGGCTGGTCTCTACAGTCTTTGCATTATGGTGCTTAATCAAAACTAATTTTGTCATATTTTCTATAGACTTGTTCTCTTCCCTACAGTTGTTGTATTATGATGCTTATGTACAACTAATCCTGTCCTTGTTTATATACACTGGTTCTTTTCCCAGCAATCGTCGAAGATTAAGATGCGTGTTTTATATAAATGCATGTCTGCTTAATATGACATAAAGAACATTGGCAACAATATAAATGATATATTATAATTAGACATCACGTATCCTGAACTTTTCCAGATCCTCTAATATCTTAATGACTTGAAGCTGATTGATCTCGATGTGCCTGAGGTCGAAAACTATCGAAATAAGAGAAAACTCTGGTGTAAAAGCCGTCTTTGCATAGCGTTTATCAAAATATCACAATTTGCTACATACTTGAATGGAAAATATATACCTGTCAAAGTAGGTTTTGATGAGCACTACTGTCGGGGTGGATATGGTGTACTTAAACTTTTTTGCGTCCCAGCAGACTATGTGAAATTTGAGATCTCGTAAAGACACGCTTGTGATCGTAAAAACATTCCGGACACAAATCGACCATGTCCAGCAACGTTTACTTGACTAATACAGTACGTGTTACCTGAAGGAGAAATATTAGCTGGTACAGATTTCTAACAGAAGATCGTCGAGACAAGGTACATTTATTTGGTATGGCAATGGCTTTAACTTGTAATCAAGCACGATAAGTGTTTCTGAAAAGCTGATGCAACTTTGAAAATGAAATTGAAATGTTAAACAGGTTATGTACTTTCAAACACTGTATAGGATTCTGGTCAAGTTCTGTTTAGACGATCATAGCGGAAACGCTCTAGCGAAAAAAAAGACTAAACCTTCGAGTTCTTCTCATGCCAAGAAATGGTTTCTGCAGCCAATATTTCTGGAACATTTATATTGTTTGTAATCTCTTTTTTGTTTGAAATTTTGCTCTATTTTATAACTATATGTGTTGGCATACCAATCAAGGGGTCGGATAACTATACAATCTTTCTCAGCATTTTAAATTTCTTTTCCGGAGAGGTGTTCTTTACCAAAACCATTATGAACTTGCTTCCATTGGCGTTAGAAATGTTGGAACAAGTTCTCAATCAGGTGGATAAAAGAGGGTTTAACACGTAGTTTAAGAAATACAATATTATGGAATCGCTACTAGGAGCTGGCTTCTTACTTATCCTCCTGATTGAAAATATTGGGGCCACGTGCTGTGTTCAAACATCCAATAAACACAAAGTGAAAGAGTCACAGTGTCAGCAAGAATCTGATGGAGTCAGAATGGCATTATAAATAGGTAAAGAGATCAAAGATTCAGCTGGAAAGGAAAGCAGCGAAGGGGAAATTAAATCTATCTCAGAATACAAAATGGAGACAGAATATGCCAACACACAAGAAATCCCGAAGGAATCATACCAATTTCACGGAATTTTAAACGAAACACTTGTGGGCCCCTCTCTTCGCGAAGCTGCTTCAACGCCATCTTGTAAAATTTCTAATCAAGGAGACCATGTCAAAAATTACGGAACAATACCAAAGGACTCCAACAGCGATATCATAAGTTTTCCAGACGATGAACAAATGTTGGAAATTGATGATAATATCATATGTAATTCCTTAGCTCCCACTCGTCTTACAAAACTTCGGACGATAATTCTTCTTATCGCTCTCTCCTTCCACATTGTGTTTGATGGCCTGGCCTTGGGACTTCAGAAAGAGGACTCTAAAGTCTGGCAGCTTCTAAGAGCTCGTCCCATTTACAGAAGCAGTGTGTATTTCAGCGTCTGATCAAAGTTAATGTAAACGATTCCATCCATGACGATCGTTTTGGGATTATTGACACTCTTTTCCGTTGTTTCTCCATTAGGATTAATTGTAGGAATGGCAATTACCACTGCAAACGAAAAAGACAACCTTTCTAGGGACCTTGCCTATGAGATATTACAAGGCATTGCCACAGGAACGTGTATGTATGTACCATTAGTTGAGGTTCTCTCTCAGGAATTTCCAGGTACTCGACATATACGAAACGCTTTGGCGTTAATTTTTGGTTTTGTGATTATTGCGTCAGTGAAATTCTAAGATAAGTATTCATAAATTAATTAAGTGCTAAAACATTGATATTATATTAAAGACATAAACCTTGGATTAGTTTTATATAGCCAAATTTTTGGACTCTTATTAACGTGTTAAGCAAATTGTCTATGGCCGCAAGGTCCATGACCATTTGTCAAACGCAAAATTGTAAATATTCACAAAGCTTACGACATAATATAAATTTGCAGCATTTGGTTTTATTTCTTTTGACAAATTTTCTTTGACGTTGTTTTTATTCAAGTTGATGTTGCTGCTTTTATTGTTTTGATTGGTTTATGTTTTGTTTTATTTGTTTTGTTTGATGTTGTTAACATGAAGTAATTTTAAGGAAAAAAAAAACAACAAAACTACACCAATTTTGTTTCCCAGTTGGAACATTTCATATTTTACCGATACCAAACTGCTTCGTGACATCAGTGGAACCATTAATACTTATTATTACTTTAAACGAATCAATAGTTGTGACTAGTAAACATGTATCATGTTAATTACGTGAAAATAAACCAACATAAATAAATGACATGTTTACATCACGTTTTTCCCGTTTCCTTAGTAGGAAAAGTAATTTCACCAGTCACAATACCTTCTTTGATAGTGGAACAGTTGTTGCTCGGTGGTTAGTGTTCCTGACTCGTGGCCAGAGGAATGCGGGTTCGAGTCCTCCATTAGGATCAGCCTGTATTGGCGATCGATGTGTTTACCCTGAACAAAACACTTGACCTTATTTGCCCAGGTTTTTAATTTATACTTTGTGTTGTTGTACCGTATACCACCAAACCGAACCAACCCGTTTATATTCCCCTCGGCGATAATAGGTTTTCTTACTTCATTTGGTTTTTGAGGGTGCCTTTACTCGTTTTAACAGCACCAGCATTGGAAATGTAACGAACAACCATTTATTCACAATTCACATTGATCTGCGTTACGAGTCCTAGAAGTTATATGACAATTATAGTTTATTGTTGGAAAGAACCCGAAACGTAGAAGCGTTTATTTATTAGATGTTTTTATTTCTAACCAAAATGAATAGATAGTTATCTATGATGTACATTTCAACTCTGATAATAAATTCACATTTAAGGATTATGTATTCCCAAGGTTTTGGTTTGGGTATAACTTCCGCTCTTGTCTTGTATGTTATTGGATGACACCAACTTTGACATGCAGGCTGATTCAATTATGAAGATTCTTATGTCAAGTTTTATTGAGTTACAGCTCTTTCGTTATAAAAATGTTGCATTTGCACACTGTAGCTTTCCCCTACTATGACAAATTCGAACCAAATTTGACATACACTTTTATTTTTTAACCCTATGGTAAGTCCAATTTTGTGCAATCATGATCATTATTTAACTAAGAAAATATATTTCGTACTTACAATTTACGTTTGATTAATTTTTAATCAATGTTTAAGATCTCGTTTATCAATCATATTATTTCATATGTTAATAAATATCTCCATCTATAGACTTTACACTCTCCGAAATTCGTTGGATCGGTAAACATTTCTTATAATATTATCGGCTATTTAAGCGACTATTCAGTTCTCTTCATCAGGACTGTTCAAAATACAGATTCCTTGTTGTGAAAGTCACATTGCAACAAGCTTACACAATTATAAATAGCTAATTTTTCATTAAAACCCTAATTGTTATAAGTTCAAGTTTTCAGCGGTATATTTGGATCTTGACTGTGACGTTATTCTGCGGTGTAATTAGATATCGAACGTCACGTGATACCGATATGAAATGTTTTACACTTCGGTAAATTTCGGGACTTTTTTCGGTTTCCAAGCTGTTTCCAATAAACTTTAGTTTGAAGCGTTGAATGTAGTCTTTCTGCTATAATAATCACAACAGCAAGTCACCCCCCCCCCACAACCCAATTTTCAAATCCTAGATGACCGCTCCAGTGGGCTAGTGATCAGAGCGTCCGCCTCGGATGCGGGATATCGTGTGTTCGATCCCCGGCCGTGTCATACCAAAGACTTACAAAATTGGTACATACAGCTGCCTCGCTTGTCGTTAAGCATTAAGATGTTATTATTAGGACTGGTCGGCCTGGTGTCAGGAAAGTGTGACTGGGTGGGACCCCAGTGCTAGACATCACTATAAACTACCACACTGCATACATCGTAGCGTTATGACTGAAACATTGATAAAGCTACATTAAAAATCCAAATGACACACACACACACACACACACACACAAATCCTAGATAAAATCGCCGATTAGAAGTTCAAACTTAGTAATCGCGCCGCCCTTCGTGCACTACAACAATTATTTCATAGGTCATGCTTTGGGAAGTTATTGCACTTTTAAAGGAAATATTTATTCTTAACGTAATGAGTAGGGTATCCTACAAAGAAAGGTCAGAAGGTTGCTTTTCAAACATCGAAGATGGAAGGTATAACAGGAAAGGTTTAAACACATTTTGCAGGACATACAAGTAAAGTTGAAACAAATCAAAAGCCTGGTTTAAAACAATTATATCGAGAGACAATCTTTTCACAGATCACTGATGTGACGCACTCTGCCTTATCAATAATACCAGCAACGACCTTAGCAAACACAGGGCCCGATTTGGATCACTTTAGCGGGGCTCCCTGGAGTTTCAATTGAGGCCCCAAGGGTTGTTGTTGTTGTTGTTGTAGGGTATAACGCCATTTTTCAGCACAAGATAAGCTATACATGGCGGCCAGTACAAATGGTGGAGGAAGAACCCGGGAAAACCCCGGAAAGAACCACCGACCCACGAGACGCTACATGCAAGCTTTCTCACATAACCACATTTGCCGAATCCGAGACTCTAACTAACGCAGACAATGGTGAGATGGCAGTGATCGGTAACGGTGAGCGCTTCAGACCACTCGGCCACTCGGCGTAAGGGCCCCAAGGGAGCATGCGTTTGGAAATGAACTTTTAAACTAACTTTATATGATATTAAACATAAAATTTCCTTCAACCGCTTTTAAAAGTACTCTCCCTCTCTTTATCTCAATCCGTCTGTCTGTCTGTCTGTCTCTCTCTCTCTATATATATATATTGAATTTACTAACGCGCCGGACCCATGTGAGCGCGCGGCCCGATTGGGCCAAATCGGTTCAATCGGCCTAAGACCAGCTCAGTATAATACCATCAGTATAATACCATATAAGATTCGACGAATCTTGGATAGCTACGTATTCTGATGCAAGGTGAGGAGGCAAATACAATAATGTAACAAAAAGTCACTAGCCATAATGTGTAAAATATTCACACTTTAAACATAACATTATCAAAGTTATTGTTTAAATCTCTTACCAAATTTATTACATTTAAGGGTTGTTTTTAATCAAATTGAAATGTTTACATTGTATCCATTTATATATTTTCGGTAAAACAAAACTGTCAAAGAATGACAATATCGTTCGGAAAAAGTCCCAATATGAAAACAAAATATGTACGCTTGTTTCCATTAAATTTATTTGTCAGCGCCAATATCCCTGTGAAAAAATTAATCTTCCATTGAACGTATTTGCTTCCATCATGATTGTGCATTAATTCTAATATTCTGTTTTCATGAATGTCTTTGTTACGATAGTTCCTCTGTCATCCCAAATCCCAAGTAATAGTAATGTTGATGTTTTAAAAGCAAACCATATTTGAAGATATTGTTCTTTTCGCTACCAGGAAACTGCTTGTCGATAGCTCTATATCCCATTATAAAAATACAGTTTCCTTTGGAACATTTCTCTGTAATGAATTAATGAATATCTATGTAACGAGAGTTGTTTGAATCTCTCTCTCTCTCTCTCTCTCTCTCTCTCTCTCTCTCTCTCTATATATATATATATATATATATATATATATATATATATATATCTCATGTTGGTTATTTCCGATTGGTGGTCATGTTGTTTAAAATTTTACATCTTTATTGATATTTAATATTCAAAAAAAAAAAACTCGCCAGTGTTCAACATTTATTGGATTAAAAATATTAAGCACAACTTAATCTAGCGAATGAAGTAAAACGAACATTGCAGAAACAATTATCAACGTAACTAACATACAACAAAACTGGTATAAATATTGAGACTTTGTCATAAGTCGAATTCTATGATCACTTTGAATCAATGCACATCTGTTACACGAACACCTGACTGAAATACAAGCATTCAAAATAATATTTGATTATTGTCTTACCTACTTTTTAATTGACATCTTTCCCGCCTCAAACGTCTTTTGTTCTCCTTGGTCTATTTTTCCGATAAAAGCCATGTGCGAACTATTACCAATGACACTCTGCATCTTCTCCTCTTATCTATCAAAATGTGCTCTAATTAGAAATAAATATTTAAAATTGTAAACATGAGTAAAACTGAATATAAAATTATAGATAATAAATATTTACGACACAACTAATTTCTGCTTTACTGCTTTTGTTGGTCTGGGTTTATTGGGTAAGCTCAGTGCAGTAAGGAGAACGTGATTTCAGTTGGAAATATAGCAAAATTATTGTACAATGTCGGTGTGTATTAGGTTTTCATGACATGGGTCAGGCGACTTGAGTTAGCAGAACTAAGAAAGTGCATTTTGAGGAAATTTAAGATGCATAAATGTAAACATATTTGTTACAATTCGTATTGCCAGCTAAAGAAGACGTATGTATGCCCTGTCACTTGCATGATCGATGTTGGAGGAGCCCCAGCCACGACCTGTATCATACAGTGTATATATTCGATTTTTAGTCTAACCTTGTTTCAATATAGTTAAAGGTGGAAAGGTGTAAAGCAGATGTTGTGTGACAGTCCGTTTAGTCAGCGAAAAAATAACTTTTTCGTCGTCTTGACTTATTGGTTCTGATACTCTCAGTATCCTTCTAAACCTTCAGCTGCATGTTGTTTCTGGAATTTAGTGTTTTGACTGACTTGTAAAATGGTGCATATCTGATAGTATGTGATAGCCGTACGACTCATTATGCTTTTATATGCTATAATTATTGACCCTAGAGAGCACTGCTTATGGTCTGAACCATTTTATTTGCCAAAAGTTACGAATATTTCTCCTAAATAAATGTTTCAGTGATCAGAATGGTATTTTCAATTACTGCGTCTCTCACGTTTGTTGTCAACATTGTTCATTTGTTTGCTTGTTTCAATGTTAGGTTTGTGAATTAGCTAAATTTATCGTCTTAATTCATTCACAAACAAAAATCTAATCTGCAAAACCGTTTACTACATGAGTGTACTCAACTTGTTTACAAATAGTTCCTATATACGATGCTTCAATTTTTAGGAACACATGTCGTGACGTATAAAGGTGTTGAATATCGAAAAAATACTGAGCATTAAATAATAGAATGTCATATCTATCATAATTATTTAGTGACACCGCTTCCTGAACATTTTGTAATAAATAACAGCAATCCTATTTGTAATAATAATAATAATAATAATAACAACAACATCGTGGTTTGAAAGTCTCTCAGACAATATCACTATGCGAAAAATACAAATGACAATAACAAAACAAACGAATAGGACAAATTTCATACATGTATGTATATATATATATATATATATATATATATATATATATATATATATATATATATATATATATACATTGGATATATATTGGAAACGGAAATGAAAATGTTAAAATTTTAATCTTTGTCACCATTTCTCAGTATCTCATTCTTCTTCTTTGCACACATGTTAAAGCAACTCATATACAATAAGTTTTACAAAAGCAAAATGGTTTATATTTTAATAAGAGCACGAAGAAATATAGACCAAAAAGAAGTATATAAATAATGATTTTGTACATCTATACAATTTCATTTCTACAATACAATTGTACAGGTAAGGAACCAATACATTAATGAAATTGATATCGGACTTCACTTTCATTTTACAAATATTTATCATCTCTTTATACTTTAAAAGTAAACTCTTTATTAATATTTAAATAAGATGCATTGGGAAATAAAAAGTATAAATATCATTACCATATCGTAGATTTTATAACTCTAATATAGGTAATTATTAAATACCTTGTAAACAATGCCTACTTTCAACAATATTTGATGCACTTAATTAAGTGAATTGTTATGTTAACATTTGCTTTAAAACAAAATAATAATTCAGATTCTTATGTTTTGGTCAATTTTGTCTTAACAAATTAGCAAGTATGCATTTATCACACACAATTTAAAATCACTGGATTTGAAAATGCTGGATCCATGTCGCATGTCCAGGCAACACACCTGTGCTGAACCATACACACAGATGTGTAGGAAATGCTTAACTATACTAAAATAAATAACCCAATAAAATAGTTTACTCTCTTTGCCTGTATTTACCCTACCCTTGTGTATCTTTGCAAGTCTGTATAGTTTACCAAGAAATTTAAACTTTCAACCACTAGATTACATACAAATATCTTCTATTTATTTCTATAAAATATGTACCAATATCATGAAATTTTCAGTTCAGTAATGGTTTGAACTGTCTCTGCCCGCTTCTCTCTTCCCAGGCCTTATCATATCTACACCAGCAAGATATGTTCCGAATGAATGTTCTGCATCATTATTAATTTATATGAAATATGTTACAAGTAATGATGAGACGATTCCATTTTTTTGGGACAAAAGATTGTTTTGAATATTTACCATAATGCATTATAACTCGAGTGCAAATATACATTTAAAATAAAAATAATCTATTTTTATAAATTGGAAACAACATTCATTGTTTCGGGTATTGCCAGTTTAAAGTGTGTATTACAGTCTTTGTTTGTCTGTGCTCGTCTTTATCGTTCATTGATCTGTCGTTGCGCGTCTTTGCGATACTTAGTAGAAGCTCACGAAAGCCCATCTATTTTTAGAAACAGGGATTTTCCTGATGTGGCCACTTTCGTTACAGAAATTCGTTGACATGATCGCAAATATTTGGTTTTATATTTGTTAACGCACACGTTTCGATTCTGGGTATTGGTAAGATATTATTAGCTTCGCTGCATTTTCGTTTTCCAACAACATTGAGACTTAATAATTCAAATTAGACCTTACAGTGCTTTTCGAATTCACAAAACATAAGATTTTCACGTACGTGTCTTAAATATTTTTTTATCTTCAGTCAAATTCTAATATCACAGTATCTAGACTTTCTACCTGGATTGCATTCACTATCGTTGCAAGCTTGCGACACTCGTGGTTTCAGTCCAGGTACTGACATGGGTGAGGATACAAACTGTGACTCGTTCTTGGTGGAATTCGGCGTTTTATTAACTCTTGCCATAACCAATATAACTTCCTGTTAGGTCTTTCTAACTTAATTGTGTCAAAGTCTTAATGATCAGGTACAACATGTTTATAATTGTTTTTTTATTTGACGTTTGAGATAATGTTGAATAACTTCTAAATAATATTTGTTCTGTTTAATAATTATAATTATATTTGTCTTCTTACAGATGAAACATTTATTGCATAATAACATAAATAATGGTTATTTAATTTGAGCAAATATTTGGACATGCATTGAAAACACTTGTATTAGCTAAAATGTTGAGTTAATTTCATTTGGAATGACTTGGTTCAGTGCCGATACCAATTTAATCAGCACTGGCTGCGGCACCTGCAATGATTCTCGAAGGTATCCCAAATTACAGTGCGAGGAGAAAATAATCACATTTTGCCACCCGCGTGGACTTTATCATTGATTGGACAGAGATGAGGAAATATGGTTTTCTCATTCTATAAATTTTGGATATGTCAGCTTTCAGAATTAAACAGTGACTTCATAGGACTAGAGTTTCAGATTAAAGTTAACCCTTGACCTGGACATTCAAGACATTTTTAGCACGAAATTCGGGCTCAGATTCATATTGTTTTAATTGTTGTCTGTACCTTATAATAAAGATAGTGTCACAGAGCTTCAGGATTTGGATAACTTTGTATCTATATCTGGATATATTTCCACACAGAATGTCCAAAATGTTTATTATGAGCTGAAGTTTCTTGGCTTACACATTTGTTTGAGAACATGGGGCCTTGGTAGTAAAGAACTATCTTCAGTGAGACACATTCCCATAGTTCAGTGTTCCATGACTTCCATGAGAATACTGCTCGATGGAAACTATTCCATGGGGAATGTGGACACCATTTACGTGTTCATTGAGAAACCTTCAGGGATGCACGGAATATGCACACTACATACAGAAAATGGAGATACTGAAGTTTTCTATAATTTTACCATGATCTGGAAATAATGTAGTAGTTGGGCATATTTTTAGTGTTGATGGAAAATGAATCAACCAGAAAGCTCTCCATGGCACTGGTATTACAGGTAGAATACATACATTAAACTGATAAACTTTATGTGGAAATGGAGGTCACATGGAGTTTCTGTAAATATTAAGCATAACACTGAAATCAGGGAAAGGACTTGAAACAAATATAATTTATACAAATACGTACAGAAAGACAGCGGTGATGTGGCACCCATCAAGGCACACGGGAGACTACATTCAGAAGCCAACATACTAAATTGACAATAACAATCTGTTTTCACAAAAGACAACAAGAATGGCTTATCCAGCCCACATGGAGATCCTTATCCATCTATGTCTGACATCCATGTTACCACAGAAGCTTACTGTAAACGTTTAACCCACAGAGCTAAGGCAGGCCACAGGGACTCATTACAAAGAAAATTTGGGGTATCCATCCTTGAATCAAGGGATGGGGGTTCTAACCTGTAACAATATAACCTGATTCCAGCAAGCATCAATAAAGATCCAGCAGAAGAGTATGCAAAATATTTGAGACATTTACCATAATTGCCTTTTAACGACCATGATGCTTATATGTGGAAAACAACAAATGTCACGGCTATTTTCAAAAATGTAGAAAGATTTAAGGCCTACAGCTATCGACGTTCTTACAAGTATCTGCTGCAAAATGCTCTAACACATCAACGTCAGCAATGTTATATGTCATATGGATCACCTCAACATCCTTACTGCCAACATGGTCTCCGTGCCAGTCGAAGCCATGAAATAACTCTAAACTCTTGTGGATGAGCTTACCAAATCCTTTGACAGAGGAAAGCAGTATACCTTGTGGTCCTTGACCTTAGTTAGGATTTTGATGGTGTCCCGATTGAACGATTCCCATTTAAGTTGGACCGCCCTAGGATCAAGGGTTATGCTCTGCAATGGAAAATATGTTTTGTGACAGGCAAATCCCAGAGGTTATCTTAAATGGAGCAAATTCATACCCATATCAGTTGCTAGCGCAGTGCCTCAATGTAATAGTTTGGGTACCATGATTTCAGCATTTACAATCAGCATTATAGCAGTGCATTCTGGGATGCTGATTTAGTGTGAATTGATGAAAAAAGTAAGTCCTTTCAGTATGACTGCAATTTGCAAATTCAGAACGACAGCAAATATTCATCCTGGAAAGCAGAATTGTTTTGATATTTTTCAGTCAGATTAGCATAGCTGAAGCATGCCCTGTCAGTATGATAACCGTCCATACTGGAAATGATCATGGGCGAGTATTTATGCTGGAAATACAGTATTTGTATGTAGTATTGGACCAGCATAAGTACAGCAAGTACTGTATTTTCAACAGAAGCTGCAATGCACTAAGCGATATAACATGGTGAAAGTGACTCGGATGACATAAGCATTGGTAGTCTATCTATGTCCAAAAGGTAGAGTCCCAAGCGAATATCACTGTTGGAGGAATGCAGTCATTTTTATTGTTGTAATAATGTAATCATTGAGTAATTACTGAGTAGTCTAATTTTCTTGTATTTCTTCAAATAATATGTGTTTGGAAGCAAATCATGTAATTTGTGAGAGACAATGAATTTTATTTCTTATTAATATTATATTGTCATTCATTTGAATGAATTAAGTTAATCTTTATAAAGTAACCTTGGAAAAATGAGTGATTTTTAAGTCAAAACTTGTAATTAGATTGCAAAACGTTTGTTTAAAAATACCAAGTACTTTCTTTTCATATTTCAAAGTAAAAGATGTAATTAATTTATGTTTGAAAATTATGTAATTTGATTAGATAGTAATGGCTAGAAGAAATTTATTTTGATGACTTAAGCAATATATGTTAAGTAAGTGATACCAAGTAAAAATTAGTAATTAGTAATTGAATGCCTATACTGATGTGGTTGAACTTTTAATTAAATTAAAAAGGAAACAAGCAGTTGCTTTTTGTGTAGGAAGCTTGATCAGTTATAGTTAATATTAACTGGATTCAATTCCATTACATCTATTTTTAATACGACAAGACACATAGCCTATTCAGACCTTAGATTTTATTGAAGATGAATTTGTTTTGCTGAAATGTTTCAGATACAAGAAAACCGTGTTTGTTCGTTTTACTACTCAAGTAACTGGGCTTGGAATACGAGTGTTGTTAAAACAATAACTTGTCTAACACAAAAGTAAAGCTGTATTTTCAAACCAGTAAACAGAGCCAACATAATTATTGCAAAACACCTGATGTTTGTCCTCTTTCAGAATTCAGTTTTAATGCAGATAGTTGTTTTATATAATATAAATGCTTTTTAACTGGCCTCTAAAACTACTTATTTAATTTTAGGTGAAGTAGTTGTATCAATTATTCTATACAACTGCACATTTATCCTACAAATGGATACTTTATTGCCGAATAACTGGATATTTATCCATTCTTGTTATTAGGGAGGGTTAGAAATGCTTCTGTTGATCTTTCTAAACTTTGGAACATGTGTATTCTTCCTGTTAATATTGCATGACTTTGATACATTTTCTGAGATTGTGTCTCACAATTAAGGATATCAAAGTATCTGCTAACCATATGTAATATGTTCCAGTGTATGTCAAGAATTCAACAGCTAAAATACATTTCCCATCTTGGAGGTGAGTTTCAGTTTTATGTTTGTAGTTCTTCATGTCAGCATAAGATTGAAATTTGGGATAGAAATGTGTCTGTTTGTTGAAGATGAAGGGTTTCAGGTAACTGTGAATAAAATGCTGATAATAAAGAAGGGAAAATTTTGGACTTCAAAAGATTTCAGACTTGAGGGGATTATGGTGTATGTATGTTTGTATTGTAAGGTATATGATGCGCAAAAAACTGCAGCTGAATACACTAACTGGTTGCTCAACCATAAGGTATAGTCAGTTGAAAGCTCTTCATTTGATAGTAAGAGGGATAGAGTCTCAGTCAAATTTGAAACAAAACTTAACAAGCAAGACAAGGCTCATTTTGGAGAAGGGCAAAACAGCCAACTTGTTTTTAAAAAGACATTATGATTTAATGACTTGTTACTGAACATTCACATTTGCAACAGGATTACTGTAATAAATACTACTCATGTCAGTTTTAGTTACCTTTAGCAGGATAGTATGCCTATCTTTAACTTGTTACCTTTCTTGGGGTGGACAGCTTTCTGGGTCAGTATGTTACTGGAGTGTTTATTGCAGCAAGGTTGCAGAAAATTTCAATTTGAAAGCAGGTTTAAGTGTTGGATACATTTGCTATTTTAGCGAGTTGATATATTTGCTTACTCTCACAAATTCTGGGTCATCAGTTTAGTTTTCTCTTCTTCCCCACCCTTTATCTGTCTCAATCTGTTGAGGCCTATCCATATAAGCTATCAAGCTATGTAGCCATGATGCATTCACTTGTCTTTATTTTATTTTTCTTTAGATGGGATTCCTCTCCAGTTCCAAAGCATACAAATCAATTTTGGCTTGATATTAAATGGAATAAATTGTACATATCCTGTGACAATCACTACCAATGGAGTTTTTTGTGCTGGAAATCGGCACGGCACTGATGCTGGCTGGGGTTATGCTGATCATGTTATGGAAAGGTAAACCAACAGGTGAGACATACAATTCTTGTTTATAGTTTTAATGTCTTAATGTCTGCATTAGAGTTGAGAATAATTACTAGTCTAGTGATTTTTTTTACTTGTTTGGGGGAGGAGATCAAACTCAGTTTATAAATTGTTATGTATATTTGATTGAATTATATCTGATTTAATTGTTTGCAAGTTTTACAATATTTTTATATAAAAAATTCCATTATATAGTTTGACCTTGACGGTTCTGTTTGATAAACACCAAATGTTGACGTAGATCCTGTATAAACAATGTATTCATATTTCCAAAACCGGAGTGATATTTCTGTTTTCTAAAAGGAACTGTAGACCTCAACACACTGCAGGTTAAATCATATGTCATCGTCTTCCATCTTGGATTCTTCGTCGGGACATGAACTTGAAATCATTAGAACATTTTATTATTAGGACTCCTAAAATTGTATTCGTGGATTATTCTTGGAATTTTTTTGGATTTGATTATTTAAACCGTAGGTTCATGTTTTTTCGTATTTACAGATGTTTTTCCAAGGAAATAAATTGTTATAGTTTTCAAAGCTTGTTGTTTTCACTCTTTCTTGTGTTACTCTTTATTCAAACCTAAACACGTAACATAAGAAAATAAAATTGTTTAACAAAATGACTTGTCAGACATTGTTAAAGTCTATAATTCTACGAAATCTTGCATTCGGCTATGCCTTGAGCACAATGTCTTCAAAATGGAATGGAATTGAAAGTATCCTTTCAACCAAGACCACAGTACGGGTGATTTATTCATCGACACTAAAGATAACTTGAGTGAATAATGCATCCAAATTATGAACTACCAGTGCAATGCAAGATTTTCAAATAGCCAGAGTAGGCACCGGCCTTTGGGCCCCATGACAAAGGATCAAAATAATATTCATAAAACGTATTTGGAGATACTTTGCATCGAGGACATCAAGGGCCTGAGGGCCTCCACAGGGTTTAATCTGACACAATCTTGTTGATTGTTGAGAAAGATAAAAATTGGTTCTCGTTTGTCTCCATGCATAGTCTAATGTTCATTGTTTAGCCACTCAGATATTTATCAATGGCAACTGTGAGCTTGATAGTCGCATAAGTTCAGAAAAAAGTTTTTTTAAAGACTTTTATTTTTTTCCCCAGTTCTCCTATACTTATGGTATTCCAAACTCTAATTCACATAGAAATGTTAAATTAGTTATTGAACTTCTTTAAAGAAAATTGAATATAATATGTTGTGTTGAAAATATGATATTTAATATTCATTGTCTTTTAAGTAAGTTAAAGGATTTTGACCAAGGTGGCAGCATATTGCACATTCTCAATCCACATGATTCCCACACTTAGAAAAGCTTTTGCTGCTAATGAGATCATCTAATCTTGATTTATCATAAGTATTTCTTTTCTTTTTCAGAAAAGACCAAGTCAACCAGTATTCACTCATTTGAAATAATTAAGTCAACCAGTATGAAGTCATATGGGTCACTTGAAGTTGATCCTTCAAAGTACCAAGATAAAGGGTAAAACTGGAATAGTTACATTTTTCCCTTTCATTGCAATCAAATAAAGGACAATACATATATTTTTCAGACAATTCTCTTTTCTTTGACAGTTTATCATTAACCTTTCTCAATTGAAACCAACCTAATACACTGTATATGATCATGGAAAAAAACATAAAAAACTGATACAAAATCAAACTAAACAGCAAAGAACTAACGTTTTCCACAGAATCAAACCAAACAAAGCAATCAAACCACCCCTGCAAACACCAAATATCAGAAGCAACTGTTAGCACATAATATAGTTAAAAATCATTAAACAATATGAAGAAAATTTAAAATAAACATGTGGAACAAAAATAAAAATGCAAAAACATAAATTGTGACAAAAATAAAACAATTGCTTGTATTAGTGGTCCATATGTGCCTTTTGATATTAGAAATTCTTTAGTTTCAATAAACTTTACATTTTTGTACATCTTTAGTAATCTAGATATGCCACACAATTAATACAGATGCATCAGACCAGTAATCTACATACCACACTAGTAATCTAGATGAGACACTCTAGTAATCTGGATGTGACACTAGTAATGTAAATGTGACACACTTGTAATCTAATATAGATGTGACACTAGTAATCTAGATTGAGACACTAGTAATGTAAATGTGACACACTAGTACTCTAAATGTGCAAACTAGATATCTACATGGATATGTGGTTTTTTATGATTCAAAAATTGTCACTTTCATCATCATTTTGGTGTGGTGAGCATACTGAAGTTTTGTATTTTTCTTCATAAATCTCAAATGTCTTTTCTTTTTTAAATCTAGCCTTCCTTCTTATTGCATACTTTGTTATAACAACTTTCCTGATATAGCACAATACTGCTTTGGACCCCTTATATAAAATGAAACTAGTGTATTTGAATTGGTTTATCAAATTAATGACAAAACAGGTTGAAAAGAAAAACAACATTATTGGTATGCTGGAATGTTATCTTTATGCCCACTGTAAAATATATTTATATGTTTATTTTTTTTCTGAAATAGTATTGTATCTTTAGTTCCTTTTCAATAGATTATTGCCTCATAAAATTTGATCATTCTTGTTCTATAGAATATTTGCATGTAATATTAATATCATAAAATATTAAACATTTAGATCTTTGAACTTTAGAGTTCATTTGTATGAAAGATTGCACACATTTAAAAGGAAGTTTTCCATAAAAATATTGTAGGAATACAGGTTTAATGATTAGTTTTATTAAAAAACATTTAAGAAAAAATAATGAATACAAAAGATGATGTAAAACATAGGTATCCATCCTGTCTCTGGCTTCAGGAGTTTTAAACTATATTTTCTTTCACAAACCGTGGCATGGTACATATGCCACTTTTAAGGACCACAAGTAGATTTTAGAAAATGATGAACATAGTGTCAGCCCCTTCAAGAGACTCTTGTTACCAATTGATTGTCCTAGGGGCAGATTTACTAGCATGTGTTCAATGGACAAGCATAAATATTTGATTCCTACCTCTATGCATGGTGGTACAGTAAATCATATAACACTATAAGACCGCATGACATTTTATCAATTTTAAATCGCAATCTGATTTTCATTGAAAGAATCATGTTACATTTTATGTTCACTTTCATTTGACAGAGGTGGTAGTCAAAATACAGACCCTGAGAGTCAGTTGAAAGTGTTTCAAGGTATTGTATTGATTATTTTTATTTTTATTTCTACCCATTTGTGTGAAAACAATCCTTATTTCTATTTCTGCAATAATAATAATAATAATAATAATAATAATAATAATTTCCATATTTCCACATTGCTTGTAATTTGTTTCTGCTTACATATACGGTAAGGAAGTATTCAACTCAGATGCTTGTATGTTGCAAGTGGAGTCGGCTGTCTCAGAAGTAATAGACCAAAGCCATCTACAGAAAGTGTCAACCCTGTGAATAAGATCGCCGTTTTTGAAAGATTTGTGATGCCTTTTCAATTGGACAAATGTTCACATGATTTTTTGGCATTGCACTCCTTAAAAAATATCTTATATTAAATAGTGAGTGTGGTTTTGGTCCATCTTCACATTATTAAGGTTAACACGTTTTTGTAAAAGTCAGTCAAAGTACCTCCAGAATTGTTCAACTTACCATATATACTCGTATTTATTTTGTATCCAAATACCAACTGCATAGACCCAGACCTGCAATTACATAATGTATATATTAGGCAACTCATCCATTATGTGATTGAATCATAGTGGTCATCTCACCAGTTTCAAGTTTATATTATAACATTGCCATCTTCCTTACACAGTCTCCCTCTCTACATTTGTAAACAAAACAATCCAATGATGAACCTTCTCTTTATTTGGTGATATAGATTACATCAGGACTTCCTTATATATATATATATATATATATATATATATATATATATATATATATATATATATATATATATATATATATATATATATATATATATATATATATATATATATATATATATATATAATTCAACATATTTTGATAATAAAGTATCACCAATATTAGTTCTAAAGATACAACAAGGAGATGAAAGAAATTTTCAATTATGATTGCTGTATAAATAATATCATTTGTCATGGCATATGTTTTATCAGCATATAGACTAATCAACAGATATCAGCACTGTATGAATTTATCAAATTTTTTAATCACTTTACGGATTTATCAAGCATGTTGATTTTATCAACAAATATAATTGATATATGGAATATTCAACAAATATGATGAATATATTATGGTGCTTTAGACTGATACACATATAATGATATTGAATTTAGTCTTAAAACCATAAAAAAACTATACATGTATATTCCTTGAATATATATGATAGTTTTGTCTTCTGCTATCCCGACAATGATTATCAATGCTCCCAATACACCATTCCATATGAATGGTCAAGGAATGCTCTCATGTAGTCCACTCCTTCTCCCATGCTGAAGGATCCCTCAGAAACATCCCTACCCTGTAGAATAACTGATCCAGAGCATTTTGCCCCTCTCACTGAGTTAACCTATAACATCATTAAACAAACATCCCCATTAATCACAGTACATGTATCTGGATTAAATCGTCCTGCAGAGTTTGAGAACTTTCTGTTATATCTAAAAATACAATAACTGAGGTGTTTAATAAATGAGACACATTTATTTGTAAATAAAATAATATACATTATGCATGAATACACATAAACTGCCTTCATTACACATTAAATTCTTTCTGAGAAATGTACAAGATTGTTATTATTATAATCATTTTTATACATGAAGCTATCTGCAAATAGAACATGGATTATAACAAGTCAAATGTTTCTCATCATTGTAATACATACATCATATAAATGACTGACTGTTCAGCTATAAAATGTCTAACCTGAAACTGATTATGTTCTGTCCATGTGCAGGGCGTGCGTTATGTAACAGAAGGTCTGACTTTCTAGAAATTTAGAATAATTCTGAAATGTTCAGTGTGTAAAAAATTCCTCACATCGAATGGATTGCAAGAAAGAACAATGTTTTTACATTTTCACAAGGCTTATCTGCCATGTGGCAATATAGAGAAGAATACCACTATAAGTGACATGGATGTGGTTAAATGCACAGTCAGAGAACTTGGGCTAAATGGTTCCCACCACTGCCATTGGTCTGTGCATGCTTCACTGAGAGAGCAGAAGTCAAAATTTCGAAATCATCAGGCTTAAAAATCGTACATCCCATGTAATGCTTTATGCAGCAATGGAACTAAATTTGCATTTTTATTCAGATATAGTACAAGCGTTTTCTCGTGTTAACACATCTGCATGATACAGGTGATATAACTGTTGCTATATACCTTTGTACATCTCTCATTTAAGATTTTCTGGAGCATAACTCCAAAACCGTTCAAGTTATTTCAACCAGACTTGGTACACAAGTCAAGTAAGTGAGTCAAGGAGCCTTAATTTTGATTGTATTCATGCAGTACTCATGTTACCATCAGAACAAATTGTAGCATATGTAAAGTAGATACAGTATACAAATTGAATTTTGCGTACATTTTACAAAATTAGAGACTCTTGGACCATAGGGTGCTTTTAGTATAAAACCTTACATAAACTAGAAACCAAGGTAATGTGTCATCCCTTGTTGACTTGTTTTGAAAGATAGTAGTCAATGGTCAAACATTTGATAAAAATTCTCTCCTCGAGAAATGTAATTAAATGTTGCACATAATTGAACATAAGACTTGCCTTATATCATAGTATATATGAATCAAAAGGTCAAAGGCCAATGTGAAAATAAATTTATATCTATGAGTTGTCATAAGTTTATAAGGGTTCACAATTCTGTGTGTGGATATCAAATAAAAAAGGGTAAATATCAAGGTCACAGGGTTAATATTTTCAACTTATAAAATTATTGACTTTGGAAAAAGCTGTATACTCTGTTTCCCTCAATATTTTGATACTTATCCACTTTTGCACATAAAGTTACAAATGTAGGTGAGGCATCCATTGGAATTTGTTGGCTGACAGGTCGAAGGCCAGGGTAACACATTTGGAATGGTATGGTACTATTTTGGACTAATGAGTCATTAAAAGTAATGAAATTAGTTTTATATAGTATCTATTCATTAAAACTGTTATTTATGTTTTTAATTATTTTCAACAGAGCAAATGTGGTTAGCGCTTGACCAGTTTGAAGCTAGCGATGATCTTCAGGTCTTATGGATTGCAGTAGAAGCCGAGTTAAGAGAATTAGATGAGAGTGGAACTGTTCCTGAAACTGAAATTGAAAGTGCAGGTGAGAGAGAGTGAGAAAGAGAAAGAGAGACGGGGAGAGAGAGAGAGAAGAGAAGAGAAGAGAGGAGAGAGATAGAGAGAGAAAGAAAAGGAGAGAGAGATAATGAGGCTGGTAAAAATAATCACGTCTTTGACTGTTTTTGGTACGTTTTAAATTTTCTTCTTGGATAGCACATATTTTGGTATCTACTCAGACATTCTTTTGAAAATTGGTTATAATACGTTTTTGATAACGCATTAAAATCTCAAAAAAATGTTGAGTAAAATATTTTGTTAATGCTTTCTTTATTATTACTAATCTTGAGTGAGAATGATTCATTTTACATACAAAAAAAACCACAAAAAACAAAAGAAGATTTATCGGTACAAGGGTAGGGCAAATCCAGACAGAGACTGTATTTGATGTTAATAATATGAGTGATTGGCTCTAGAGGGACAGGGAAAATCAAGATATAGACTGCATATGATGTAAATAATAAGAGTGACTAGCTCTAAAGGAACAGGGAAAATCAAGAAAAGACTATTTGATGAAAATAATAAGAGTGAATGGCACAAGATGGACGGGAAAAATCCAGATTCAAAACTGTATTTGATGTAAATAACAAGAGTGACTGGCTCTAGAGGGACAGGGAAAATCCAGATAGAGAATGTATTTTATGTAAATAATAAGAGTAACTGGCTATATAGGGACAGGGAAAATCCAGATAGAGACTGTATTTGATGTAAATAATAAGAGTGACAGGCACTAGATGGACAGGGAAAATCAATATAGAGACTAGAGTGTATTTGATGTAAATAATATGAGTGACTGGCTCTAGAGGGACAGGGAAAATCCAGATAGAGATTGTATTTGATGTAAATAATATGAGTGACTGGCACTAGAGTGACAGGGAAAATCAAGATAGAGACTTATTTGATGTAAATATTAGTAGTGACTGGCTATAGAGTGGCACGGACAATCCAGATAGAGACTGTATTTGATGTAAATAATATACGTGACTGCCTCTAGAGGGACAGGAAAAATCCAGATAGAGACTGTATTTGATGTAAATAATATGAGTGACTGGCTCCAGAGGGACAAGGAATATCCATATAGAGACAAGAGTGTATTTGATGTAAATAATATGAGTGACTGGCTCTAGAGAGAGAGACAGGGAAAATCAAGATAGAGAATTATTTGATGTAAATATTATTAGTGACTGGCTATAGAGTGGCACGGACAATCCAGATAGAGACTGTATTTGATGTAAATAATATACGTGACCGCCTCTAGAGGGACAGGAAAATTCCAGATAGAGACTGTATTTGATGTAAATAATATGAGTGACTGGCTCCAGAGGGACAAGGAATATCCATATAGAGACAAGAGTGTATTTGATGTAAATAATATGAGTGACTGGCTCTAGAGAGAGAGACAGGGAAAATCAAGATAGAGACATTATTTGAAGTAAATAACATGATCGACTGGCTCTAGAGCGGACAGAGAAACTCCAGACAGAGACTGTATTTCATGTAAATAATATGAGTGCCTGGCTCTAGAGGGACAGGGACAATCCAGATAGAGATAGTATATGATGTAAATTTTAAAATTGATTATAACAGGAGAAGCTGGCAGCACAGGTATAAGGTAAATCCAGCTTGATACACGTACAAATGCAAATAACAGCAGAGACTAGCAGTAAAGAAGTAGTGCAAATCTAGCTACAGTCTGCACATGATGTAAATAATAATAATAAGGACAAACAGTACAGGGGTATAATAGTGATAGCAACAGGGACTGACCGTAAATGGGTAGATTGGGTAGATTGGTGATAATTACATGGACTGACAGTACAGATGTAGATTGGTGATAACAACAGAGAATGAAAGTACAAGGGTGGATTGGTATTTTATAATATCGACTGACAGTACAGGGTTAGATTGTTGATAATAAGAGGGACATACAGTACAGGGTTAGATTGGTGATAACAACAGAGACTGATAGTACTGAGAGGTAGATTGGTGATAACATCAGGGACTGACAGTACAAGGGTAGATTGGTGATATTAACAGGGACTGACAGTACATATATAGATTGGTGATAATAACAGAGACTGGCAGTAAAGGGGTAGAATAGTGAGAATAACAAGGATTTACAACACAGGGGTAAATTGGTGATAATAACATTGATTGACGGTACATGGCTAGATTGGTGATAACAATAGAGACTGACAGTACATGGGTATATTGTTGATGACAACAGGGACTGACAGTACAGGGGTAGAATGGTAATAATAACAGGGATTGGCAGTACAGATATATATTGATGAGAATAACTAGGACTGACAGTACATGGGTAGATTGGTAATAATAACAGGGACTGACAGTACAGAGGTAGATTGATGGTAATAGCAGGGACTGCCATTACAGGGGTAGATTGGTGATAATAACAGGGAATGTCAGCACAGAGATAACTGAGTAATAGCAACAGGGCCTGACAGTACAGGGGTAGATTGGTGATAATAACAGGGGTTGACAGTACAGGGGTAGATTGGCGATAATAACAGGGACTGACAGTACAGAGTTGGATTGGTATTTAATAACAGGGACTGAAAGTGCAGGGTTAGATGGGTGATACTAAGAGGGACAGACAAAACAGGGGTAGATTGGTGATAACAACAGGGACTGACAGTACAGGGGTAGATTGGTGATACCAACAGAGACTGACAGTACTGAGGTAGATTGGTGATAATAACAGAGACTTACAGTAAAATGGTAGATTGGTGAGAATAACAGGGACTTACAATACTGGGGTAAATAGGTGATAATAACATGGACTGCCAGTACAGGAGGTAAGTTGGATATAATACTAGAGACTGACAGTACAGGAGGTAAGTTGGATATAATACTAGAGACTGCCAGTACAGGAGGTAAGTTGGATATAATACTAGAGACTGACAGTAAATTGGTATATTGGTGATAACAACAGGGCCTGACAGTACAGGGTTGGATTGGTGATTATAACTGGGAATGATATTATAGGGGTAGATTGGTGATTATAACAGGGACTGACATTATTGGGGTAGATTGGTGATAATAACATGGCCTGAATGTGCAGGGGTAGATTGGTGATACTAACAGAGACTGACAGTACAGGGGTAGATTGGTGATAATAACAGGGACTGACAGTACAGGGGTAGACTGGTGATAATAACAGGGACTGGCAGTCATGGGATACGGCAAATCCAGATAAAGATTTAAGTGGATAAATTGGTGGTCATAGCTGATAAAGAAGTATAGACAGACATCTGAGATATGCACACTATCTGACCACTAAAGAATAGCCAGGTCAAATGTCAAGGCTGACGGAGTCTCATATTGTATTTTTTTGTACATAAAAGGCTATTTACCATTAATTAGCACACAAAACTACATGATCAAACACAACACTGCTCCATACGGTTGACTCATTTGTGTTCCAGTGACATGACTCCATAAGGCTGACTCATATGTGTCCCAATGACCTGCATCTAAAATATGGTTGTATCATTTGTTTCATTGACATAACTCCATATGGTTGCCCCATTTGTTTTCCAGTGAAATGACTCCATATGGTTGACTCATTTGTTTTCCAGTGACCTGACTCCATGTTGTTGACTCACAAAACCACTCATAATTGCTCTGCATAAACTGTTTGCTCATGTAATACAACTTAGCATAGATCATTATCTCCCTTATCCTTTAAGTGTTTTATATAATTGTGGGAATAATAGTTGAATTGACACTTTGCCTGCTATGACAATCTTCCTCTTTATCCATCAAACGGTTCTAAATGTCTAAAGTCATTCAGAGTAAAACAATTGCTGTTAAATTATATGGAGTTTTAAAACAAATGCTGAATTTAGGTATATTTTATAACAGTTTATACCTATGTTAGATTGAAAAAATTGTTCTGCACTTTTTGTGCTTAAATAATTAGATGATGAAATTGAATTAACACCTTCCTTTGTACAATGTATTTTTACCCAGTTGACATCTGAACTTATGCCAGTTGTTGAGAATTGCTAATTTGTCTGTTGTTTTTCTGTGTTTTGAGTCAAAATGAATTGTTCTTTTAAATGTATTCCCTCTCAAGATATCCATAAGAGCTCTGCTGTCCTTGCATCATTGAGATTGACTGGTTATAACCTAGTGAAATAAATTCTGAGTCAGAGTTGTGATAAATTATACACTTTTCACTTTCAGCCTTAAACCTTTTCACTATTTTGTTGTTCGGTAATATAACTGTAGAAAGGTTTAGATATATAGATGGACACCTGAAGACATAAAGGCAGACACGAAGATTAAAAATTGGTGTTTTTGTGACAGAACAGAGATGTCAATTTTAGGACAGACCAGGTAACTTACAAAATTTGGTCAGGAGGTTTAACTTCAAAAGATGATGATTTTCATAAACCCAGTTTTTTAATCATGAAGATGGACAAAACTTTCAACTATATTTTTGAACAAAAATCCAGTTTTAAACAATATTAAAATATGCACATTGTCTCAGCACAAGTCCTTTCATTGGCATATATATTGAAGTGGTGGTTTCATCCCCAAAGATTAAAGAAAATCATGCTATTTTAAACATAACCTTGTAAGGGAGTTTTGGAGTATAACATAATGTTTGTAGTATGTCACATAGTGTTACAGCTGATACAAGAGATTATCATAGAGGCTAGTAAAAGGTAAGGTGGTCACGCACAAGCATCCATCTCAATTCACAGATTTCTTAATTAGCGCAGAATAGCTAGCATGAAGTTGTTTAAAAGTTTTGAAGACTGCTGCGGGAGTGGCCATTACACTTATTTGCATAGGTAAAGTGGAATAACCCAATTCATTTAAAGTTATATGTAAATTCAACAGATGCATGTGGAGGAACAAATGTTATTGTACATCATGACCTTGAAAAATAATGTTTGAACTTAAAGATTATTGGCAACTTCCTGATAATCAGCAGCATTACTTTGAGATACAATTACTGGATTTTACTTCATATATTAAATGCAAAATATAATCTAGGTGATAGTAGTAATGTTGTACATGTGTGAAGTGTTCAAATGCATGTGTGATTCAATAATAGATGAGCCATCTGCAAAGCCCAACAAAACTAACTTTTTGGCACTATAATGACATCACTGATCAGTCTTTATGGAGTGTACACCATCTTTTGACAAAACAACACCACCCAGGGTATTTGACACTCCCTCACAGCATGCTAATGTGGAAAGATTGTTTTCTGTACTGAGAAAAATTCTACAAGATCTTTGAAAAAGTTTGAAATACAGTAACATCGAGTCTTCAGAGAGTGTAAAATTGATCACAAATGGCATCTGCATTACCTTCACCCCACCCAGTGAACTGATGAGAACAGCTAAAATGCATCCTAATAAAGAAAATATTTTACTGTCCAATGGATGTTAACTTAAAAGAATATTTGTTATTTATTTAATACTTATCGGATTGATATTGTGTGCATATGCATTTGTTTGTATCTGGTGATGGTTGATATTATGTTGAGTGTTAGCACATGCATGTGTATGTATATATCTGGTGATGGTTGATATTATATGAGTGTTGGCACATGAATGTGTATTTATCTGGTGATGGTTGATATTATGTGAGTGTTGGCACATGAATGTGTATTTATCTGGTGATGGTTGATATTATGTGAGTGTTGGCACATGCATGTCTAGGCATCTGGCAATTTTTGAGGTTTAGCATACTGAAAGTTGTTAATATTCTCATACATATAACTAATAAAGGAAAAAATATGTTATGGACACAAATATTTGTTTCTATTTTTAAGGGCTTGACCAGAACAATTATGATCATTTATGCAAGGCATTTGTAGATATAGAGGATCAGTTTAAGGAACAGAGGTAAGACTGTGTATGGTGCATGAGTATTGTCACTACTTTGGTGTGCCTGCAGTATTATGTAATAGTGGGAGTTTGAAGTGTGTATATTACGAGTGTACCCGTTTACCATGGTAATGTATTATGATGGTATGTACCATGGTACATTCTCATTGTGCCGGTACTTCAGTAATTTTGGTCATTAAGAAATATATTGGAATTCCCAAGTATTAACTTGTTATAAAATTAATGATATTAACAGCTTGTTTTCATTTTTCATGGCAAAATAAGACAAATATAAATCTTTTGCAAAACAATTGTATTTGTAACAAAAATAATTTTAAATATT
This sequence comes from Sinohyriopsis cumingii, assembly GCA_028554795.2. NCBI lineage: Eukaryota > Metazoa > Mollusca > Bivalvia > Unionida > Unionidae > Sinohyriopsis > Sinohyriopsis cumingii. The sequence goes on from CM068824.1 coordinate 130,694,417, forward strand.
ACAAATATAATTATATTTATAATCCTTTTGTAACAAGTTTGACAAACATGCCACATGTGGCATTGTGGCAGCCATATTGGACATAGTGATTTCGACTGATAATAAATGAAGTAATTTCTTAGTTATTTAGTAGCATTATATTAGTGTGTCATGCATTGCTTTATAGGACTGGTCTTTAGATTAAAATTTCAGAACAATCAGAGGAAACTGTATTGATACCAAAATTAGGTCAAGTATTTATCTTTTCTGCCAGAATAATTTTTATATTTTCAGTCATTTGCTTGTGACATGTTCTTCATCTTTAACACAATAACATTCAAACTTCATTTTGATCCCATGCTGATGGAACTGTAACCAGAAAATCGGATTAATACAGTTTTATTCACAAGTTAGTCAGTGCACATTTTGCAAAATAATATCAAAGAATTTACATTACCTATATGTTGCAGTTTCATTTTCATTTTGATAAATTACCAGAATCACAGTTTAAATGAAATTGTCTTATTCCATAAATATACAAGCCCTGACTTGAGTTTCAGAAAAAGTACAAAATGGTCACTTCTGGCAAATATGCTGTACTCCTTCATGTTTTAGACAAACATGGGTGTATTATCAGACAAATTATGGTGGCCATGACTTTGAGCATAAAGATAGGACCATCAATGTGGTAAAAGATAGGACCGTCAATGCGGTACAAGATATGACCATTATTGCAGTACAAAATAGGACGATCAGTGTGGTACAGGATAGTGTCATCAATGTGGTACAAGATAGGACTATCAATGTGGTACAAGATAGGACCATCAATGTGGTACAATATAGGACCATGAATGTGGTATAATATAGGACCATCAATTCAGTACAAGATAGAACCAATAATGCAGTACAAGACAGGACCATCAGTGTAGTACAGGACAGGGCCATCAAGTGGTACAAGATAGGTCCATCAATGCGGTACACATAACACCTTTGATGATGTGGAAGACTACTATATTTTATCCCATATTTTCAATCAGCTTAAAAATTATATAGCTGAAATGAAACTGTGATACAATATTTTAAACTTTTGAGCCATGACATTGACATTGAAGAGAGGACATGAAGTGGTGTGCTACACTGAATGTACCAAGTCACAGGTGGAAATATTGTCTTTGTTTTGCTTTTCAGATATTTCCTAAACAGACATATCATTTTGAAACTCAGAACAAGTTCAGTTAAAAGGTTGTCAATGAATCGGTTTGTGTAGTGACATATTTTTGTGTCAAAACTTGTTAAGCTGGAAATACTGAAGGTAGACAAATGGAAAAAAGGAATTTGGTAGGCATATTGGCATTTGTGTGTAGATGACCTGATTAGATTTTCAGCCATTATGTTAATTACAAAAATCATAACACATTTTTGAAACTTTCTGAACTTGAACCTTTTTTAATAAAGTATTTTTAGTATGAATAGGAAAAACCACTTAAGTTAATTTACTTATTTGTATTCATATGTAATGATCTGATTATATCTGCAGGCCATGCAGCAGATTTTAAAACATTGTAAAATTATGAATGATTTTTGTTACTTTGTTTATTTGGCCTGCAGGGATATAGATGTTTTAGAAACACAGGTTTACTTGTGTATCATTACAGTTTATGTCAGCTCAATAACAGTTATACTCTGTGCTTTTTCTGCTCCAGATATGAAATTGCGCTGTCTCGACTTAAAGCATGCCGGTCAGTTTTTATGTACAGTGATCTCCACGGAGTCCAGGATATTTTCATGGAAGATAACTTCACCATCCTAAAACTGCTCTTCTTTAAGAGTTATGTAGATTAGATGATTTGTGCAGGTATCACTTTGATAGAGTGCTTTATTTCAGTTTACTCTACATTTAGATGTAAGGAGTTTGTTTAATGTTGGTAAAGACAATAAAAGATGTTTGTGTTGGAGTACCCTTTCAGTGAGGTATGATTTTCTGTATCAAGAAAGGCAACTCCAATTTAGCTAATGACCAATGCGTTATAGTAGTACTGTCCCTTGGATATTGTTCCTATGACTATTACTTCATATAATGAAAATTTGCTTCAAAAGGAAATCACTTTAAGTCTTCCAATAACGTTTCAGATGGTAATGTAGTTTGTATGGTTAGATTTAAAAAACATATTTTGAATATTAATAACATTTTTTAGTTAGTATAGTCAACATGACCATTAGTAGTGTTATTATTTTCTTCTCCATTATCTCTTATGTGAATTCATCCGTCCGAATCATCAATGTTTTCAATACGATTGATAAACACATATAATGTATGGTGTATGTATGGTGTAATTTGCTTCTATAGAAGATATTTAATGTGTTCTCAAATATTATTGTCTTTATTGATTTTGCTTGTTTCTTGTTGGATCATAGCTTTTACTAAACAAGTCATGTAAATGTGTACATGATATGTATAATATGCTAATTGGTGATAAATAGCCTGACTGAGCATGATGTATTCATATTCATGATTCATGTTTCTATTTTGTATTTTTATTGATGAATCTTAAGCTTATTAATTGATGGCTATGAAATGAAAATTTTATATCACGACTGCTGACAAGTGCAGACCTGGTCCTTTTCAGCCGGTGTTCTATTACTATATGGAGCCAGGATCTAACAAATCGTAGTGCTACTAATATGTTTTGTAAATGACTTAAGTAGGTGACTGCATATAAGTTACTTTTCCTTGCAGCCCACTCAACTGCAATGTGATTTTGAAATATTTTACAACCTGACTGCTGCTATTGTCATTAGGGTAAATCATGTAACATTTGGTGTCTTGGTTTTTATCTATTATATTGTCCCTATATTGGCATGATACGTGATATATATATCCATCGCCATATGTCAATGTTTGGATAATTAATTCATATATTGTTTGCATTTAGGTTGACATCTTTAAAAACAACAGTCTTGTGGACAAAAAAGTTTTAAAATAAAAATACATTTTATTGTAATTTAACAGTCAAAGGTCACTGTCAGTCAGTATATCTTTTTCATGTTATCACGCTTGTCAAAATACATGCATGTTATAATATAAATGTGTAAAAATTGATGTCATTTGTTTTTTTAATAGTAATTGAGCCATTAACATGACTGTGTGCTTTAATCGGCAGTCATGTCTCTTGATGCCATTTCAGTATTTTATTATTTTATTGCTTAAATCTGTTTCACATACTTTAGGTTCTGGTGACTCAGTATATATATATATATATATATATATATATATATATATATATATATATATATATATATATATATATATATATATATATATATATATATTGCATGCTGATTGTAAAGCTATTGCACTGATTAAAGGTCACTGGCCACCTTTATTGCACAAACGTGTGATAGTATTATTGTCATAAAAATGCATTTGTTATATATGCACGCCATATAAATGTTTAATTAGACTTAAAAATCTGCTTTTTATATTGAAAACATTATTTGGCAGTCTCCGTAATTATGTTTGGAGTGCCAAAAATGGATATGATGTACATTTATCCCTTCTAAACAACCTTGTCATTCATGTATTTTTCCCTCCATGTAAATGTTTCTGTGATATCTTACGATTACTCTTTTGAACAACAAGTATGGTGCACTGTGTTGCATATGTATGTATCCAAAAAAGTGATGATGGGACAAAATAGTCCTTTCCTTTTCTGAAGGACTCTGTTTACCACAAACAAAAGAGGACTGAAGCTGTGGGATCCAATAGTGTGAGGGATGGGACAGTCCTAAATTCTCCTAAATCCAGTAGAAAGATCTATGGTGCATATGAGAAGAGTAATATCAAGAGCGTAAGTTAAATATATTTAAAAAAGGATTACAGAACAGTAATGTTAATGCAGATGTCAAATATTAATGTTTAATATAATCATGATACTTTTTGAATGTGCAGAGTGTAGACTTTGATGAAACTTTTTATTTAGCATTATTATAATCAATATGAACTCAAAAGGATTTGTAAAAGGAAATATGAGGTATTACTCTGGGGCATTTATCATTTATAGGTGTACAAGTCTGTACAATCAATCATATATATATATATATATATATATATATATATATATATATATATATATATATATATATATATATATATATATATATATATATATATATATATATATATCATTTACCATATATATCTGGACACGATGCAATGATTATTTATTTTCCTGTCCCAGAACTTATGGTGAAACTTTTTCATCAAGGTATATGTCCCAAGTCAAGAAACGAAATGACTTTGTATTGGATTTGTGGCCGTCTCCTGCATGGTACGATAAAATAGCTAAACAAATTACTTTTTTGAAAAAAGAATGAAAGAAGCTTACTTTTCATTGTTATAATTTATTCCTTCTTTTTTCATCATGCAATATTTATAAAAGAAAAAATAATATAGCTGTGAACTCAGTATATGTAGCAGATGCAGGTTGGCATATGCTTCCTAACTGTAGTGTGTATCAATCATGTCAGGTAACATACTCACCAATGAGAGAGGAATATCACCCGAATGCTTGATGGTACTGCCATTCACACACGTTACGTTATAAGATCCAAAATGACCGAGATTGTGTTAACTCTACGACAGTATCTCGGAAATAAAAATCATTATTTTAAAATACATTCATTGTGAGTGCAGATGATAATCCTTTCACTGGCATGGGTTACTACAGTATTATTAAAGCATGTTATAGCTGTGTATACTATTTACCCTACTATCACCAATGAACGTTTGTATCAATTAAGATTACATTATAGCAAACAAATAGAAGTCTGGCTGATGAATAATAACAACCGGCAGCGATGAATAAACTCATTGTTTAAACTTTCAGACAGGATATCATATATGAAGGTTATTTTATTATAAAGCAAGCCAACCAAGGAAACTGACTTTGGATTATTTAAAGTCTACCAATATTTTTATGGAGTTAGACGGCATAAGGAAGCCAACTTTGGTTCTTTTAAGTGTGCCAATTTCTTTTGTTTTCACAAAGTCATCAAACATAAGGAAGCCAGCATTGATTTATTTTTACCTGTATTAATTGGAATTTTGGAAACAACTTGAACTTATGGAACAGTTTTACAAGCAACACAATCTGGTGCATTCTGCACGGTTATCGATTTAAGGCTGAACAGTAAATTAGTTTTCAATAGTTTCACCTAAATATTCCGTATTCATAGTTGATAGTGTTTTATTTTTTGACAACAAGAAGCATGTACTTCGTCTTGTAGGGATAAATGTACGTCATTTCCAGTTGGTGTTCTATAAAGGTGGGAAATCATAGCTAAGGGGAATTAACAGCATTGTATACTTCTATTTCGAGTAGTTAAATTATTTTTTCGTCTTTACGCTTGATAATTATTTTATTATTTTTGTGCGAGTATTACTACATTTAGTCATGTAATGTAAATCTGATGTAAAAAAGAAACTTTTTTTAATATGGCCGTTGACCCTTAAGTGAGATTAGACAACTTTGTGGCACAGGTTTAGATTGTGTGATGTTAGATTGTTTCTTTTTCACTATATGCATTCATGTGTTCTGACTACTAATACTAATACCAAGCTTAAGGAACGGCATAGTGTGGCAGGATGTTGTCTGTCGGTCCCACTGTCTTTCACAAATGTGGTCACGATATAGTAACTTATTTTGTCCACTTCAGCTATTTGACTTTGTTGATAGCCTTCATTTGAGGAAAGAGGTAAGGAAGAACCAATTCAGTTTTAGAATCAAGGAGTCAGATGTCAAGGTCTCTGTGACTGAAGAAAGAAACATGGTCAAGTAAAATGTCTACTGAAATTATTTGGTGTCTAAGGTCAAGGCTACTATGGCTGAAAGAGTATAAATGTTTTTTACACAAAACCTTTAGTTGTTAACCATGTACCATCACCAAAGTTTGTTAATGGCTTGCACTTAGAGTAAATGAGAACCCTATTTATGGTTAAATGTTCCTAGCTCAAAGCCACTGTGACTGAAAATAAAAACATTTTCTATATAATAGCTGAAGTTCCATGTACCTCTACTGGCTTTGTGGATGGCTTCCATTTGAGGTAAGGAAAGATCGTATCAGTTCAGAGTGAAAGGTGACTATGGCTGAAAGACGAAAATTGGTTTCCACACTAAGATGTTTTTATAGCATGTTATTTCATTTCACCAGAGCCTAAAGGTCGAATGACAAACAGCAAGAAGAATAATGGTTTCTCCATAAAATATTTTGTTCTTGAGTAGGGTCCTTGATCAAAGTTTCTGGATGGCTTGCACTTCATGCAGTAAAACAAATATACATTCTGGATTGTATATGGTCATATTAAGTCTAATAAGAGAGTAATGGTTTCTGCACGTTAAATTTAGTCCTTGACTGTATGCCTTGAACAAAGCTTACGGGCACTGAGATTTAACGGGCCATAGTCTTTAGAGTAAAAGTTTATCTACTAGCACCTACATGCAGGACTACTCAGGATTGAGTGGGCCATTCATGGTGCTCTCTTTATACTGAAGATTTTTATTTATGATTTCTGAGTTGTATTATTTTTCTTTGTGTAAAATGTTTTTATTCATGATTTAAGATTCATATTTTACTTGAGAAATTTAAAATGTGTAATTAGTAATTGTTCAGTACACAAATACGTGCTCGCATAACATTTGTGAAGACTATCCAAGATGAGTTTCCTGTAGAAATGAATTAAAAATAATATAGACTTAGAACTGTTCTTAATATTACTGGTTATTCTGTATGAATGCCAAATTTATATGCAACTTGCAACCTGGTGTTATAGTTTTAAATTTACTTTCTGATAATTAATTTAAGTGTCATGCTTTGTGCACAAAATGGAAATAATGTTTTGTAGTATTTTAAGACATGTACTGCATAAGAATAAGGAATTTTAAAACAGATTTGACCGTATGTTTCAGTGATGCAAATTTAATTCTTCTTCCTATGTTTTGTTTTATATAGATGGTTTTCCATCTAGTAGAAGCATATGTTTTTCTTATCCTTTTCCTTTTACAGAACTTGAAATAGTCATATTGAAATAAACAATATTTTATAAAATTAATGTCACAAAATAAAGTATGTTATCAATATATACATCATGGCTGATTAACAGACCTTTGTGTTATGACTGATAAATCTAACTTATATCATTTAAATTACATTCCTAAAGAAAACTTTTAAATAACAATATGATCTGCCAAACTCCTCAGTTTCGACAAACATTTCTCTTGTAGTAGCCCACTGTAAAACTACAACCCGGTGGAATGAGATCGCCCTGTTTTTATGACAGTGATACATTAAAATGATTTTGATGCCAAGCCTACTAATGCATACATTTTCACATTTTGACATATACATGTGTTATGAAAAATTATATGAAGATTCTGAGTATTTATTTTCAGTCAATCAACAATCTTCTTTCTTTCAAATTAATATACCAGCACACATAAGCTGGTACAACAGTTCATACAATTATCAGTTACCTGGTATGTAAAATCAAAATTTACTTTCATATTAATTATTTCTAGTCGATTACATGTTTCCATGAAATGTTTTAAAAAAACATAGCTTCATTGCAATTACTGTTTTCAAAATTGGGAGGTGTTGATTTCAATGTGAGATCCTGCTGAAATGATAAAATGATTACTTTTCCCTACAAAGAATAAAGATTTTCTCACTGAAGCTTCCAGATATATCCAAAAAGAAGTGTTATGATTCATCTGTTGATATATAGTGTATTTCTTAAGCTTAATGACTGTATCAAACATTACAACCTGACACTGACAAAGGAAGGTTATCATCAATTATTGCATATTCTCCTAGTTGATGCAAAATATTCAAACATTTTCAGTTGTCTAACATTACTCAATGTCTTTGAATAATTACTTTTATAAAATTTTGTATCACTGGGTTTCTTCCGTTAGAGTGCGATGTCTGACAACTGTTTTATTTGAATAGTGTGTTTGTATAATAATTACAGTAGTCATGGGAGATAAATAATGGAACCTACTTCTACTTCATATACTTAAATTTTACCCAGCTTAAGAAAATACTTTTAGTGTTAATGGACTCCAAAGTCAGATATTTTATTTATTATCAGAGGGAAGTATTTCCTAAGCCATTTGTGTTATTGTACATGAGGCTGAGAGAGATCTACCTGTAATAAAATAGGTCAAACAACTGAGAAAATGGATGAAAAGTATAGTGAAATACATAGCAATTATTGTAAATAAATTGTCGCATTGATGGTGCATGATATTATACCTAACAAATAGTGATCATGCATCATCATTTAGTGGTCTATTTTTGACTGGGTGATGTGTCCAGTTTGGCAAAATAAGGAAAAATGTAACATCTTTACACAAAACATTAATAAATTTTGATTCTGAGAACTGAGTGTTTGCAACTATGCAGTTCCATTTTTGAAAGCAGAGACTTTTTAATCAAATATTGTATGTAGAAAATGCATTACACAGCATTCTATTAGGTAATCCAGTATAACTAAAACTTGCTGCTTATAGCGAACATACCTAAAACATACACAACATACATGTTCCTAAAATTACAAACAATATCAGCCAAACTGGTTTATAATTTGGTTGAGAGAGGATTCGTGTATATTTTTTTCTTTGTCTTTTTCCTCTGGGTTTATGTTGCTATAAGGTGAACTAATTCATTTCCCATGGACCAAAATATAAATATTTGACTATTACGATAGTTTTGTTTGAAGATTGGTAAGTCATGCTTACATTTTCTGAATGACTTAAATTTTGACAAATATTCTCTTATAGATACCCACTGAAAATATCCAGTGTGGTGAGCTTTCTCTGATTACCTCCAGTCGTACCTGTGCGGTTAGAGATATAAATTAATATTAGTTTTAGGTGCAGGTCTTCTCCTGCATACAATTTACATATTAACATATTTCTTCTGAAAATCTATGTTAATGTTTTGCAGCAATTATTGCAGTAAGTAACCTTCATTGCTGTCAGTATGGTATTGAACAAATCACCATGCATATGCTAGTTATGTTGGTCATAAAATGATGTGTTACCTTTAACTATATGCAATGCTTGAAACATATACATTCATTATATATATATATATATATATATATATATATATATATATATATATATATATATATATATATATGTGTGTGTGTGTGTGTGTGTGTGTGTGTGTGTGTGTCTATTAATCAAATTAATAACAATAGGAAAATATCAATATATTATTCTTACATGCTGGATTATTTTTTCTATAGCAAAACAATCTTACACAAACAGTTCATCATTGTAGTGGGAAACGGTGGGTCATGGGTGAGGATTGGGATTCAAAGACTGATATGAGTATAATCATGGTTGCAATGTTTTGTCAACAATCTTTTGTTTAAGGTTTTTTTAGAAATGCAAAAATAAGTATATTTAGCAGTAAGGAAGGTAAAATGCTTTCTGAATAATCCAAAGTAGTGCCAATGATTGTGATTGGATCTTTGCCTGGTTGAAACAGTGGTAAATCTAAGCATTTAGATGAAAAATAGATAAGTTTTCTGTTTACATAAATGTCATGCAGGAGTGTTAGTACATAGATCATGGAATTATTTGGGTATTTAGATATAACTGCTAATACGTCACAGATCCTGGTTTAGACTATTTAGATTCTGGTAATACAATGTATGTTTCCCTGTGGCCCTAATCATTCGATTAATTTTTCATTTATATGTAAATTGGGTTTAATTTTTAGGAGTAGTAAATAGCTTAACTTCGACTTTGTCTTCCACCTTTGACCTTACAAATCATTATGATGGTAGGAAAGCCCAATCTTTAATGAACATCAAGCATCGATTGTATAGAATTGATCAAAGGAACTATTAATTCTAGGTTGGTAGTAGAAATTTCAAAGTAGTTGTAAAATGCAGCCCTGAAATATACTGACATATTCAGTAACTTTTTATACCTGAAAATAGTTTCACTATGGAATGTTCCATTCGATATCTTGCTCCCATGTGATATAACCGTAGTCCTTACCCATTTTGCAGCTAATATTTCCTTTTATAGTTCCTCCTTTTGTTTGGAATATCTTATGAAAATAATGAAAGTATTTATTTATTGCTAAATTATGCATTCCTTCATGTTGATTTGTTAAGAAATTGAGTCCAGTGCATCATTCATATGACCTTGAAAATATGTGATAAAAGCAGCTGTCAGCATCTTTATAACAAATATCTTCCGACAAAGCAAAACCCATAATTTGCAGATACCAAATGTTCTGTTATTATTGAAATAATTACCAACAGAACAATTTTAGAAACTTTGGTGATTTTGGAAAACACCACTATCCATATAAAGAAAGAATTATAAATGTTGGCAGCCATGATTTGCCTTTAGTTTCTTAAAGTATCATAACAAAGTCCATTATATTGGAGTTTCTTAGTGTTTTCCCTTTCTCTAAGTATTTTGCATTTTTGTCATATGAAAGAACATAATTCAGTTCTTCATCAATGTTTTTTAAAGTATATGCCTGAAATGATGGTGGTGATTTTTGTGTGTTATTTATTTAGCATTGTTTCTCCTTGTGTATATTACCATATTTTCTGTATTTATTGGGACCTTGTTTGCTTTCAGGCACCATAACATATTTTCCTCAGTAATACGTGATCCATTTGTTAATGGTAGCTTGTATATCACACAGGAGGCTTTATTTTGATCTGATTTTTCTCAGACTGTAGCATATTGGATTTTATCATCAAAATCTCAAAACAGTTTGATAAGTGAGATCCAAACATAAGTTGATAAGTTTTATCTTATCTATCTGTAAGGCCAGCTGAGACTATCGTGGGGACCTGTGCCCATTATTCATTGACAGTATTTCATGTTACCACTCTTATGTCCATAGTTGGCCAATATGGGTATGTGAGAAAGCTTGACACTTGCATCATTTGAGTTAAGAGTTCTTATCAGGGCTTACTGGAGTTCTTCCTCTACCATTTATTGTGGCTACCATGTATCCTTAGGATATATTGTTTATCAGACTCTAGTAAAATATGTAAAATTAGCATGATATAAAGTGATTGAGACAGTTGATGAACGGAAGTTATTGTTTATTTATATACTGCATAAAACATGTTATTGAACAGGCCAAGAAAATTGCCAGGATGTCTTCTTTTCATCATCTCTTTAAAGACAAACTAGAGTTGTTCAATATTATTGTATTATATGTTAATTAAACAAGTACAGAATCTGTGACAATGTTTTACAGACTGATATCAATTTGTATAGGTCAGGTCATGTAAGGTTTGAACATTCAATTGTAATTTATTGATGTTCATGTTTAATTGGTTTAGTTACTTGCACCATATAGCAGTTTAATTTTCTTTGCACAATTGTTAATTAAAGGTTTCCTTTTCAATAAAACCTCTAGATTGTGAATACCAATGGGGCCAGAACGTATGTTCAGAAGAGGCAGTGGATTAGATTAGAAAAGGTCACCTTTAAGGGTAGGGGCCTGCTTGATGCTGTAGATGGAGAATATTACATTAAGCTCCACTATTCTGTCAATCCATCTATATTTGATTTCTGCATAATAAATTTGGTAATTATCAATATACTTGAACAATTTGATGAGCAACTTTTTATGTTGATGTGACCTTGCCTAAATTTGAATGTCAGTGTCCTTGATAATTGTTTAGCAGAGTCGTAAACTCTGATTGTCAGAACCAACCAATGTTATTTTAACACAATAACTATATTAGTTTGCATTTTAAGAATGTTTAGGGCATATGTTCAGTCCTCGAAATGTTAAGACATATTACTAAAAAAACGTCCAAATTGTTTTGCTCTAAGGGGATGGAGGATGGTGTTGGGTGTCAGCTGCAGTAATATTGCCTCCAGGCTAGATTTACCACTAGTAATGCAGTTTGAAATATATAAAAACCATTTCACAGATCCCGTAAATGGTTTACAATAGCTAAAAGTTTAATATATTGTGCACTGCGGTGAGGTGAGCTAATTAGGTTAATTGGCATGGCATATATCAAGAATACTGAATGGAAAACTTATTTCCAATTGATGTTAGGTAATTTAATATGCATGATAAGGAAAACAATTTATTACACATTATTGCCTTGAATGAGAATGTTTAAGGCATCATTAGTACAGATTATTATCTGGTTCATGATCGATGATAATCTCTGTTTGAAATCAGAATTTACTCCATATATAAAACACAGAGAGAGATTATTTCTTTAGTTGGAATATTGTACAAGTGTGATTTATTTTATTGTGGAAAATGTTGAAATGAAGGAGTGGTTCAGGGAGGATGAGCTCTCTAGAAACCAAGCAATATTTCATTTCAGAACCTATGTTTGTCTATGTTTGACATCGTGAAGTACACCAGCAACTGTAAGCATTTTATTCTATGCACATACTGCAGATACCATCAAGACAATACTGGAATGTAGAGTTGAATCCAAAATACAACTAAAATGTTTAAACAGTTTTCAACAGATGATGTCACAAGATTTCAAGTAGGTTTCTACAGTTTCTCTGCAGAGCTTAGTCAGCTATTTGCAGTTGAGGATCATTTTGCAGACCTGCATGCTTGACACTCCCTGACAGCAGTAAAGGTGCAGAGGGGTTTTTTATATGTCGAGAACATTTAAAAAGATATCCGGGAAAGTTTAAACAAAAGTATGTTCCAGTGCATAGATGAACACTATTACAACACTATGGTCTTAAACCAAGTAACAAAAATCCAATATCAACATGTGTAGCAAAATTCAAGAATTTTTTCTTTCCCTTTGAGTGAAGAAACGACAATTTAAAAGGAATTTTCAGTGTTGTGCATTAAATCCCAAATTGTCATGAAGGTTTTACCACAGATTCAAAAGTATGGAATGTCCTAAATGAATGCCAGATTTTAAATGTATAGTAGTGCTAAAAACAGTCAATGTGCTGATGTGCCAACAGTCTTGTCATATTTCAATTTTATCATCCAGAGAGTATATTTAGATTAATTTAATTAATTACCCATAATCCAAAATAGTGTTTTGGTCCAATGCGCTCTTTGTAATTCCAACGAATACTTGTATAGATAAAAACCTTTAAGACTGATTTAAGATAGGAACAAAGATTTATTTACGTCCGTATTGTATACATCCCCACCTGACAATAACCTTTTTCTGGGAAAACCTAATAGAAAATTATCCCAAGCTGTACACAACTTTGGTCCGCCTCGTATGCGGGATGTCGTGTGTTTGATCTTCGGCAGAGTAATACCAAAGACTGATAAAATGGTACTAACAGCTGCCTCGCTTGGCGTTCAGCATCAAGAGGTTAGTGTTAGGACTGGTCGGCCTGGTGTCAGGATAATGTCACTGGGTGGGAAATCATGCTACATGTCTGTGACATGATGCCCCAGTGCTAGGCATCACTATAAACTGCCACACCGCATACATATTACTAACAAATTGTTAAAGTAACGTCAAAAATCCAAATAACACACACACACACACGCGCACACACACAATGATGTATCCAGTAATATCTTTACTTATAAAACTCGTGTTACTGCTCACCTGCTACACAGGCAGTTGATATGCGAGTCAGACCGAAAGGCAATTTTATCTGAAAAGCAGATAACATTTCAGTGACATCTACAAAAGAACGATATCGCATTTTCAAACAAGCTGTGTTCAACATAACATTTTCAGCAGCAGTATTGATGATATACAAAGATGATATTTGTGGAAATTCCAATAACAAACCATTCAGATAGATATCGACATATATCATTAAATAGAAGTCCAGACATTATATTTTAATTGTTCATCATTCTTGTCCAATGAAATCATGTATGTCTTGGCCATTTACTCATTTGCTTTAGTTTGTTTTAACTCTCTAGGAAGAGTCAAGCTCTTCCTTTAAACAAACTCCCTATAGGCTTACCTTGATTTCACTCTGTTGCCCTAATGACAGCATCGTATAAATAAGTCACTAACATAATGCAAATTCTGTTTTATTCACAAAATTATGAGAATTGACTAGCCACCTCTTCTTTACCACAAAAGACTGAAAACAAATATATTTTGGTTTTGTTCTATGTTTAATGACCGTCCAATCCTGGTGCATGAAAAGATATTATCATTCGACCAGTGTGCACTGGCCATATGGCCAAATTAACTTATGATATAGCCCTTCTTCTGGCATGCACCATCCATTATCCATCAAAAACTGTTATTTTTAACTTCTTAATTACTGCAGACCAGTTTAACCCAAACGTGGCACACTCATCCTGGCTTAACGACCTTTCATGTTTATTCATTTGATGGTCAGGTTTATGATTAAATAGAAATATGGCTACTTGTATGATAAGAAAGATAAACCTTAGAAGATAATTTAATCACATTTGATACAATAAACTAATGAAATAGAGACAAACAGTCTCACATACAATTCTATTTTTTAAGTGATATAAGACATATACTTTTTTATTAACATTTTATGCAATTTTATACAGTGTCTTTCATATACATATATATACAATTCTTATAATGATGCATATAATTTATGACATTACATCAGTGACGTAATTGTTATTATACAATTTAAACACGTAATCCATAACATCTTGTGCCTGCTTAAGCATACAGTAAATGAGAAACTAGTCGCAGAGAATTATCGGCGTTCCTGTCGTTTTCTTATATATTCCAATTCAGAGTATATCAGATAGAAAGCATACAGGACGAAAGTCCTTTGAAATTTATAAAAGCCAATTCATTATCAAATCTATCAATCATGAAAAGAGAAAATCCTTAACTTGACTATGTTCACTGGGTCTGCATTGAAAGGGCTATGTATGATAGTGAGCAGGAGAATAGTCTGATCACATTGTTGCTAGCTGTACCTACTCAAATGTTTGCCTCTACTCCATTTGGTAGAGCATTAGGTAAACCTTAAGAGAATAAACTTGTGTAATTGAAGTTGATGTTTTATTGTCACATATCAGTATTAGAGCAAGATCAAATCTTTCAAAGTATGTATAATTGTCCACTTCGTCTGCCATGCGCATGCTGATCTTTTTGTTTACATACATTTTGCAAAGCCATGAAGAAAGTATCCTGGTATGAATTCCATTCAGTTTTGCACACACGATGATGATCCACCAGCAGTTGCGGCTGCCATTACTAAATATATAAGACATCTTTAAACGACTTAATCCGAAACTGCTGAATAGATCATGACCAAAATTGAAAGAAAACATTCTGACATGAAGACTGTGTTTAGTTGTAAACAAAACTGCTGATTTGGCATCTAATATGCCTAGCTTTAAAATGCAAAATACTTCAAACAGTGTCTCAGACATTATTCACCTAAGTGGAACGAAATTGGATGGAAACCATTCTTGCATTAAGGGCTTATTATCTACAACTGTTAATATAATTTGAAAACACACAAAACAACAAGGCAAGATGTTTCAGTGTGATATGCATGGGTTTGATTCAGTTTCAAATATGGCCACTATTACTAAATATGTAAAAAAAAACTTTAAATGACTACTCCAAAACCACCAAGCAGAATTTCACCAATCTTGAATGAAAACATTTTAACATTAGCTTTATAACAACAATATGTTGATTGCCATCAGTCATGGCCAACATTACTAAAAATTGAAAATCCTTTAATATCATTGTCTGAAAGACCACGAATTTGTATTTGACCCAATTATATAGAAGTATTCTGGCAGTAAGGTCTTTTAATTTTGTTTTATAAATTATGTTACTATGCCATCAAATATGGTTCTTGTTACAAAAATGGAAAACGCTGTGATAACTTCTCAATAACCAATGAACAGAACTTTAAATGTTGTTATAGATTGTATTCTAACTTTCACACCTTTTAGAGAATATATAGCTGATGCCATTCTGCCATCAAATATGATTGCCGGTAATATACATAAACACAAATTTGCACAGCCACAAAAAGAGCTAAACCAAATTTGAAGATACAAGCAATAGGAAAACCATAAAATAATTGTTTGTTAGCACTTTATACATTTCAGTTGATGCCATTTTACTTGCCCCTATTTATATACCAACTTATCAGGACTTTTACTATTCATCGGATGTTAGCTTTGTGAGTGAGTTAGCTTTGTTAGCGTTGCTTGTCCTCTCTGGCTTTCAGACCAGTGATCATAGCATGTTCCAGCCTGATCTGTCTAGAGCGAGCTCTTCCCAGGTGTTGACATCAATAGCAAGGGCTTTCATGTCATGCTTACAGACATCCTTGAAGCGGAGATGTGGCCGTCCGATAGACCTTTTGCCAGAGGAGAGTTCCGAATAAAGAATGTCTTTGGGGATCCGTCCGTCAACCATCCGACGTAC
Source organism: Sinohyriopsis cumingii (assembly GCA_028554795.2). Taxonomy (NCBI): domain Eukaryota; kingdom Metazoa; phylum Mollusca; class Bivalvia; order Unionida; family Unionidae; genus Sinohyriopsis; species Sinohyriopsis cumingii. Next base: position 130,710,822 of record CM068824.1, read on the forward strand.
ATGGCACAGCCATCTGATGTGGCGTTGACGGAGGAGTGTGATCATGCTGAGAATATTGGCACGCTCGAGCACCTCGTTGTTGGTTACTTGATCGCTCCAGGTGATCCCGAGTACGCTTCGGAGACATCGCATGTGAAAGGCGCTCAGTCTTTTCTCTTGTAAGGCGTACAGAGTCCAGGTTTCACTGGCATACATAAGAGTGCTTAGCACGCATGCACGGTACACAGTGATCTTAGTGCTCATGGTCAGCATGCTGTTGTTCCACACTGTCTGCGACAACCTGGAGAGAGTTGTTGATGCCTTTCCGATCCGCTTATTGAGCTCAGCATTGAGCGAGAGGTTGTTGGTGATGGTAGTTCGTAGTTGTTGATGATGATGCTTGGGGGTCCGCGTCCTGAACCATCACGTTTGTTTTCTTTAGGCTTATGGTTAACCCAAACTCATCACATGCTTTAGCAAAGCGGGCCATCAGGCGCTGAAGCTCAGCTTCTGTGTGGGTGGCTAGAGCAGCATCGTCTGCGAAGAGCATGTCCCTGATGGTTACTTCACGCACTTTGCTCTTTGCCTTCAGTCGTGCCAGGTTGAACAGTCTGCCGTCTGATCGTGTGTGAAGGTAAATATCTTATGTGGATGTCCCAAAGGCGTGCTTGAGCAGGACTGCAAAGAAGATGCCGAAGAGCGTGGGGGCAAGGACACATCCCTGTTTAAGCCCACTGCGGATGTCAAAGGGGTCGGATGTTGAGCCATCGTACTGCACTGTGCCTTTCGTGTCATCGTGGAAGGACTGGATCATGCTTAGCAGCTTTTTAGGGCAACCAATTTTCGTCATGATTGTGAAGAGTCCGTCTCTGCTGACCAGATCGAATGCCTTGGTGAGGTCTATAAAGGCCAGGAAGAGGGGTCTGTGTTGTTCTCTGTATTTTTCCTGCAGTTGCCTGACAGAGAAGATCATGTCGATTGTGGACCTCTCTGCGCGGAACCCGCACTGCGACTCTTGGTAAACTCTGTCAGCAAGCGTCTGCAGTCTGTTCAGGATGACGCATGCGAAAACTTTACCCACGATGCTGAGAAGTGATATGCCCCTGTAGTTGTTGCAGTCGCTTCTGTCGCCCTTGTTCTTGTACAGGGTTATGATGTTAGCATCTCTCATGTCCTGAGGCACTGCCACCTCGTCCCAGCACTGGCAGAGGAGGTCGTGCAGGTGTGGGAGAAGTACGCTACATCCACACTTGATGAGTTCTGCTGTGATGCCATCCTTCCCTGGGGCCTTACCTAGGGACAGTTTCTGTAAGGCCTTCTTTAGTTCGTCTACAGTAGGTTTCTCGTCATGATAGTGACTGGTAAATTGTACAATTGAATGATCGAGAAGGGACTGTCCCGATATCTGGAGACGCCTTTTATGTTTGCTATGATGGTAAATATGGTGTAGAGTTACATGCGAAAGGAGGCTTAAAATCATGATTTGACTGACTTAAGGTAGCGTAGGCAAAATAGTTCCCGGTATTTTGGTGTTTTAGTTGTGATTTGTATTTTATGGTAGTTAAGTACCGGCGCTACGCTTCAGAAATGTATAAAGGAGAAAATATGCATTTGTGAGGTAGGTAGACAATTGTGAAGTTGTGATATTGGTGGCCATGCCTTAATTAAGGGAAAATTAGGATAGTTTGTTTCATTCATTCACTATAGAGACTTCTTGTATGTAACATTATTAATGTTCTGCCTTTCGCTTAGTGAAGTCAGTTGTAAATGTAATGTTGCGTATTTGTGGTCATTGATTGGTTAGAGAAACATTGACGACTGTTATCATCGGGTCCTTAGAAAAAGGAGAAACCAAGGGACGTACGGCCAGAAAGAAATGAAGCTAGCAAGAAGGAAGAACGACAGACAGAAGTAACGAAGCAGAGAGAGAGAGAGAGAGAGAGAGAGAGAGAGAATATATATAAAGATACTGACTAAACTAGAAATGAATGTGAAATATGTGAAATATTTGATAATTTACCTCTGAGTCAAAGAAAGGTTATCAGATTGGTTTCTTTCACATTATTTATACTTCATCCAGCATGCACATTTATGATGCATCAAGAAACACTAACTCTGAGTATAAAAGCTTGTATTTTCAGCAGCTTGACTGGTGACTTTGGCGAAATGTGTTATGAACGTTGGACTACCCATTAATAAACATGTATATCGATATTGCTCTCTGTGTTAAAATAGAAAATATATCATATATATTTGTCTATGTTTATATAAGTGATTTAAATCCTTTTAGCTCTTCTTGATGCCAACTTCGGTCAGTAATTCGGAAGCAAAGTGCGCAAGCCGACAGCACAACAGTGTGCATTTTAACCACATAAACGGGGACGCAGTTTTCCGACTGATACACACGAGGTTTTGAGTACAGTGGAACGTATGTATTGTTGTGTATAACATGATGTAAAAAATATAAACAAAACGGGGACTTGCTCAGATACGCTTATTTTAAGGTTTGTATCATTAAATAAGGCCTTGGCATTCCACTGAAGCCGACATTACAAAACGGGGACGTCCCCGTTTTGAGGTGTGTTCCCGGTCTGTTGGCGTGTATTGACACTGTTGTCCCCGTTTCGCGCCTTTTACAAATTAACACACGCACACACACACACACACACACACACCCAAACACACACACACACACAGAGCATTGGATACAAGTTTTCCATTATTACTTGTTTACGTAAAACAGTGCTATTCGAAATGTTAAATCCAGTAAATAAAGTTACATTACAATAGAATGACAATTTTAAAAAATCAAACTAACAAACAAACAGTTAAATTAAATCAAATATAAATTAAATAAAATATACATAACAGTTGTCATGCATGCCACTCCCACTATTGTTGCATCTAACAATGACTCCGACAACTTAGTATGTTTTATTATTTTTGTTCTTGGTTTAAGTTCATCCATTTATTTCACTGTGAGTTACCTTTGCTACACTAACCCTTTAATTCAGCACTATCGACAAGAGAAAAATGAAAGGATAGATGAAATACACATTAAGTCAACTAGTCGTCAATCATGGGCTAAAAAAGGATCATAGTATTGCCAATATGTAGGCAAATAATATATATCAAAATAAGATGTTAGCACATTGCCACGAGAAAAAAAAGGAAGTGACTTTTTATCAGATAATAGCATTACAGCTTCTTAACTTACTTCTAACCAAAATAATCTAATAAAAATAATAGAACAAATATAAATGCAAGCTCTTTAGATGATCGAGCCACTTGAATAGCAAATAAAAGAATCACTAATAAACGAATACCGCAAAAGAGTTTACCGTGTACCTCGTGGTTGATTACATAAGCTAGAACAAGAATTATAATGAAGAGGTTATGCAGTTACAGCAAAGTTAGCGGAAACATAAAACATATCAGCAAAACTAGTCAATAAAACCAAAGGTTGATATGTATGAGAAACTAATAGAAGAGATACGAAGTGATAACTACGAATACAAGATGACACCAAAACAGATAGAGTCTAAGAACGGTTGTGTAAGACAAGAACATATGTGCACACGGAATCTATATTATACAGTTTAAAAAAAATAAAACCTTAGTGTTACAGAAAAGAAACGATTAATTACACTGCTTGGTATGACGTACGAATCTGACATATATTGTCGAAATGTTATTAAGTTGTTTAAATCATATTAATTACAATAATATTACTTGGGCTAATAATATTAAAAAATAAAAGTAAAATATGATTTAGTAATTAGTGAAGTGCTTAATCGTTAAAACTTTTAAGTGCTTTACAATATTACCAACACACATTTCTTTAAGTTCAAAAATGCGTCGCTACATTGAGTTAGCATGGAATGGATAATAAAACAGAAATATAATGTGAAGAAAACGAGGGTTAATTATCTTAAGTTCAAAATAATGATTAGTAACCAATTAATCAATTTGTTTGTAGTTTTATATATATATGATAAAATATTTTACATTCTCGCATAGTAATCACAAGCTTGAAATCAATTGATATGGAACTTAATCTTTGATTAGATTTCTTAAATAGAAAGGATTACTAAACAGCTGACACCAGATGAAGCTGAAATTCAATGACCATGATTTCTACTTTAATCGACGATACCCTGAACGAGATCGAAGAATGAGCTACATTTCTACCAACACTATCCGCAGTAGTTATAGTCATGTAAGCATAAGAGATGAACCGCATAGCAATGTGATCGATCTGAGTGAATATTTAGAACCTACTGGTAGATCATACACTCTCACTCTCTCTATATATATCTATATATCTATCAATCTGTCTTGCTATATATGTATGTATGTGTATGTGCATCTTGAAAACGTTCATCTAGAGATTTACGAACTGCCCAAGTCACGATCTGTTTTCCTTTAAATATATTGTGGAAAGCATAGACGGTAGCGAGACAATGGCGTACATGTACCGGACTCCCAGACACATAGTTCTCTAATCTGAGTATGTTTCGAGGAAAATAGCTTCGAAAGACTAGAGTAATCTGATTGATCTCAAGGTCGCGAATGTAATTATCTACTTATATAATTGATTAAGCTGAAGTGCAAACATTGCTGATGTGCCAGATTATGCAATACAATTCCAACTTTTAATAAAATGTGTCCATGCCTCTAGTTATATTCCAAACTAAATAATTAAAAATCCTAGAACAAAATTCATTATAAAGGGTTTGTCAACATCCTGACATCGTCATTTCACGGGATTTTTGCAAAATTGGAATGCTTAGTAGCGGCATTGACACACTTTAGGTCAAGATATTGTAGACAATCAAAACGATGTAGGCCTACTGACTGTATTGCTCCTCTATAACCTAGCACGCATAAACGATGAGACGTCATACATTTCCGAAGTTTACAGCATATGTCCATTGTTGAAAAATGGTGACCTCTGTTAACAGTTCTATTGATCTGGAGGTCGATCTGCTGTTTAATCTATAACGAAGTCAAATTTTGAATGCTACCTGTTATATAACTGTGCATTATTAACATTCACATAGAGTCTGGGACTATTGTTGAATCGGAATAAAGTTGTTTTGCTGAATTGGACAATGCATACTCTATGCCAGTGAGTGCTTTAAGACATTTTCATAAAGCAGCAGATCACTTATTATTATTATTATTATTATTAATTCGGAATTACCGAATTAACTAAAATGAATGGTTTGCATTTTTATTGATATGATATTCCAGCTACTTATAACATATCTGTAATTTTGTCTCCCGGAACATTCACCGTTAATGAAGCTGATCCGTTGTTGAACAGGATATAATATCCTTTAGATTACTCATATTTTATGCTTTGTTTGACAACAAAAATATGTACATGTGTTCATAAATATTTTACAGCATAAATGTGAGAAATATTGACTTGACGAGGGTTCCATTGAGTTTGGTGCAATTTCTGTTAGACTTGTTCAATGCGAATCATTTTCGGATTTCACAGTAAGGACTCTAGAGCTTACAATGGTATGACATGTAATAGTTAAGTTAAACTGTCCAAGTATGAAGCGTCAAGAAAATCAAGCTATTTGTTTTCGTTTCGTAAATGAGTTTATGTTATGGAACACGAACTAGATTTAATTTTTTTTATTTCAAAATCAACCACGCAGATATAGCGGTTTTTGTAATCTCCAAAAGTAAAGAGATACGCGATAATTGTTTAAACACAATACATATACGTTCTATATTCATTATGTTTTATTGGTGTTATTTCGATCCATATTGATGTTTGTAACTTATTTATCGCCTTCCTTTATTGGCAATGCTTATCTCTAAGAACGTTTAAGTTATTATGCCATACTTTAAAAAAAAAGAAGCACTTTTTCATAAACTCCTTTCCTAACAAACAAAAACCCCAACAAATTCCTATCTTATCGATCGTACGTATCAAGTATGGCACGTCAAAAATAATTAAAATATTACATGAATAGTTCTGCAACTGTTAAAAAATAAAACCAATATAATCTACAAACGTATTCAGTAAAACAGTTATGTACTGTATTCCCAAACCCCTTTTTGGAAATTGTACCGCCCCTGGGCAATTATTAGAATAACTATAGTATGTTATGTAGCTATTAGTCAAAATAGAAACGCATTTTTTCGTTCCTAAGGAAAGCTAGTTATGTTTTTAGATTGGTTCGGAAAGAGTGGTGTAATTGGAATCATTTTGGATACTTTGATACCTCTATTACTTTTTGTATTATTGCCATAAATTAAAACTTATACTTTTTCAATAAATAAATGTAATACGTTCGAATGGAATATTACATTTTATTATTATACCGTCGATAATAATAATCATTCCTTATATCCGTATCGCACAAACAAGCAGCAAGTATGCAAGTATTTTCGTTGATATTTATAGTCGCATTATATTAGATTTCATTGACATATACATTTCGATTTATATCCATTCTATAAACAAATATATGCGTACACTGTGACACTATCATCATACATTTTCTGTGTGATTGTTTATTTGAGAAAAGGTAACCTTATAATGAAAAGGTACGTGTGCACTTTGCTCCAATCATATCAGGGAAACTGTACACAAATTAATACCATTCGCGTTTGTCTCTGTGACAGTCCTCTGGCCCATAATACGGTACGAAAAGGTATTTCAGTGTATAACATATCAACATTGTAGCGAGTCATTGTTAAATATGCAAATAAACACTAATATATAGTTTGCTAATTAAGACAAATACATTACATATTATACATTAATTACAAAATATAAATTAAGGGTAACACTAAAGACTGTTTGGAGCAAACATAACATGAATGATATTGATCTGGCGTCAGTATCACGAGATAATGACATAATCGCTTTAGTAATCTTTAATGCTTGTATGGTAAACATTGCTAAGTTTGTCATCATTGTTCTCCATTATAATGTGTATAAAAGCCCTAACATTCCTAAAACAATGGGTAAATAATTTTTGGTTATTTTTCCTTATTGCTAACAAGTAAATTCTGTCATTCAATTGATTGAATCTTATCCATGAAGCTGATGCTAAAATTGTCATCAATTCTCTCACTAAACATTATAAGAAAAGAATGTTTATACATTATGCAATGGCTACACCAATCATTGCTGAATCCCTTCATCTGCATTACTTTGTTAACCTTTTTAGTCCAGATGTCAGATGTCACACATTGCCTCCTATCATGGTTGTTAATTTTAGCATCGCTTATGATGTCTTTATTTTGGCAATTTTAGAATTCTAAACCACAAGTGCGATAGAAGTTAATATTATATATATATATATATATATATATATATATATATATATATATATATATATATATTCCTAATTTATTATATTTTAATGCATGCATAATAGTATACAAAAATATATTTGCACAAGACGTTTTAACCTTCATTAATAGAATTGACATCATAAACCTCCAAACCTCAGAATGGTGCTATAACAAATCGGTCAGACGAAGCGAACGAATTAAGTTTCAGATATGCCTCAGCTTAAACGATAGTTTTCTGCGATATATACCATGAAATGTTCGAATAAAATATCCGTCATATATAATTGAAATTTGCTTCAATCAGAGAACCACCTTTTCAAATGTAACCCATTTTTTGCGCTTTCATGTTTCAATTTCCACTTACGTAATTATTATGAAGTCTTTTGGACATATTGTTAATTAGTTAGTTAGTTCAACGTTTTCTTGCGAAACTTCATGCTTGCGCCATCAAAGAATGGTTTAGTGTCAATAACGACGATTAGAGGTGCATGCACTTAACCTGAACAGATCAATTAAAGCCGTAATATAATTGTTGTAATTAACATAATTGTTCATCATCTTACATTGCCCTAATAATTTCGTAACATTTTCCCGCTAGTCATTTCTCTAACTACGTTTATCTTTTATTAACTCTAACAAGAGATTTTTCATAATATATGAATACATGGTAGAATCTACCCTGTGATTTCTTAAATATTTACAGATCAATGTATATAATCCAAGCATATCATGAACATTAGAATAACACGCTCTAGAATCTCCAATATCTTCGACAGGTAATTCAGTTTCGTCCACCCATTTATTTATCCATATTATATGAAATCGATGCAAACATTTGCTTAATACAAGATCTACGTTAATGTCTCTGTATTCGAATGATTCATTTTCATCATCTTTCTTCAGAATTGAAGTAATCATAGCTGTTGACCATAGTTCAGGACAATATCCATTATCAAACAGTTTATTAAATAATACTGTTAATATGTGTGCAATTATCTTACCCGTACAATTAAAGATTATTCGATCCAGATTATCATGAACAATGTGGACGTTTTCTGTAACAGGTCAACAATTTTGAAAACTCTTCTTGCAGAATTGCAGATGTGATACTGCTTTACACGGCGCCAGAAAAGTGCATAATTAGATTATAATGATTTTAAAAAGCTATTTGTTTTAATTCATATTGCTTGTACATGTTTCTTGTAAGATATGTGTAGATGTTTCTGTAGAACTTATAATCTTCAAATTATTTACTTGAGTTTGAATTATGAACTGTCTTAAATATATTGAGATTTTATATTTAACGGCAATAAAATCTATGTCGAATCAAGACTGACATTTACAAGGTTTTATTGGAGAAGTCAAAGCTATGCATGTGCGTTTTATAGACAGCTTCCTTTACAACTACTGCATAATGGGAAATACCAGTAATCGTTTCGCAGCATTATATTTGACATCACTTAAAATGACATCCACATCATGAGATAATATATTTTTGAAATTCTTGATAAAAGACTGTCATTCGTCTTTGTTCCACGTGTATTGATCTACTATTCTACTCCCAACAGTCACATAAAGTGTTCTGTTCTAACTGGCCCATGTATTTGAAGAAAAATACAAATGGCATATGCATAGACTCCAGTCTATGATATATGTTAGGTACGAATTATTATGCAAATACATATATCAGAATAATCCTTTGCTGAGACCGAGTTGCTAATAACACATGTCAATTTCCCTATGCCTTTACCTGATCCATATCTACCATCAGCTATATTTAACCCAGTCCCAGCACACAGAGTTATAACCTTTGCTTCTTAGTGATTTAGAACCACTACGCCATAGTCTGATGACACGTATATTCGACATCAAAGTAACTAATTCTAGTTATCTACCAGTATAGGCATTTTAATCATCAGAAATTATTATTTTATATTCAGCATACTCCTATGTTAGAGAGGGTGACATCATTTTCTATAAAGGTATAAACATTTTCCTCACAGTGAACAGAGCATTATTCATATGACGTATGGGCATAAACCAGAAAATAGATTCTACTTCAGCTTGCTTGCTTTGGATTATATAATATATTTAACTTATATAATTTTATGATACTTATTTCTCTGGATATGTATGAATTCTTAAAGAGGGATTCGCCAATAAAAACGGAGATCCCACCTGTACTCCATTTTGCTTTTCATGATTTAGTTATTTGTTATTATCAACAGTTTCATACCCATATATATGAATATGATTTATAGTTTCTTCCCATGTTTCAACAAGTGATAGCAGATCATTTTTTTTCAACATAATTAATAAAATCCTACTTCTGCTCTAGAATGTGTTCCATTTAATCCGGATATATCCTACATTAACAACTTTATACACAATTAGAACAGTCCGCATAATACACACTGTGAAGGATTCAGCCGGAGTCCTATCATTCTTTTACAATATCATTATTTCCCGTCTTATCAACTACACAGAGGTGCAATAGTCTATTATCATCTTGTTATATTTGTACAAAGCTTTTTTCATCGTTTTAAAGGCTTTTCCAAATTCTTTTAGAGGCTGGCACGAGCTTTTCTAACCTTGAATATGAAACCCTCAGCTGTAGACACATTAACTGGACTTCAAGCTACACCAGCTGGTCATTAAGCATCCGTGGTACTGTCGGCTGCTTTACGGGCTTCTCTATAGCGTCTCAACACTTTCTATTTGTTGTTATATTTGGAAAATTGGACTATCACGGTTCATAGGTTTCGTTATGATCTTTACTAATGGGGTGCTTTTAACTTTCATCGCCTCCACATCTAATCTAACAACATCTCAAATAAAAAAAATAAGATTTGTATGCTTACCTCACATTTATTTTCCCGGTCTTTAGGCACACAATACTAAATTAAATTTTCATTCGCATGCAATTGCTTCTCCATCTTATTAACAAACTCATGTTCTCAATACCCATGCACATGACCATATTATAATTTAAAAGCAATTCAGTTTTAACTTTCATGCCATCACGGGAACCTCAGTATGAGTAAATCTTTAATTAGGTTTCCTTGTTTAATTTTTCTTTTTAATTTCTAGATTAAATCTCTCATGTTTGAATGTATTGTTTCTACTGTTTCTGTATGGGTCTCCGTCATAGTTTTCCTCTCTTTCATACCATACGAAAGGAAGATCTGCTGCTGCGTTAGTGTATAAACTCGACTCCAAATCGGACTTAATAGAATGGCCTGAAATATACCCACCCACGTAAAAAATTGTTCGCCAGTTTACACATGTCGTTTATGAGGAATGGCGTTAAAGAGAGGGCTATATGGCATATGCGACCCTTGTGGATGTGTTCTGCCCGTACAATTCCGCGATATTTACAGCAACCTTTCGATGGGATATGTGGTATAATCTTCGCAGTCGAAAAGAAATGAAGACGGGATGGCTAACGTCTGTATTACATATTGTAAAGAAAGATTATGCTGAAATAATACGATCAGATATGTGCGAATCGATGTTACGATTAATTCAAATTACTGCAGAAATTTGAAATGGAAAGTGTTTACGTCTGCTTAAGTTGATCACACTAAATTATATACTAGAAGAATACAAATACAAGTTAATTTATCGCACCACAATTTCTGTTAAATAATACGACATAATTCAAAAAGTTGATAAGGCCTATCTACAGAACATTTAAATGTTAAAATTGTTAAGTACGATGTACATATTTATTTCATCATACTGTATATTGTGCCCCGTGACATTACCACAAAATAACTAATTGTTTTCCTTGCACACTATCATGACCATTTTACAACAGTAATGAGAGATAATGTTGATACAATATCTTGTTTCAACTAGATTATAAGCCTGACGAAGATATAATAACTTTACAGGGATGTAGATTGTGTAAGTTTAAGCGTGTATACCTATTACCTAAAATCTTCGTACACTATCAGGTAAGAACCTGATGGAAATTATTAGTATGGCTGTACGGAAGAATAATCAATTCCAGTTTATATTGTTTCAATGATGTCATTTCAGATAATAGGCTAATCATATATGTTGACAGAAGATCCGCAAATTTAATTAACTGAACCCATTCTAGGTATTTAATTCGACCAGTTACCTGATGAGAGATGATTATATCCACTTGCTCCAAATGTGGAAGACTGTTGCAGTCGCAACCATTTCACATCGAGTATTGCTGGTATAGTAAACATCCCCGATGATACTTTTCCGTTGCCGTTGTGCTTTTGTAAGGTAAAGGTGCATGTAGGATCACACTCATTTCATTTAGATTTATATTTGATCATTTTATCAGTATTTATTCTGCTATCCAGCTTGATAAAGAAATATTGAAAGTGACAGGAATTCGTCATCACGCAAAATATGACATTGTTCAGTATTTTGTCGACATAATGTCAGAATTCAGTCTGGATCGATAAGAATAAGGGTAATTATGGGCATAAAACACCAAATACAGTTAATTGTTTTTTTTTTCTGCAGGTACAAAAGGAAGGTAATAAAAAAACTAGAACAATGACACGTGAAGCAGTTTCATTTTACTGCCTGCCCAGATAAGCGTGTACCCAGATATGCATCTTCCTTAGTCCATTTTCGCCGAAAGGTTTGCAACACCAAAGTACGGGGATCCACAGAAGGTCTGATCGTTGTTCATTGCAGGTTTGAATTAAATTTTAATTTTACTATTTCATGCAAATGCATCATTATTTATTTCATAGCCAGCATCAGAATGGTGACGATTGTTATTTTTGTATAAAAACTGCACAATGTGCTTCATATAGTCCCTCTTTTTCAAATTAAAAGCGTTGCGTTTGTCTTATGAATGTATTAACTGTAAAATATATGCATTTTGTATGTAGTTAGTTATTCATTTATTTGAAACAGGAGTGTTTGGCCTATAGTGGAACATTGAACAAGTGTGGCAAAAGTTCTACACGCGCGAAGTAGGGGGAGAAGCATATTTAAAATGAAGTAGTCATGTCATTTGTTTTTATTACTTCTTTAGCTCAGTGCGTTAATATTAGGAAGTATGATTGTATTAGTGTGAGTGACGTTTAAACAATTGAATATACAAGTAGGACACTTTTGATGTTGATGTTTGTTACATATACAAGTAGGACACTTTTGATGTTGATGTTTGTTACAGATTGATACAATATAGTCTTGTGTTATATGATTGTCATAGGCTTTAGAGTGTAATAATCAAAATAATAAATCCTTATTTCATTATGACACTTAATGATTACTCATCGATGACTTATTTATTTAGTAACATTTATTTTCAGATTGAACAATTTGTATAAATCAAATTATACTTTGAGCTTAGCAGCTCGATGTGGGTTATCGATGCTTTTACATGCGACCAAAAATAAACCATAAAACACAGTGAATACTGGACCTTAATAACCACACTAATGTCACACAAAAACCTAGTTGCGTGCCTTGAGGATCACCATACGTTATATCAGCAAATGAAAAGCATGATGCGCAGCAGAGCGATAACTATTAAAGTGTTTTAAGAGACATTCGACATAGATATTCCTTACCAGCCCTGTTCCAATTAATTAATCTGTATGCATACACCTTTGTGCTTTCTTTTTCAGTTCATTCTCTTTTGTACACAAAACGCAGATTTGTTGTATATAAATATGATTTTCGAAAGAAACTATGGTCAAGGGATTATTCATGTTTTTTGATAAAATAAAAATATAGATTGGAGCTTTATGAGATAAATTAATATTTACTTTAGTTTTAGGCATCCTCTATCACACTTAGGTGACAGGAGTATCGCTGTGTAGAACAATGCCAGCTTAAAATATTTCTAGAAACATTTTGTTTTATTTCTGCAGTTGAGCATAGCGGTTTTGTAAATGAATATACGGAGCATGTACAGTAAATGTAGAGCTAAACCTTCTCTCTTATACTTTGCGACAAAGGCAACTAATGTAAAAGTATGAATGTGTAAAACAAATCTGAATTGTAGAAGATAATGTTGTTGCTTCATATTGTGTGTGTGCATATATCCATTCGTTCCCTGTTCAGTGCCATTATCGGTAGGACAGGAACATTCTTGGCTCTCGATTATCTTCTTGACCAGGCAAAAGAACTCGGCTACATCAATGTGGTCAAATATCTGGAGACCTTCAGAAAGCAGCGAGTTGGTCTTGTCCAGAAAGCTGTAAGCAACAAAGTGTATAGTAGTATAAACAGGTCATATTATACAATACTGATAATGAATTCATGTCAGAATATCTCATCTTTTATAATGTATCAGCACTGTGATTCACCCATCTTCACAATTATCTATATCATTAGTATTTCCATCATTACTATCGAATAACGATAGCATATAAAAAAAACATTAATTTGTATAAGTGTAATAGCGTTAGAAAGTAAATGCAACAAATATTTTGGTGATGATGATAAAACCGAAGCGTCGTATAAAATGTGAACAAGCAATTGGTAAATAAGTGTTCAAAGCCAAAACAAGAGCAGCAGTAGTTTTAGTAGCAATACTTATGTCACTAAGCAATAATATAACCAGTTCATAAATGCGCACGTAGATACATACCATTACGGGAACTGCATAAGTGATTAGTTGTGTTATGATCACCAGTATTTAGTATAATAAAATTAATGAACAATGTTAGCGAACAACCATAGTCCCGTTTCGTTATCAATCAATAGTGACAATGTATTTAACCGCCATTTGTATCCTTTCTATATACTTTAAGAAGCAGTACATTTTTCTTCACGAAGCTCTGGTCGAGACGATGACGTGTACCACATCCCCACTATCAACCAGTGAGTTCCTTGAAACATACAGTACATTACTGACGGAAGACGTTACCAGGTAAAGCGGAAGATTGACCCTGAGTTTGAGGTAAATAATTTGTTTCATTGAATTCAAAACAACATTTTCTTAAAATTACTAATGAGAAGAAAAACACATTTTTTTCTTGTGTAAACAATAACGCTATTTAAATGATATTTTTTTTATTATATGCATTGATTATGTGACTTTCTTACACATCTTTAATCGCAAAATTTCAACATTTAAGTTTTGTTACCTTACGATTTATCTTGTTAACATAATAGAGCTACAACTATTTTACTTATTCAGAAACTCACCATATATGTAAATGAAGCGACCGAGGATGTGTTTGAAATGGAAAGATGACATACAATAGACAGAAGAACAGATATTCAAACATTTTACCTGGTATTACTAAACTTTAGTACATGTATATTTTGTTAGGATTATATAACTAAAACCAGCTGTGATTTTAAAAATGTTATACGTTTAGCATGTCCTAGCTGTAGGACATTAAAATATTTTAGGAAGACATATATACTTTCATCTCATTATTCATTCAGTTAAAGTGGTAAAAATAATAAATTGTGGCATACGATAAACTTTTATTTTCATTAAAAACTATCCATCAAATAGAGTAGAAATATTTTGTAGGAGCGAAAGGACAGACCCAGATTAAGGCTTATTAACCTTTTTCTTAAATTGTTATTCATTCATATCCTCCAATTATCATCATGGAAGGAATATAAAACCAAAGTTTGTTTTTAACCTCAGTTACAAAAAAGCAACGAGTCATTTGCATGTGTTTTTACTTAACAAAAATAGCGATCTGCGAATTTGTTGAATTTCCAGACAAGAATTATTGTCCTACCTTAAACGTCTACGTCAAAGGGCGAGGCTCCTACATCAATGCGGTAGTTTTACCGGTAAGTGTTCATGTGCCGATATGGTATTACTCAAGTGTGGCAACATGAAAAAGACAGTAAAAATAATGTTCATTTATGGAGATTAAGGATTGGGGACAATCTCAGTTACTTTTCGGATTCACAGTAATGGTGAATAGTACATAAATCTCACTGAACTGACAGTGACGCCAAAGGTTCAATAGTCATGGACACAGGTCTATAAATGTATCTATATGACATAGTCAGATTAATCGGCATGATTAATCACTATTTAACAATGATCTACTAAGGGTTATATAGATTGAATTGAAAAGAATATGAACAAAACAAACACGATATGTGTTTGCAGGTAGTTTATAATATTTTTAAAGAATATCAGTTGCTAATTTTATGAACAAATCTTTATGATAATTAGTATCATTATGGTTATGAAAACAGCAATAGTACATTTAATATCATTACTATTACCACTCCAGCAGCAGTAAGTGCAGCTACTGTGATACTACTATATGAACAGAAATATTGTGCAAGTCAT
This sequence comes from Sinohyriopsis cumingii, assembly GCA_028554795.2. Taxonomy (NCBI): domain Eukaryota; kingdom Metazoa; phylum Mollusca; class Bivalvia; order Unionida; family Unionidae; genus Sinohyriopsis; species Sinohyriopsis cumingii. The sequence goes on from CM068824.1 coordinate 130,726,411, forward strand.
GGCGAAAACGCTTTTAACTTTTCTGTTTTCAATCATCATTGAATCATCAAGTCACATTTTCTCTCTATCATCGCTCAATGAGCACTCAAGACGTAACTTCTTCTAGCATCTGCGACGACCTAGAACATATCAGTGTTAGATAATTATCAATCACTAGAACGTGTTCTGGCAAACATACAAATCTGTCATACATAATGTTCATACAAATTAGCGAAAGCTACACTGACTTAATCTTCTACTAGTCGACATCACAGACAGTACCGATAATTATGAGGCCATGAGCTGCAGCTGTGCTATATTGACTCTGTGAAGATGTTTATTCAATATTACTGTTAGATGTGCTATATTGACTTGTTTATTCAATATTACTGGTACATGTGCTATATTGACTTTGTGAAGATGTTTATTCAATAGCACTGTTAGATGTGCTATATTGACTTGTTTATTCAATATTACTGGTACATGTGCTATATTGATTTTGTGAAGAGGTTTATTCAATAGCACTGTTAGATGTGATATATTGACTTGTTTATTCAATATTACTGGTACATGTGCTATATTGATTTTGTGAAGAGGTTTATTCAATAGCACTGTTAGATGTGATATATTGACTTGTTTATTCAATATTACTGGTACATGTGCTATATTTACTTTGTGAAGATGTTTATTCAATAGTACTGTTACATGTGCTATATTGACTTTGTGGAGAGGTTTATTCAATGTTGCAGTTACATGTGTAATTATATATAGATGTTTATTCAATATTACTGTTGCATGTTCTATGTTGACTTTGTGGAGATGTTTTTTTTCTTCAATATTACTGTTACACGTGCTATATTGACTTTGTGGAGAGGTTTATTCAATGTTGCAGTTACATGTGCAATTGTATATATCTAATGTATTCAGCAAAATTACGAGTGATAAATAACTACATTTACGTTTTCATAATGGTCATTCTTGATATTAGTATATAATACAGAGCTCTGTCTTGAGGAAGCGCAAATTTCTTGCGATAACACCCATGAAGTCACCGGCGTTACCACTCTTTGAGACTGATTAGTCACGCGAAATGTATTAACTAGCTTTTGCAGATTGACTATGGGTATAATGTCTACTCAGAATATGAATATATTTGCCTCAATTCTCAAATTCGTTTGATAGCAATTATTATCATGAAAGGTTGTGTTGTGATGGACATTGAGGTCTTCGATATATCCCTAAATGATGCAATTGTTGTGATATGGTGCATTTTATCCTTAGCTGACTAAATGTGAGTTGAAATTGCTGAGAATTTTTGGCATTATAGTACATTTTAATACGCCATCCGTACGATGAAGGATTCCATCTGATGACGTCGTCTGTCAGTTCTTTTTGTGTTCGCTTTAGTTTGGGAACAGTAATTTCAATTCCAGAATGCCTTAATTTACTATCATAATATTTTGTGGATCGCTGGTAGCTGGGCTAAAAAGGAATGGCTCCGACCTTTAGGCCACTGCCATATGTTTGGAAGTAATGTATAATGTTACTAAGGCCCGTCTCGTGACATTGCACATCACGTTAAATCCTGTCCATGGCGATGCTCATTTCCCTTCATAAATATTGAAGTGTTGAGTTTAAACTTAAATTGGCATAATCTTGTACTTTCAAACTAAATTTAGTTCATCCCATTTTTAATAAAGATGGAAAGACTATGACCATATTTAACATTACAATTTGCACTAAAATGTTATTGTATGAACGGGTACATCAGTGTAGTGTATATATATTCGGGGTAAGATGAAAAGGTCAGTGATCAAATTGTAATATTCAAAGATCAGGGGCACACGCCACGGAGTAAAGGTTAATCGTTTCCACACAATGACTGAAACTCTGGTCTATATATAAAGTCCATATCGTCTGAAGGGAATCTACTTGTGACGAGGATATTTTGAGTGGGTCGTATGTTTATCAGGGAGTGCATCTTATCTCACAGACACAAAATCTTCTTCGTCAAAGCACTAATTCAATAATATATACCTTAATTATAATTTGTACAAAGTAGACAATGTATACAGAAGGACACCATTCTGATGCAGGGATGCAACCGTTAGTAACATACAAAGGAAAAGGCCGTTTTCTTAGAATGATCCTATAGCAAATTACAACATACATTTACCAAACTGTATGCATGGCTTGCTATTTTATATAAATAGGAACAAAAGTCTGTATATGTCCCAAACTCAAAATATATCATTTAACGTTCGTGCTCTCATGTGATTTGCGCGAACTTCATAACGTATAGGCCATTGCAGCTCGTCCCTTTTAGAATGAACATGTTACGGTTGAGATCGGACAGACAATGTAGCCGGGAGTAGTTTTACTCAGCTAGTTGTTATAGAAGACACTGTTTAAAATGGGGAATGTGTAGAGTGTATAGTTCATTATACATGAGTTAATGTTTCAGCTCAAGAATTTTCCAAAGAATAACGATCTGGTTTGAAACTATAATGCCTTGATGTTTTTTCCACTTGTTTCTTTATCTTCAGCTGCTAACTACCACTCAATATATTCCAATGCATCACAGTTATCACAAGCATTAGGAATGCGATATATTATATACTTTCTGCAGGCATACAAAAACAACGATGTTTTCATTATCACCCAAACACCTCTCGAGAACACCAGGGTGGATTTCTGAAGAATGGTGTATCAGTTCGATGTCCGTTGGATCGTTATGATGAATACGCTGTCTAAAATGAAGGTAATACTAAATAACGACCCTGCATGGAATAATAAATTCCCCCCATATGGGTGAGAAAAAAAGTAGCAGATCATCTTTGTACAATAACAACATAATCGTAGATAGTACTAACGTCAGTATTTACACTCTGTACGTGGACAGATCTCTGTTTATAAGTATAGATTCTTTGCAACAAGACATCGATCATATGTACAATAAACATTATTTCTGAACACTGAATCTTCTGCGTGTCAGCTGAAGGGCTGCAGCCACGCGTACTTTTTTAAATTTCTATTTTAAACGAGAAATTAGGACAACAACGATTGACCTACGCCTTAGGAGTCAACACATTAATGAATAAGGACTTTTAGTTTTAAACATATCTGATGCACAGGCCTATACATTAATGTATTCTAAAAAGCATCAAATGCGTCCACCATATCACCTGAATATATTAACAGGAAACGTTTCTCCGCAGAAACTATGTGATATTCGTTTTTTGAAATTCGTATTAAATAGTTATTTTGTCAGTGACCAGTATAGTCTGGTGCCACATGCAACATTTTTTTACGTGTAGCGGGACTCTCGTATCCGCCAGAAAATATATCATTAAAGGGGCGTTAACGGTCGTCTAGACTGTCCAACAAATTTATCAACAAAATTAAAACATGTTTCGTTATATTTTTGTGGAAAAGGCATCGTCCTTTAAAGGCCATTTTTCAGTTCAAAATCACTATATTTAATCAAGCAGCTCAGATGGCCTAAATGGTTAGAGCATCTGCTTCGTATGCTGGATGTTGTGGGTTCGAACCCGGGAGAGTCATACCAAAGACTTATACTAATGGTACTAGCAGCAGGCAACTTTGAGCTCAACATTAACAACTTACCTATTAGGATTGGTGGGACTGTTGTCAGGATACTGTTATAGGGTGAGACATGATGCTAAATGTCTATGTCAGGTTGCCCGAGTGCTATACATCAGTCACTATAAACAGCCACACTGAAAACATCGTATCGATTTGACTAAAATTGTTAAAATTAGGTTCAAAATCTAAATCAAAGATGTATTATTTAACCTACTAGAAACTTTCATTTCTCTTATTCTAGAGGTGGTCGGCTTGCATTTGATCATCTATTGACCATAATAATAATGGTGAATAAAATCATACATTATATGTATTCTTTCCTTGGATCAAATATTGATCACGACGCCCATGTCATCGGTCATTTTAAAGATTATCCAAGATTGAAAGATTGTTTGAAACTATGTTATACTCGACTAAGAAGAAGATAAAGACACACGAGGATTAAACTCGATTATACCGTTTTCCGTTACCTTAAACCGGAAGTATATCATAGCTTAGCCCGTGTGCAGAATATTTAGATTCCCTTGCTCTACTAGCCAGCGAACGTAGGGTTTTTCTTGATCAAAAATTACAAAGAAAGATCATGTATGCTTTTATTTTGGCTTCGTACCTTCTGCAAGTTTCCCTGCAGTTGGCGATTGAATTAATAAGCAGTAAAATTGATCGTACATACCATATAGTCCACTAACAGCTGCGATCTAAGTGTGTGAATGATTGTAGCTTTTACAGTACGGTTATCTTCATCAAATATAAAGGTTAATTGATTTGATAGCGAGTGTTTGTCTTTTCCACATCTTTGACAAAATGAAAAGATGAATCATACCTTTGCTAACTGATTGCTTAAAAATTTTAATTACATATAAAGCAAGACAATTAATTTTAGTAATAATGAATATTGGTTGCAGGTTGTAACAGATGGACACTGTTTAACACCAGACATTATTTAGACATTAACATATATCTACACGCGACTTGGAAACAATCATTTGACTCTGTACACAAAATGTGTTGAATCGTGCATTTGTATAACAACATAATAACGTGTTTCGTACTAAATCAGAAGACATAAACACCAAGAACGTTTTTATCTTAATGTAATTAATATTTTCGAGTAACGAGATGAGTTAGGCAGTGTAATTACACTTCCGTTTTTAATGCGATTGTGTGGTATTTCAAATATAAGCAATTTTAGGAATAACTTAAAACTTATCTCAAAATAGGTCGGTTATTTAAGATACATATTATGCTTGGAAGAAATGTAGAAATAAAATCCTTTAAGATTGTTGTAATCCTTTTATTAAAAGTTATTAAAATATGCCAACCTATTAGCAGCCTGGCAAATGTGCAGAAAAGGAAAGAGAACTTGATTTGTTTCACCATTTCCTTTGCGAATGATTTGAGTTGATTCTGGGACCTCGACCCTAAAATAACATTTGCTTGGAAGCGCTAGTTGGCATCAGTATATTTATTCCGTTGAGTTATATTTCAAAGATAAATTGTGAAGATACTAGTTTGTTCTGTACACATGTGGCCCCTTGTTATGACTGTTTGTCACATTTTCCACATTGTTTAGATTGGGTTTAGAGAATAGATAATATGTAAGCGGTAATTTAAATAAAGTTGAGATTTTCTTTCCTTAGGCTTTAATCCGTCGTCGCAAATGATGTTTCAAAATCTTCTGAGAAATATAACTATTTTACCCGTAGCTTGTATCTTGATTATATCTAAACAAATAGTACAACCATTCGTACCATGTCCACTTTATCTTATATTTTGAAAGTTACATATATTTTCAGCTGTATCACATATATCAAGGTGATTGCTATTGTGTTTAACCTGTGCCATATATGTAACATTCACTTTCTGCATGATTTGGCTAATGCACTATTCAAAAGACAAGGAGCTAGGATATTTTCTTCAAAAATTCATGCGTATCTTTTGCTACCTGTTACAGCCATCAGGAGGATGTAACCTGAGTTAATTAATGCTTTATTCCTAAGATTTTAGTTTAGGGCTGTCATGTGTGGGTTTTTTTTTTTAGTAGTCGGATATCGGGAGGCATGTTACCTTAAAATAGCAAAGGATATCCTACATAAAAGTAGCAAGAAAATATAGGTTTTCTGTTTTTCAATAACGGCGATATGATTTTCTACCGTTATAAAATACATAATGTAAATGCAAATATGTTATAACCAAACAATTATTTAATTAATTAGTCAATGGTCATTTCTGACGATATAGCATTTTCTAGGATGATGAGTGTTATTGGCCGGAGGATGAAAAGGAGTTAGAGATATCGCCTTTTCGAATTACACTGGAGAGTAAATCCGCAGATGACATTAACACCAATTACATCATCTCGCTTAGATGCCGCGAACATGTGAGTAGTTATATGAACAACGAATACCTTGAAATTGTAGTACGAAAATGATATTAAGCTATGAAGAATAAACTCATTAGTTTTGATTGAATCCTTAATAATAAATCGTTAAGCATAATCACTTCCAGGAACAATTCTTGCTTTTAAAATCTGTATACGCTGTTGAATTTAAAATAGTCACAAATATAACTATTTGTTGACACCCATTTGTAAAGAAAGAATTGTAGAACCCAGGCTATTGCAATTATCATCCATGAAATTGCTTTAATATCACAAGCAGGATCAAAGGTAAATATATAAGTTAATCGAAAATCGGGCATGGATCTAATTTTAATTTGTTGTTATCCGATGTTTCTATAAAGATCTGGGATAGGTCATTTGCTACTTTTGAAAGAGTCAACGTCTAGAATATAGAAGTGTCGAATGTACTCATATGTATGTGCGCTTCAAGTCGTCACATATCACCTTTTGAAAGCGAAGATCGTTACGGCAGTTTCCAGAACAAAGCTGATCAATATCGGACATGTATAGTTCACTGATGCGCAATGACAGCTAAAGCTTCAAATCAAGTACAAAGTTCGGACGATATTTTAATCTGTTGTAGCTTTATTAAATTGATCTTTAAAACAAAACTCGCTGATGTGGTCTTCTCCTTCGTTGTGCATCATTTTATTCTTTATCTAATGTATTTTTTGCCCAAACACAATAAAGCGCAAGAAACAGTTATTATTCAATCTCATTGAAATATCAATGATCACTATGTTGTTGGATTTGAGCATGGGTTAATTAATGCAAGTACCATGTATTTGCGCTGTTACATTTCTGATTTTCCCTCCTTTAGTGGATGCTTGATAACAGTAGTGCATATAACATCATTATTTGGTGATGTGTGCTTAATCGAGAGGGAATATGGGCTGGTGTGTGCAGGCAACCCGTTGGGTGCTGTTTACCAGCGGACCTTGGTTCGCATCTCAGTAGAGTACGATTTAAAAATTATCTCCCCTGTATGATAGTATTATTTGTATTAATATAATAATCCTGCCTACTATTATCAAGCATTCTTCTATATAATCCTGGGATAGCACTTCCCGTTCGGTCTGGTGTATATTTATAATTCTCTATAATTAATTCCATATACCTTGATTTCTTTCATAGGAATCCAGAATGACTGTGTGGATACACGAGACTTAATTACTAGGTCGTCATGCGAGTGTGTCTGCTACACACGAGTGCATATAACATATATAGTCTATGCTGTTATCAGCGTACTTTCACTGTCGCTGAACTTCGGAACCTAGCTGTTGTTAGTAATACCTGGCCAGATCACGAATTCCATCATTCTGGATATTTCCGACAAGACTGTTAACAGTCGCCGTTCCTTTGGTTATCTTTCCATACCTAATTTAGCCTTGAGCAGTTCATACCTTTTAATTAAACACAAATATTAAATTAATTTCATTCCATAATCTCCAATCCTTACTAAAACAATAGAAGAGTGAGAAAGCAGGGGATTATGTAGTTTTACTTCTTACTGTAAGCAATACTTTCTTGGCATTAATATATTTAGCTTTAGTTTTACAAAAAAGCTGTATCACACCTGTTGTTTGTGTGTCATTTAAACCCAATGAAAACAAATTGTATGGCATCGGTAAGATTCTAATATTTCTAGAGTTGACTTTGTTGTTCTTCATTTTTGAATTTTACTCACAATTCTAGAAGATGTGGATTCAGCGGTCATGTATGTGTTATGAACTGTGACTGGTTATAATGTAACGTATAAGGGACAATTGTTGAATGCTAAGTGCAATATTTGAATCAATGTGAAGAGTGACCATGTACATATCCCCGAATTCGTGGGAGAAATAACTCGTCCAGTGGTTATGGATAAACTGATAAATCTTGCAATACGTGCATATAGATTGTCAATATGCCGGTTACTTGTGACGTCGAAAATGAATTAATGAATGCTTTGAGACACATTCGACGAAAACTGTCAGTAAAGAAGGTAACGGAGTTTATTGATACTGAGACTGGAGTATGAAAACTTGAGGACGAGCCGCCACACAGGGAATACAAGGGAAAACCTGCCTCAAAGAAGAATGAAAAATAACTGAAGTTAAGACAGAAAGAGCTTAAATTGGAAATTGAACTTCGAAAATTGAAATTCAAATTCGAAAGAACAAAATTAAGAATGGAACATGTATTGGAAATGAAGCATTTTAATTTTAAGTTAGTTTAAACAAGGAATATGCGAGTGGAAAACGTTTACAATTTCATTGCACGATTAGGTTAAGCTTGAACTAGGATAAGACATCCTGAGCTTCCTATCAAACTACTTAAGCGGTTTCAAAAGAAGCCAAATAATCTTATGTTCTGAAAGTATTGCAACTAAACCCACTTTTGAGAGGAGAGGCAAGACAGGTTACAACTCATGCTTATAGTGATTACATGGCTCTCAGGGATGGATTGATTGATCATGTTGGTAGGCGTGAAGAAAGAGATTACTACGACGCATTTAGAACTGACGGCCAGGATAGATCAAGACATAAAGCATTTCAAGGATGAACGTGACCCACTTATTTCTGAAAGTCTTTCCACATGATCAGGTACAGTGGATAAGAAGGAGCGAAAACTCCAGTTCAGTTGTCGAGGCTGCAGACGATTATATTCACACTAATACACAGCAACACGGACTGAACAATATTTTTCGCAAAAGAATAAATGCGATGTTTGATGACATTGAAGTTGGCATACCTAAGGCAATGACTGAACGCGAGAAAGCACGAATGGTTTGCCCACAGTTGATAAAGGGAACGTTCTAAAAAATTTGAATGAATATTGTGGGGTCGTTATCTAGAACAAATTCTGGTGTCTGGTACATAGTGCAGATAGTTGATGATACTACGATGTAAATTGAAGATTAGTGGCTAAAACACAGATGACGTTGTTTAGCCGAGTTGGTTCTCCAAGGGTCATATTGACAGACAAAGGGACCAACATCACTAGCAGAAACTACATCTGATAAAAATTATTGGTTTTTCCAAAAATGTTGTAATTTCATTTGTAATGTATAATGTGCTTACTTGGTAGAGTTTAAATATTTACTACGTTAAGAATAATAAATTTAGTTCATCAAGTCTCTCTTGTTTATTAAATTATAACGAAAATATCTTTCTAATAACATGAAATGTCGTTCCGAACAATAAAAATATCAACATTGTTAGATATTAACGGCTTGTTAATTTCAAATTGGTTAACTTAATTGGATGTGCACTTCAATGTACCTAATTGGATAAATAGTGGAAGGTGTTTGATACTATACAGACATATTATTTCGATATCAAGTATTTATCTAATGAAGTCGTATTACCGTATACACTAATTGTGAAATGTAATCTATTTGTCGAATATATATACTTATGTATGTATTTTGATATGCCATACTGTCAATTTAGTAATCATTAAAAGAGCTAGTAACATCATACGGTTGTAGGCATTTCTATGTACGAAAATCAGAGCATTGTCTAAAAGAGAATTGGCTAATCAATGTCTTTTTCATATTCTCACGCTGGTGTCCTACTTTTCTAATGCTTTCTTTGTTGCGTTTCTTCTGTGTTCACGGTAAACCTTGCTAGCTCGGTTAACATTAATCCATGGGTCACTAGTTCCATAGAAAAACACGACAGTCTCGGTTGACTGCGTCTATGCTGTTTGCTTGGGAAATGCATTTATCATCCGATGTATGAGCATGGTGTAGATATTAATGTTTTAAAAGTTCAAATCATAATGAAAGATGCAAAGACATATGTGTTGAAGTAGTATTTGAACTATTTGTGTAGTTCATAGTTTACGGATTTATCAAACCTTATCATATTATGTTTTGTTCTTGACCACCTTATTACTTTTACAGCCGATGATATGACACAGGAATTACGGTCTCTTTATCTTGTACAAGACAATCAATTCAAATATGTTCAGCTTCGCAAGGTGCAGCTGAGCAGAGCAATGTACTGGGCCGATGATGAACCAGTGCCCGAGTCACCGTCGGCAATGCTGAATCCGGTCGATCTGATACAGAACAGGCAACAGGAAACGGGCAACATGCCTATAATTGTTCATTGCATGTAAGATGTATTTATGGTATAAATTAACTTGGCTTGCACACGACAGAGAGTTACAAATATTCAGTGGACAGTTGCATATAGAGGATGAGTCTTCCCTAGGTACTGAACATACCAGAACCAATGAATTATTAATTTTGGAGCACGTTCTAAAATATATCCTTATTTGTTTCATTTATTAGTTTGGTATCAACTGGATAAATATTTTTCCCATTAAAAGAGTATCCTAATACATTCTGTTGCGATGTCTTCTTGTTAGTGTCAGATGTGATGGCCTTTGACAAACATACGCACATTAGTTTGTAGTGCGATATATGGTTTGGAGAGTAGTCAGATTACATCGGTGTTGTTCGTAAGAAAACATTAAATCACTGCAAGCAAAATTCATCAGCATTGAATAAAAAATAAAGATGACCAAAGTAAAAAGGTATAGAATCATGAGTAATAAATTGAATGCAATCTTCACTTCAGATGATCTCAATACTACCCTGTCTTTACACGGTACACCTAAACACATTCCTCACCAACACTAAAATCAATACATTAATGAGGAATGTAGGAACACCTGCCATCTAAAATATACAACTGCAAAAGTGAATGACCTTAAAGACTTGAACAGTTCTATAACGGTTTATTTCGTAAATGAAAAACAAAATATTTATATCTTCACCAAACATTACTAATTTCGAAACTAAAAGATCATCGGAATCTGCAAACACTCATTGTTGAATCAAAACATTACATCAACTACCCAAAATCACTATGTACTATTCAGATCTTAAACGTTAAATAACTGCTGCCAATGTGTTATTCAAACGTCATGACTCACATGTTGTGATTATTCTCTTTGCATTTCACCCAAGAAATACATAAACATTTTTCGTATAAGGAAAATCATTACCTTACCTAGCTGTAGGAAGGCATGTATAATGATCTGCTTGCCTTGAATCAATTATATGTATGTGCATGTTAAGGCAATGGAGAGGGACAATAATCAACATTATTTTGCCCATGTGTATTGAAATTGGACACGCACACTGGACCTGCTTACGGGATTGTGGTAAATATTACAACGAAATAGTTCTTTCTCAAACTCTTAAAAATATATAAAAGCACTGAGATGACACTTTGTACCAAATAAACTGTCTATATGGGTTACAACGAAACCAACCTGATATTCAGTTTGACACCCATTGATGTGTCACTGTCTGTGATAATAAATCCGACTACATTGTTCTCCGTCTCTTATCTATAAAGTACATTAATGGTTTCCGATGTTTAGCCTTACGTTAATTTTGGCATTTTAATGTTTATGATAAATTGCTTCATTATAAAATATATTATGTGTATTGTTTTGATACACCTATGCATTATTGGCTCATACATAAAATATATGTTGTACGTAACTTGTGTCGGAATGTAGCTTGCCTAGAAAATGTATTCTTTTACCCACAATACATAATTCTCACCTAATCTGTAGCAATGTGACGCAGCACTGAATGATATGCAACCTAATTGTGTTTTTGTTGCAGAACTTAGCAAGATCATCCACTAATTCGTATTTCCTCCATTGGTGCTGATTAATACATGCATTGTGTCGTCTTCCACAACCTTTTTTTCCCTGGTGTTCGTTTTCTTCAACGTTTCTGAAATGTTTTAATACTTATGTCACATATATAATTTAATTACATTTGTTTTATTATGGACACATGCTGAATGCAATGTAGAGTGAAACAAAGATTGCGAGCGTTCATTTCAAATAAATTAGTCATAGTCTGATGTTGACTTACAAATACGGATTTATCCTTTATATTTGTCCTTCAATAATTGCTTAACTGTATGACGAAACTATACAAATGACAAATGTTATCATATTCCATATCTTCTTCATCTTTATATGTACCATCTTTGTCAACTTACTGTTTGTTAACAAAAGGACACTGGTTACCGTTTAATGTTGGTACAAATAAGTATGGTAAGTCTGCAGCAATGACTGTCGATAAGGTTTAATCAAGATGGCTAGACTGATTTCATTTACAAAGATATTGAAGAGCATTTCACTATCCTGTATTATTTCAAGCGAAAATGGTTAGCGAGCATAACCCTTTAACACTTTGCAAAATTTCCATGCTCTGCTATAGTGACCTTGTGGCTAATAATCCAGGTAAGCACATCGTTGTGTTTTTGTGTCTGCTTTTGTATCATTTGTATGTGTATGTACTTGACTATTGTTTTCTTATCAATACAAAGCAAACTTTAAACTTCTACTACCCGTGTATTTTCAGTTAATGATAATATATAAGTATGATAGTATGTGTTTATATTTGATGAGTGCTCCTACTATTTCCCCTAACATAATATTTGCGCAATTATAAGAGAATAAGTGATGCGACATATTTTACGAACATTTCTTCACTTTTCTCTCCTTTGTTTTCGTACCTGAATATATGATATTGACATGATATAATTACCTAAATGTAAACAGACGCGAAAACACAAACGTTGTTTCAAAGCCGGCCGGCGTATAACAGGAAAAAGAACCCCAGTTATCTCCCTTCTTTCAGTTCAACATTTTAACCCAAAAAATCAACTGTTAATTTAGATAATCTGATTCAAATCCCTATTAATTCGCCAACCTTTGTGTCAACTATCCAAGACATACATCTGCGTAATGCATTATTCAATGCCCAGTCAGTAGGACCACCGAAAAAGAGCACAGAAATAGTTAATTTTATCAACGACCAGAATATTGACGTGTTTTTCCTGACAGGAACATGGCTAAAATATCAGGCGATGAGCCCAAGTGTGCAGATCTAACACCCACTGGTTACTTCATCAAGTCATTTCCCCGTAATTCTCGCGGAGGCGGAAATGCTGTCATCACAAAAAAACTCCATGATCAAACGTCTTAACCACACCACAACATTCATTTCGACCACACATCGTTCGAACTAGTCCAAACCACACTCACACTGAAGCAAAGGTCAGTCAATTTTTTCTACCTATACCGCCCTCCTCCTAGTAGAACAAACAGCTGGCTTAAACTCTCTTTTTGGAGCAGTTTCCGAATCTCCTGGAATATGGAAGTTTGAAAGGTGGCAACCTGATTATCCTTGGAGATTTCAACTATCACTTTGACTGTCTTGGAAACCCAAACACATCAAAGATTCCATTAATGTATTCAACTTCAAACAGTCAATTAACCAACCCACCCATAAACATGGTCACATTTTAGACTGGATTCTTCAGAGACCTGATGATGACATTCTACGGTCCTCCCTGGTTTCCCATGACCTTGCATCAGATCACCTCTGCATTATATGCCATATTGACGTATCAGTCCTAACCCTCCACCTTTATCTGCTACTTAGAGAAAACTCCGTATGATAAATAGAACCAAACTAATGCACGAAATACAAGCTAACCTAACAACTTGCTTACCTCCTACAGCAGAACAACTCGATAACTGCCTGCGTTCTTTGCTCGACAAACATGCCCCAGCTACCAAGTGCAGAGTATCAATTCAAAAGTGTTATCCATGGTATAGCAGTGTTAGGGACCAGCTTCACACTGCTGAAAGAAACCGCCGTAAAGCTGACATGTTTTGGCTTTCCACCAGACTCACTATTCATAAGCAAATCTATGAAGCCACTAAGAAGAATGTCACAAATATAGTCCATGCAGTGAAATCAGCCCACTACACTACTAAGATCATGGAATGTTCCAGCTGCAAAGAGCTCTTCGAGATTTCTAGCAAGCTAGTGTCAAGGAACAAATCTACACCACTTCCAACTACTTTCTCTCCAGTCGACCTTCCGGCCATGTATGCGAATTTCTTCCGTGACAAAGTACAAACCATCAGAGATAAGCTTGACACCACAATTTCAATTGACTCGTCGTCACCATACAGTTGGGATACAGAATTTGAGCGGCAACCATTAGCAGCATTTGTACCTGTCTCTGTGGATTTCGTACGTAGATTCCTGATGAAGAGTGCACGAAAGTCAAGTGAACTTGATCCAATTCCATCATCACTGCTGCTTCAGTGTTTTTATCCAGTATTGCCTTCACTAACTGATGTTATTAATATCTCTCTCTCATCCGCGATATTCCCATCATTTTTCAAAGCTGCCATTGTAAAGCCTCTGCTGACGAAACCAACACTAGATCATAATGATTTCAAGAACTACCGCCCAGTTTCTAATCTCCCATTCATATAAAAAATCTTAGAGAAGGTTGTTCTATTCCAGCTTGTATCTCATCTGAATTCAAACAGTCTTTTTAGCAATGTACAATCTGCATATCTCCCTTGCCAAAATACTCAAACTACTCTTCTAAAGGTAGTTAATGAATTCTCTCAGCTTTGGATAGCGGCAAGATTACATTCCCCGCCCTCCTCGATTTGTCTGCAGCATTTGACACAAAATGTCATGATATATTACGTCACCGTCTCCAGCATGTATTTGGCATTCATAATACAGCCTTACTGTGGTTCAAGTCCTACTTGGTCAACAGGACACGAATTGTATCTGCAAATGGAATACACTCCAGCCCAGTTGATCTATGTTGTGGTGTTCACAGGGGTCTGTTCTTGGACCGGTTCTCTTCATTCTGTACACTCAGTCGCTCTCAAGTATCATAGATCATCATTCAGTGTCTCACCAACTGTTCGCTGATGACACCCAAATATACAAATCTAGCCATCCAACTGAAGTTGATGCTACCATCCAAGGTGTAGAGAGGTGTATTTCTGATGTGAAATTATGAATGACATGTAACAAGCTGCAGATGAATGATGATAAAACTGTGGCCATTCTGATCACAACACAAATAATTTTTCATTCACATCCTTTACCTCAAGTAATACATATCAGCAACGCCAACATTAAATTCCCACAATCAGTACGAAACCTAGGTGTTACTCTGGACAGTACTCTCACATTGCACCAATATGTCATGAACATATGCAAGGCTGCATGTCTTGAGCTGAGACGCATCAGTTCAATTCGCAAATATCTTTCAGTTGATGCCATTAAAACTCTTGTGTGTTCATTAGTACTTTCAAGACTGGACTATTGTAACTCAATTCTGTCTTGTTCATCTCAATATCTGCTCCATAAACTTTAAAAAGTTCAAAACGCAGCTGCTCGGATCATACTTAGAGTACCACGATCAGAGCACACCTCCCCGCTGCTCTGTACACTACACTAGCTATCCATTTGATCCAGAATCAAACACAAAATTTGTTATATGTACTAAGTTTCACTGTCGGGCTCTAGTCGAACATACCTATCTGACCTCACCCATGTGTACACACCAGCAATATTTAAACGCACCCCTTCTAACAATCGTATACTCATCATTCCAACTATGAAAACAAATTCATATGGACAGCGTTATTTTGCATACCAGGGCCCAGCAACGTGGAATGAATTGCCCACTGAACTTAGACACAACGACACAGTGATCCCATTCAAGAGTGCTCTCAAAAAATCACTTATTTCGACTGCAAGAATAAACTTAAAGAACTAATAATGTTTCCTACCTTAAATATGTTCAGCATGTTTTGTTATGTTTTCTAATTTCATGGTGTTTGCTTTTGTAATCATATAATTATATGTTTTTATCTCATAGGTGTTGTCTATTATTGTAAAGCGCTTAGAGCTTCTAAAGGTTAGGCGCTATACAAATTCCTCTTTATTATTATTATTATTATTATTATTGTATGTTTTTGTATGTCTTTCACAAGTGTGTGTATGTATTTATGTGTCTTCCTGTGTTTGTGATTTGTATTTTTAACGTAGCTTGAACCATTTTTCAGTTATATAGCTACTGATGTAAATTAACAAAAAACTTTAAGCTAATCCTAACTAGATGACATCAGTTTAAGACAATAATTTATTTATTATTAAAATACAACAATTTGAAATAATAAACTATATAAGAAACAAATATTTTTATATCTCAAGCATTTCCAGCTTTTACGTAAACCTATATACAGACGTATATGTGGTCAAGATATAATAGACAACCAAAATTTTATTTCGTTTTGACATTTGCTAAAATTACTGTAACTAATATGTGCATCAGTGTGATTAACGTTAGTTATCATTTATTCTGGGCATATTTGTCAGAGTTCAATATAATGAGTTCATATAAGGGTGGAATATATTCTACAGAATCAATTACAAAGATAAATTAATTAAAAATGCTCATTGTATGCAAGAAGAATGCACGGTACATTTTTATTTCATAATAACTTTCCTTTTCTGAGAGACTTCGTTAGCAACAAAAGAGAGTAGGCTGCTTGTTGACATTTGTCAGTTTATTATTCATGTTGTGGGAAGCATTCGCTAACCTTTTCTGTATTTATCCAACTAAATCCCTGTGTATGTATATACTTTAAGTTTCAAATGCGTGATATGAAACGAAACATAGAAAATTAAAAAGGAATGTTTAAACAAAAACAAAATGGCATTTCAGTGATACTTTAAAGTTGACCTTCTTGGCCTACATGGCGGAAAGCATATAAAGAGTGCATTAAGAACACAGTTGATTGTCATCGTTATGTTCGTTAGGGACGAGAGTGAACAAGAAACCATACGAAATTTGCATTTGTGTTAATTTGTCTGCTGTAACAAAGTACGTTACCGATTGTTTTATTAGTTATTGTGGACTTTTTGAATCTGCAAAACTATAGAAGTATTTGAAATTTTTATGGACGTTCCAATGTTTTATTATATCTTACATATTTGTTTTTTTTTTGCCATGCACCCATGGTAATTATGGTACGACCAAAACAAATAAAATTAAAATTCTAGGTAGCCAAATCGGTCAGTGTATACATTCAGTAATTATTTGTTCAGTATGACTGCTCTTTCCTATTAAGTGCAATTCGTAACATGATTATGAGAAGCATTGACCCTTACCTCTGTACTGTACCTCAAATGTTCTTTTTACTGCTTTTTATTGTTCGCCTTCCTGAGTAATTTCAGAACAATATTTGATTTTTATTAGGAATTGATGCATGAAATCTCAATATATGATCTTTGTTGCAATTGCAAATGTAATAAATAATTGCACCTAATATTTATTTCGCGTTCGTTTTTAACTCTATAAGCATACTATTTGTATTCGTCTTGATTCAATATCTGTACGCTGTACATCATAAGAACTATTTGAAGTCAGTGTATTATGTATCGCATTTTATATGCATTGCAACCAACTGAAATATGGAATCATCTCTCTCTTAGTAGATTAGCGATTTTACGGAGAAAGATGAAAATGGTTCGTAGTGTTTTATTGCTGAAGCATATCCCGCAAGCTGAAGTCGATGTCAGGTTGAACATAACAGACATAAAAAAACATCATTGCAGGCAGACTGATTTGTCGATGGATATTTTTTCTAACTGACTATAACAAAGAAGAATGACGATCAATATAAGTCACTAAATGTTCTAAAGAATATCCGAGACTGCGATGATGCAGAAAATACACATAACATTGTCCACACACCATGGAATCTGTGCCTTGTAATTTCACATTATTGAATCGTGTGGTCTGAGCATTTTTTCTCATAAAGTCAATGATATCATCTTGCCAATGGGGCATACCATACGAATGGAAATATTCCACACATCCTTTTTGAGGAAAGTAGATGGCTACCCAGTGGGTCCTGGGAGATGACTGTCGTTCTTGTTGATCACATAAACTTGATGGTCTTGAGGATTGCAATGAGGGAGTTCATCATTGGCACATACGACATGATTCCAAGAAGCAGTGTACGAAATGTGGTTCAAAAGGTAATGACGTTCCCAGGTATCCATGGTTTGTGTGTTTTTCTTTTCTTCACGGGTAATAATAAGTGATCAATTCGATCCTGACTTTCTACTTGAATTTGTCTGACAAGTAACCGTTTCTTCGCCTCGTCTCCCAACTCTGATTCAAGAGCGCTTCAATGCGATAGATCTCTTGAGTTGATAATGGAGGATAAGAATGTTCACGCAAGTCTTTATACCACTGATGCAACACGGCTTCTTCCAATATGTCACTCCAAGCTTCGTCCAGATACTCGTCCAATTTTTCTTCTTGACTCAGCATCAGACATTTATCGTGACGAATTTGACTGGGATGATCGTTTTGATCAATTCGGTAATCTTTTCGGCCAAGTGTTTGGCAAAACAGGAGACTAAATGTGCTTCTTGTTCTGGCAATCGGGACTTCATCATTATGACTTCTTTGCTTTTGTCTTGGGATTCTTCTTCCATGGTCTCCTCACATTCCATGTCCAAAGAATCTCTACTATACAAACATTGATAAACGTCTTCCATAGCTTCCACTAGTCTAGAATGACTTCTCTCCATCTGTTGATTTCTATTGTATTGTCAAATTCGGCATACAGGATGACTTTCACCGTGTGGTCTGCAGGTGGGTGTGCAAAATGAAGTTCCACTCGAATCTAGCTGGATTTTATAGGGTGGAAATGTCCCTCGTCGCTGCCTTGGCCTGGAGTGAAATCAAAAGCCCACAAAGCATAGCCTCCTGCATAATACTCGTATGAAAGACCGCGACTAGTGTTGGTTCCTAACTGTCCGGTGGCTTCGTACAGGGACAAGTACGATTTCAAATAATTCCTGTCATCAAACTTAGACTCAAAGGGTCGGGTACAGTGTCTTGCCATCGCGACTGACTTCGATTCTGGCTACGTTGTAATGTTTAAACTGGAAAGGGTTTTCGTTCTGGGCTCCGTTGAAGGCTGATATCTTGACGATGCCAATAATCAAACGTTTGGGTAACTGTCCTTAGAACAAATGATCTTCGATCATGGATCGCTGTTCAGCAGGACTAGTGAACTTTTTCACTTCCACACGACGTATCGGATACTAGGCGGTCGTTCTACTCAAAGTGTGACCGATACCGTTTCCCACTTTAGGCAACACTTCCACACGACGCACCTAGGGCGTGGCTGCTTGGATGATGGTTTTGTACTCGTTAGCATGGGCCATCAAATGGAAAGCGGCACTGCTACGATTAAGGCTCAAGCGGACATCCACACCGTTCAGCAAATACTTTTCTTGTAACCACATGTCCAAATGCAAACGATCCATCAACTTTAAACTACATCCTTGCAGAATTTTATTTCTACGTGTGCTAAACCCCACAATTTGAACAGTGCCATCTTCTCTCAGGGCTGTGTCGTTAAACGTGTTCTCACCCGCTGTGTCAGGTCTCCATACCATGCAAGCATCCTGATGAGTATTCATGGCTTCCTTTCCGTACGTCAAGAGATTTTCCAGGTACGCTCGGTAAGGGTAAGTATCCATGCTACTAATAACCAGTTTTTTAAGTCAAGTACAGGTGCACTTTGCTGAACAAGGAATGCATGAAATTGTTGACACGAGCTACTCAAAGTCGGCTCCTGGATTAGTGTTGTCCGTTTTGATCACTTTGACTTTCAAGTACAAGTAACTGCTATTCAGATCGACGTAATCTTCGGGCTGACCTTTGATATCAAACTCGATGGGAGCTGAATCCGTCAAAGAATAGACGGGATGAAATTCGACCCACTGAGATTCTTGCATCGTCATCATGGTGGGTGGCATGGCAAACAGATCCAGTTTCGATTTGGAACAGGCACAAGACTCTCGGTGCATCATTTTTTATGTTTCTCAATAATTTAATAATCAAAAACGTCAAAGTCTTGAACGGTTCTTCTTTTCTTTGTCTTTCTAACTTTAGAAGTGTGAAGTCTTGTGAAAGGGTGTTTTCATCGTCGTCTCTTTCTGTCTTGTCCTTGCTGTTTCGTCAGGGAAATATGAATGCCTCACCCAGTAGTGTTCAGGGCATTTATAGGCGTTTCTCGTCAACCCAAAATGTCTTTGCCAGTTTGCAGCAAGACATTTTTGCCTGCCCTCAAGACGGCTTCTTTAGGGTTTTGTTTGTCGATGATGACATTTTGGAGAAATTCTTTACCTTGCTTCAGTGCGGCATCTTTCAAGGCGTGCAATCCGCGTGTCACCATTGGTTTCAACACGGGAGCCACCGCACGAGAGGCTGATTTTAGCATATCTCCTAAACCGTGTCCTCGCTGTAGAGCAACGCCTCGATACACTGGATACATGACTTACAAGTCATTAGAGACCGTTTTCGAAAATGGAGTTTCACCGTGACTTTTCCTTTGGTGAATGGAATATTTTGCCCCAGATCTCCTTTTATAGCAATGTTGGCAGTGTCTAAATAAGACTTGCTGACGGGCAAATAGTGAGGATGCACAAATTCGCGGTGAACATGATAGGTGTTTCCACCTTCCTAGTCAGCGTTCGTGACAGAATCCACTTTGAAAGGAATGACACGGAGGTGTGTCCCACCACGTTGTACTCTACCACATCGGAGTACAAAAATATCAAATTCAATGCTTGGTTCAGTTCTACCGGGGAACGAAATAACTTGCTAAAAGAATCGTTGTCAGAAATGACTGGTAATTCGTTTTTCTTGATCAAGGCTATCCTCATCTCTATGTCCCCGCCCAAAATGTCAAACAATTCAGGACAAAATAAAATAGACAACACTTTGCCCCCTCAGGAAATTTCATCAGGAAGCGACGAGCTACTTTGTGGTACTCCAGGGTTACACTTTTTTTTGACACTCTCCAAAACTTTAAGAAACACAACATTAAACCTGGAGGCAATGGTGCTTACTAAATGTTGTCCGCTAAAATAATAGCCTGGGGGAATGAACAAGTGATAGGTGGTCGAATTTTGATTGTTTTGTACTATTTGTTTTCTTATTATATTTTACATGGGTATCCAAGTACTGTTGCATTTGCTCGTCATGAAATTCGACCATAAAAGGTTTGTTTGGGAAGGACATTGATGACTTGGGTTGGGTCAATGATTTCTACCAAAGCCACTTCTCAATGGGCCTCGTGATCTAATTGGATGGTCTTAGGTAATTTGGCCGTGTTGGGAAACACCTCCATGGAATTCTCACTGGGTACGATTAAGTAAAATTGGTTATGGTGACTCATAATTCCAGAGTTATGTGACTGTCCGAGGAGTTACTGGAAGTCAGAGGAGTGTCGCCGCCCAAAATATTGTTGTTGTTGTTGTTGGAGTGATGACTGGCACTAGACAAAAGATTCCCGTTTTTCCCGTTCGAGGGAAATTTCAGGGAGGGATTGGGAAGCAGGTAACTGATGCAACTGCTCAATAAAATGGTCCACAATTGTTTGTCTCCTTGTAGCAAACTCAAATTGGCAATGGCTGTATTGATGACACAATACACCACAAAAATTTTGCAGAAACAGACGATTTGCGCTATAGGCTCACGTTCTCCACACCACACCAACAAGGGTTGTTTCTTTAAATCATTCAGAGAAGAACTGGTAGCGGTAACTGAGTCTGTGTGAAAGGGCATGATGGTCACTTCTTTTTATACTCGATGACATGTGAAGCGTCAATCAAAGAATCAAAACTGGGTGGATATCCTTTCCAACGAACTTTGACTTCTTTGACACGTCTTTGGCCCACTTTACGGGTTCTGCGTTCGAGAATGCTTTTTTTGGTGACACGTTGTAACTCGGGCAAGTAAAACTTTCCCTTCAACACTTCTCCGTTCATGTCTTCAAATTTATAGACGGCAGGATGACGACCATGTACTCGTCCAGTGACACGAAACAATTCGGTGGTCCAATTAGGTAAGTAACCTTTGTCGAAAGTGAATTTGGTTTTGCCATTGCGCACCCAATCTCCTACGATCAACACTTCACCTATCCTAGGGACAACTACTGTCGGGGACGTACCAAACAGGCGCTCAGAAACCAGCACTTCGTTCTCGGGAGTCACCTCTTGTGGGGCACGTCCAATGCTTCGATGGTAAGATTGGTACTCTTGCACCAAGTGCGGTAAGATGTCGTTGTGCTTGAGAGTGTGGTGATGCGCAAAATATTTCCACATGTATTCTTTCAAAGTGCGTTGAAAAAGTTCCACGATGCTGGCATTGGTTTCAGGATTCTCGGTGGTAAACAAATGAATGTCACGTTTCTTTAATTCTTTTTGGAATGCTCGGTTCAGAAATTCGGTGATTTTGTCCGTTTGCCATCGAAAGGGTGACGACCACTTTGTTTCAACACCCGTTGCAGGTGTCGCACTAACTCGTTGCTCGATTAGGAAGCCAATGGCACGACCCAGCCAAATTTGGAAAAGACGTCGATGACACAAAACAAATATTTGTAGCCGCGATTGTAGGTGGCCAAATGAGAGACATCGGCTAAATCAGCTTGCCATTCATGATCGATATATTCCACTTGGGTGCGACTTCTGGAAAACGTGCGTCGAATGTGTTTGTGTAAAGTGTAGGTAGCTTGTTCTTGTAACCATCATTGTACTTGAGATAAATGAACACTTTTCAGTCGAGTTTTGGCAGCACGATATAATTTTTGAACTCCTCCGTAACCTGCAGGATGGGTTGGTTCGTAGTAAATTCTGGCTAACACCTTTTCCATTCTTTTCTTTGTTAATTAGTGACCCAGTCTTTGCTAATGGTACTTTGAATGGGGCAAATGGGTGGCTTGGAAACCGATTTACGTGTCCGATGGGCAACGGAAGTAGAAGTCGAAGCTAGTGGTGAAGGTGGTAATGGAATGAATTTGGACTTCTGTTCTTTTTTCACTTCTGGTTTCCCTTTCTTTTTCACTTCTATCGAAAGAGGAGTGGAAATTATCTTTTTTAGCCTAGGCTTTCATTTCTTCTCGTTGGGGCGTTGGGGAAGGGGTCAACAAGGATCATGCAATCTTACTAGAACAGGGAGTTGCCGACGGTGTTTGAAAAACTTCTCGTATCTCTTCTTCCTCAGGCTTTCGTAGGGTAGCGTCTCTCGTGACCCCTGTGGATGGTAGTGGTGGCGGTGGAGGTGGTGCGGGGGATGGACGTTTCATCAAGGTCTTAAAATATTTCAGAGTGGGAAGAGATCTTTCGTCTAAAGCTTTCTGGTGAAAGAGCTGCAGTCGTTGCAAGACATGACCGTACTTTTGCGATTTTTCTGTCTCGGACAATTCGTGGCGATCCATCAATGACAGCAATTCGTGTTGTAACCTGGGACATCTCGTTCAAACTGGGATTGGGAGGTAAATGCGGGGTCCGTTTTTCTTGCCAACGATGGTATTCCATCCATCGTTTGTAAGGCACTGAAGCTAGTTTTCGTCCTTCCATTCGATGACAAGGGTCGCATCTGAGATCTTGAGACTTCAGAGGGCCTTTTTATCTTGCTCCCACCAGTCCTCCCAACATGGTTCCCAAGACTCCTTTCAGCAATGGGCCTAACAAGAGTGGCAAAATTCCTACACGTTGGACCAACATCTTCTTTTGACGAATGGTGTTTTTTCTTTTGAACCATTTGGCGAAGAACGTGACCATGTTTGCCTAAGCATTGTTTTTAATGTTTGGACAAAGGGATCATGTCTTTCAATACGTTCAAACAACATTCGCACACGGTATCGATGACATCTTTGGAAGCTGGTTGAATGAACTTTTCTCGTAGGGGTGGAGAAGCGTTGGACAGGACAGACAACATGTCCACATGTTTGACTAAATAAACGAGGAGGCAGACCTTTCCTTTTCTTTCCTTTCGGCTTAGAAGAGGAATGTTTTCTGGAGTTTGACATATTTGGGTCTTCAGGAGCACAAAAACACTGATACCCCTTCTTTGTCTCAGGCCTTTATTATACTGGAACGCGTCGCCACTGATTGTCTCAACTTAAGCACAGGCAACACGCGTCGTGGAGGGGTTCGCGACGGACTGAATAGAGCCAGTTCTTGTTTGGACAAATCCAGTAAACTCTGTAACATGCACGATCTCTCTTGGACTTTGATTTTGGGAGACGGTACTTTGTGAGCAGCTGCCACGGCAGTTAAAGAGGATGAGGAGGGTGTCGCCACTGGAGGAGAAGTTTTTGGAGACGCGGGCTTCCATGGGGTCATCAACGGAGAAGTGGATGAACCTGAGGCTATCGGAGACGCAGTCACTGTTTTTGCAGGTCGTGGTTTGAGAATGTAAGGTTGCGACCCTGCCCACAGTGCCTCTCTTGCGAGTTTTCTATGGGCTTTTCTTTTTCTGGGGATTTCTCCCCTGTTTCTTTTTCTGACGACTTTTCTTTTTCCGGGGTGGTGACCTGGTCTGGACACAGCTGCTCCTTTTCTTTTTGGGGCTTCGTTTGGCTATTTTCTTAAGGAGAACTTTGGGAGCATTATGATCCCATCTTAAGAGGGATCGAATGATGACACGTCATAGAGTACCGCTCCCTACAGGTTTCAAAATGATTTGCTATTTGGTTTGAGTGTCGATGCGTGGATCGGACAGTTAGGTCAAAGCTGCTTTGTTTCTAAAAAAAACGGCATTTGGTTTGATGAGGAATCTGAATGATGCCTTGAAGTAATTGAGTGCTGTCACCGTGAATCATCGTAAGACTTCTTTGAGACTGGCTTCTAAGACACGAACACGTATTTGTAGACTTTTTGCGACTGATGCCATACAAGGCACAAATCAAATTGACGGGACGATGAGACTAAAGGGACGTCATGTTGACACTGTGTGAGACAGATGAAAATTGTCCGAATTATTTTCAAAGATTTTGTGTGGATTAAGTCGAGGACGGAGACGTATACAGGACAGGCCATCCGTCTTGACACCAGTGGTGAAACAAATGGGTACGAAATCGCAAATCATCGGAGTAGTTGGTTTCAAATCGACGAGTAAATAGGCATATGGAGTTTGAGTGGTATCGTCGTACGCCTGAGTGAGCCAATGCGTTACTAACTGTTTGGCTACGACTTGCCTTGCGATTTATCTCGAGGGTTTTTAAACAAGACCACGTAATAAGCATTGAGACGGATGGTGCGATGAGCTTTACTTTGTTGAAACAAATTTTGAGTGATGTAAATGACACTGGCAATGCGGTGATGCCCTTTGCGCGTAAACCACAGTTTAATTTCTTCTTCGTCTTCTCCTAACATGTCGACGAAAATGACCAAATGGGTTTCACGCGGGCCAGACAGGATTCAGTCGTTATTGTTAGAAATGCCTTCCACAAATACGAAGGAATCGCCTTGACTTTCTCGCAAGAGACTGTACGCCGAGTGCCACTCTTTGTAACACCACACGATTTGTTGAGGTGGACGATCGATTAAATGATGTTTATGTTCGATCAAACGTTTGACAAATTCGGTTTTGCCTGAACCGCAAGGTCCAGGAATCAACACGTTAAAGGGATGGCGAAGATACAAAGCCTCCCAACTGGCACGATCTAAGTGTTCGTCGATGACTTTGAAAGTGAAGGAAGAGGGAGCAGAGACAGTAGAGGTAGACATAGTGTCAGGAATGTCACTTGTGACACGAAAACAGACAAGACAAGAGTTTTTATACTTGACTTCTGGATACGTTTATTGATGTTTTAAAAGGGAACACGAAAGACAAAAATACATAAAAGCCAAAGGTTTAAGTACAACAATAAAATGCACATGAAAAAGATTAAAGTGGAATAGAAACAAGTCTCTGTGCAGCATGTTTTGGGTAATGTTCTGACAAGTTATACAGGGGGCAAGGTCACACAAGTGTCCTCCCGAAAGGATCTTTCAGGAATGTCTATGACAGTCCTGCCCTGGGTGATGGATTATTCTGGTACTGTCCCCAACACAAGATGAAAAGAAGGATCACAACTCTCGAGCATGCTGGACCACTTCTTCACTCCAAGCCTCAAAACCACTTTTTTGCCAGTCACGGACATCTGTCCAATGGGGGAGTAAGTCCCGTGAAGGCCGAGAAGTATCCAGATGAAAACGTAAGGCTTTGAGCAAAATGAGTCTCTCGTGATTATTTAAGGCAATTCGGGTGGTAAGTACCGTTCGTAAAGAGTCCACAAGGAATCGACTGGTAAACGAAATCCCAGAAAACAAGTGATTAAGACACACACCACTTGTCGACTTAAATTCAACTGAAACAGTTCTTGTAATAAGTGATGGCAATCATCCATGGTTTGAACATGGTCATTGAGTTCCTTCCACGGAATCCGTTGAATCACTTTGGATAAACGTTGTGGCATCCCAACCTGTTTTTATACTCTTTTTTCGGAAGCAATAAATGTACTTTCTACTCAGAGATCTTCGTTCTCCAGTAGGGAATCTAAATCTTCCAAACTGTAACCAACAGTTCAGAGTTCGTTCAGGAGTTTCCTCTTCCACTAGGCAGATTCCACGTAATAGATGTTTGTAATCTTCCAACTCTTCTTCCTCAATTCGTTGCAGTAGGTGAATCTCGAAGTAACGAAACTTATGAACACATTGATCATTTGCGACCTCGAAGTGTTTCACAAGGTCTGACCACTGGAAAACTTTCTCACGAATCAGTCCTTTTATAGCATTCAGGTACCAGTGGTTCAAACACCGGTGACGTAACGGATGCAATTGTTCTTTACGTTTGACTTGCATTTTGACCAGTTCCCGGTAAATCTTTTCTCTCAACTCCACAGACAAGCCAAAAATGTTCTCTTGTAAAGTATCCATTCAGGGATTACTGATATTGTCCCACTAAAGGTAAATAGTGACAACTGGGAGACCATCGAGCATGTTCCAGGTAGGCCATATATTGTGGTTCCCAGTGGTAAAGTGACACACCGCAACTGAAGCACTTCACTTTATCCCCTTCGCCCAAGTAATTCTTCTGGCTAATTCTTCGGGGTTTGGTCCTCCCAGATACTAAGGCCATTTTCCTTTGAACGATTGAAAACGATTTTTAAAGTTGCAGTATTCAGGCAAACGCACAGGGAACGAATACTCGTCTTTCACAGGTTCGTATCGAGGGTAGGGTGACATCGACAGGAGTTTGCTTAGGGCTGGATTATATCCGTAAGGTGGTAGACGTGAAGGTTGACATCCACATTTACAAGGAAACCCAGTAAAGTGTCAACGATGACGAGTGGCATCGCTTACGTATCCATCAGGTTTGACACGCACAGCATCACTTTTCATGATAGGGGTAGTGATACTAAAGTTCCCATGATGCTTTACTGCATCACTGACGTCACAACGCACAGCATCGCTCACATCGCAAGGCTCAGCATCGCATTTTACTTCAGAGTCCCCAAAATTGAATTGTGCCTGTCTGAACTTGTTCTGTGTTTCTCTGAAAGTATCCATCTTGTTCGTTTGGTCTTGGTAGTCACAACGAACTATCGATATTGCATATGGTCCCTTTTTATACTAGTCGCAATGAAGTCTCAAGCTTGTACATCGTTTCTTTTTTATGTCTAGTTTTGGAAGACTTCTTTTTTCTTCCTGGACAACGGTACGACTTTCTCTAAGGTACCGTCATAATTGCACCGTAGTGTAATGGGTGGAAAGGCCATAGAAAGGTAAGGACAGTGAAAAGACCATCGAGTATGTTCCAGAATAGCCGAATCTTTATAGATACATAGATCCATTCGTAACTTCAAGCCACAAGCGAAACATTGTACTTCGTATCCCAATCAAGTCTCAGGTCTCAAGTAGACAAATCCTGTTCTAGCTAAAACATTCGAAATAGGTAATCCTTCCCTATCCGTAGGCCATTTTTTAAAACGTTTCCAATAAACGGGCACACTCACAATAGTCAGGCAAGAAGATATGATACGGTTTCAACATCGAGTTTTAATTGGGTTTCTCACTCGATTCTTGCTATGGCGAAGTCATCCTTCTGGTGAGTGGCTATCCTCTTACAACCAATGTTTTATACCAACATGTCCATACGGCAAATTGAGGTGATTGGGAAGTCGCACTCGCTTCTGCAACACGTTTTGATAGACGTTTTCTAAGGGTCGACTGACGATTGGTGAGTGAGTAAACATACAATCTTGTTTGGCTGGTAAGTGTTCACTTTAAAGTTTTCATCATCTCCAGATTGCAAGGCTTCTTTCAATACGCCAAAGTTAACCACTCGACTGGTACGATAATTCAGAGTCAATCCTTTCACTTTAGAACTCCGTGTTTACTTCTCCTTGTTTGTCCAGGTATTCGTAGCCGTAATGTTTGGGACCACCACAAGCGAAACTTAGAATCTTCTCGTTGGGGTGCTCGTCTGTCCAGGCTCCTAAACGGTCTTTTTCGATGTTAGGGTGTTGTTAGCCCGGGCGCTCGATGTAAATACAACTGTCTGTGTCAAAGTACAGGACGCGTTCCCCTAACAGTTCTAAAGCTTCGTACAATTTTAAGCGAGCATGAGCTGTCACGTAAGCCACAATGATGACATTTCCAAATTCGCCGGCTTCTACAAAATCCAGACCTTCTTTGTAATTGACTAAGATCAAATCCTCGCGAACGACGTCCACGTGTTTCATGTTTTTGATTTTGTCGTGAATCATCTGGAAGTGACGGGAAGGTTCTGTCAAATATTCCGTCTTGGGTAAACACGGTCGTTGTGACATTTTACCCCACAATTTAACATCACTTTAGCAAACGATCGCCTACCTTCATTTTTCTCGATGTGGTCTAACATGATGCCTTCTTTTGCCTAGTATTTCTCTTCGAATGTCTTTTCGTCTTCGAGAGTGTGACAACATGAAGGATAGCCACTGGCTTCTTGTTTCAGTTTCAAAAGGCATCCACGTAGTCTGCGAAAATGACTTTCTGACTTGGGTAGCCCTTGTGGTGTTGTTGTGTCTTGGGAAAGAAGCAAATTTCGTACACTTCTAACAGTTAGCATCCCATGTCCAGAGCTTTGAACAATTCAACGCTAACCTACGTCCCCGTCAAGGTACGTTCTTCCTGGGTGTGCTGACAAGGCTGATTTTGGTTGCACGTTTCGGCACAAGTACGGAACAAAAGAAACATCAGTTTGCCTTGGCAATGGTGAGGTCATACGGGATGGTACAAGTCCGTGGGAGGCAAGACTTTGCACTTCATCAAACCTTCGTATTGACGAACGTGGTCCAGGTCGATGTGTTCCGTCAGCAATTGCGGGTGCCGTGCAGGAAAGCGACAA
Source organism: Sinohyriopsis cumingii (assembly GCA_028554795.2). Classification (NCBI taxonomy): domain Eukaryota; kingdom Metazoa; phylum Mollusca; class Bivalvia; order Unionida; family Unionidae; genus Sinohyriopsis; species Sinohyriopsis cumingii. The sequence goes on from CM068824.1 coordinate 130,755,502, forward strand.
TATTTGCACACGTAGGGATACAGTGAACACACGTCCAAGTATTTGATTTCTTCTCCGTTCTCTTCGTTGGCTTGGTACAGCAAACAGGTGGCACTGACCCGTCCTCCGTACAAACTGTCCCTCGAGTTCAAGGGGTCCACCCGCTGATAACTTTCTACGATACGTTTAAACTCGGGATCGATTTCCAAACGGTGATCGTACTCGTATTCCCACATTTCTGCCACTTGTTATCCTTGCTATTCTAACTTCAAAGGTCGCTGACAAATGGCCTGGTACAAGTCTTCCATGGTTCTTTGTACAAACTGATTTTTAGTGACACGATCAGTGTAGCAGATGGGACATCCGTGAAATAAGCAACCGTTAAACTCGTATACGATCTTGGGGTTTTCTAAGTCCCAGCCATCTACCGAATACGTTCCGATGGTCTTTTCAACCCTCCGTTGCAGGCATGTTGAATCCTTTTGTCTTCCTTGTCGCACAAGTAATGTAACCAGCGCAGGGCTTTGACCGAGTATTGACGTTTGACAAAGTTGGTCGTTTGAGGGCTGATGACAGCCATGGTGTTTTCAGGCATGAATCTTTGGCGGTACACTAAGGAAAACGCTTTGGCAATGGTGCAAGCTTCTTTCAAAGGATCGACCCCTCCGTGTTCCATGAACAGTTCTCGAAATTTTCCACAGCAACGCCGTAAAATGTCCACGTCAGAACGACAATACTTTAACATTTCTTCCTTAAAGTCGAAAGGATCAGAGACATGGGTCTGGTACCAAGCGTAGAAAGCTTCTCGTTAATCGGTACGCATGTTGTCGGGGTCGTAATTGTGAGCCTCAGGCAAATGGGTTAGAACAGCATCTTGATTGGCTTCCGTATTGAAAAAGTGTGGAAAGTAACCTGTGGCCATTTATGTCATTGCAAACGTTTTAGGCATTCGACTCAAAGGTATGGCCAAATAGCTCATCAAATCTTTAAACTGTACTTGTCCCACTTGCATGAAAATGATTTTGGCTCCATTCAAAGTCACTTTAGGACGTTCGGTGCCTTGTTCCGTATAGTATTTCAATAGAAACTGTCCATCGTATCCCGAGAAATTGTGAGCCATCACTGTGGCATGACAATGACAATCTCCGTAACGTTCGATGTCCTCTTGGCTCCACGTCTTTTCGATAGGGTCTAAGACCCATGGGCAAAATCGGCTAACGTGTTCGGTCCTCGATATATTTTTTTCACGTCCCCCAGGAATCTTGCTGAAGTATGGACAATGACTAAGATAGGTTCTTGAATGCACTTTTCGCAAGCTTGATGAGCCACACAGAAATTAGGAATGTGAATGCCGGTCTCTTGCATGCATTCGAAATCGAAAAAGATGAAATTACCTTTTTTCTTGTGGTCATCATCTTCCTCCTCTTGTTGGGGCTGGTATTTTTGCCTGTAGCATTGATGTTCCAAGTCCACAATTTGGTGAAAATGTGACATCGTTTCTTTCTTGAACATACGTGTGCCTTGGCACTATTGGTACGTATGCCTTGTCCACACGTAGGACACACTCGCAACAGTTGACATGCACTTTTCTGCTGTGAACCTTTTGTCTTCAAATGTTGTTGGTAACAGGTAGGGCTGACAAATGTGCGTAGACAAGCTGGACAATGCACTCGTTCTTGTCCTTCGTCCAGACAGGGTTGAGAGGCCAAACATCTTGAGCATTTTGTTCCACAATGTTTGTGTTGCTCTCGATTGTTATAACCATAGTCACATTTCTCTCAGTAATAACCGTATTCCAGGTGTGATACTGGTAATGGTATCGAAATATTCATTGTGATAATAGACGTGAATGTATTTTCCATCCTTAAAATCTTGGCCTCGAAACAACAGACGCCCACGCACGTCTTGAGGGTCCACTTTCAAGGTGTAGCGTGGAGCTAGAGCATCTTGTAACTTTTGCATTTCCGGAATGCCACAAGGTTGGCCTTTGGATAGGCCGGCTTGATGTAACAGGAGTTCTGCTTCACTTCGTTGTTTGGTTCGGTCCGATTTTCGAATGTTCTCCCAGGCATCTATTCCATTCTGCCGTGTCATTCTTGTTGGTGTAGGTTTGTTCCACCACGATGGCTCGGGCTAAACACATCTGGTCTTGAGGGTTGTTAATTTGGACGAGGCTACGCTTAATACTGCGAAGGTCGTCCACCAATAACACCTTTTTGCATTGCCCGGTCCCTTGAGGAGGAGAGACGTGGGTCATGAACAGTGTCGCTTTTCCATCAGTGATGTGAAACTGGTCATTGGATTGTTGCACGTGCTGAATCTTGTCCATGACTTTGGATGGTGTCAGTTCTGCAGGGCTGCTAAACTCGATTCCAACTGGGGATTTCAAGCTGTCGTGTTGTATGGAAAGTCTCAAGCGATCGTCTTCTTTGGCTTGACATTGTCGCTTTAGTGTGGTTAACAAAGAATCCCACATCTCGGTGATGAACCTTTCTGCTTTCTCCAACGGTACATCGGACTTCAACTTCATGGTGTAAGTGTAAATCGTGGTTCTAAATTTTCTTTTCGGTCTCTCGAATGTGATAATACTTTTCAGGGTTTATTGGTGAACTTGAACTGGGTGTAGAATCGCTGGGTTTGGATTCTGGTTCATTAATGTCATCTTCAAAATCACTGGCATGAATTTGTGCCAAGGCTTCAGCGATCGCGTTTCTGCCTCTTACTTTCTTCTTCTTTCTTCTCAATGGATTCGATCGTTTCATCTTGACTGTAAAACGTCAAATGACTACATGTGAAACACCAAGGGTCACTTTATATCCGTGACAGACCAGCGTATATATAAAGGGCTTGCCTTTCACTATTGTTTTCACTCTCAAACTAAGCAGAACGATGGAAGAGCCTACACAGATCAAACTTTTCATCAGAGCTTTGCGAGGGGTCGTCAGAAAATTTTCTTCAGACAAGCCAACGGACTACTCACCCTCCTTTCGAGATAAAAGTCAAGATACTTGCTATCTGTAAGAAAGGGCATTGGTCTTCAGAGTGTCCAGACCGTCAAAAAAGCAAAACAGGGGCTAGAAGAGACAAAAGTCAAGATACCTGTTACACTGGACAACAAATTTTTACAAAAGTCATGTTACTGAAATAAAATTAGTCAATTCTTATCAATTTTTATGTGCTGAACACGAATATGACAGTCAAATTGCAAAATTGGCTCTAGTTTTTTTGTAATCTGCAAGAAATTAATGTTTACATAACGAAATGCATTCCAATAGTAAAAGGTCAACTGTAATAGCCTACCTATAAAAAATCAAGTCATTGACTACATCTTAGATTTCTTCGCCTGTCTCTTGTACAGCTGTTCGGGAGCATCTCTGAGGAGTGTCCAGCAGTAGTCAGCCAGCATTGTAGTGGACCATTTTCCCTGGTATCTTTGTTCCATTGTTGCGATATCTTGATGAAAACGTTCGCCGTGTTCATCACTAACAATACCACAGTTGCTAGGAAAGAAATCCAAATGGGAATGAAGGAAGTGAATCTTTAGAGACATATTGCAGCCAAGTTTCTTATACTTCATCAACATGTCTTCTACTAGTTCCTTATAGTTTTCTGCCCTAACATTTCCGAGGAAGTTTGTAGAAACTAGGCGAAAAGCATTCCATGCTTGTTTCGCGTCACCTTCCAGCAAGTTGTTGAACCGGTCATCTTTGAAAAGCTCTCGAATCTGAGGACCCACAAAAACTCCCTCTTTAATCTTTGCTTCGCTGAGTCGAGGGAATTTTTCATGCAGGTATCGGAATGCTGGCAAAGTCCGGTCAATGGCTTTCACGAAGTTCTTCATCAAACCTAGTTTGATGTGAAGAGGTGGTAGCAAGATTTTCTGAGCCTCAACCAGAGCTGGGTGTTGGATATTCTTCTCTCCAATGGCTACATTCTGCCTGTGAGTCCATTCCTTCCTCATGTAGTGCATTTCCCTTGCTCGGCTATCCCACTCGCATAAGAAACACATGCATTTTGTATATCCTTGCTGCAGTCCCATTAAAAGGGCAACTACCTTCAAATCACCACAGAGGTGCCAGCTGTACTTGTTATACTCAATGGAATTCAGTAGCTGCCTTAAGTTATCGTATGTCTCTTTCATGTGGACAGCATACGCTACTGGAATAGATGGAAGAATGTTTCCATTGTGCAAAAGCACAGCCTTGAGACTCAGTTTCGAAGAGTCCACAAATAGTCTCCATTCTTGTGGGTCATGAGTGATTTTTAAAGCATTCATGAGGCCCTCAATATCGGAACAGAATATCAGATTACTTTCCTTTCTGAAGAAAGGCTCCAATTGCTGGTGGCGCTTTCGATATGCAGTAATTGTGACATCTTCTTCTAGAAGATTCCATTGTTGGAGTCTTGATCCTAGCAATTCTGCCTTGTTCTTTGATAAGTCCAAATCACGAATCAGGTCATTTAGTTCTTCCTGTGTTATTCTGTGTGGGGTTGATGATGCACCACAGTGAAAATCTGGATCACTGCATGCTGATGGACCAGGAGAAGAACAGGTCGACTCACCTTTGTCTTCGTCAGATGAATCAAGAGAATATTCTGCTGGAGGTTCTGGAATAGGAAGTCCCTCACCATGTGGAACTGGTCTCAATGCAGACGGAATGTTTGGGTAGACTATTCTCGACTTCTTTCGCTTCGTTATTCCGCCGGAAAGAGGAGGAACCAAGCAGAAGTAACAGTCATTTAGGTGGTTGCTTGGCTCTCTCCACACCATTGGGACTGCAAACGGCATTGATGACCTTTTGCAATTCAACCACTGTGAAAGCTGTGTTGTACATGTAGCACAGCATATATGCGGAGCCCAAGGCTTGTCTTGGTCACCAACCTTGCATCCGAAGTAAAGATGATATGCCTTCTTCACTTGAGAATTGATACTTTTCTTCTGGTTGGCAAATGTCACTTCCCCACAAATATAGCAAAAATTGTCCGCGGTATTAACACACTTTCGAGGCATTACTGTTCTTTATTGTACGTAAATGGATAAAATAATAAGTTTTATGTAACAGTAGCTTGAACTGTCTCGCACAACGTCTAAAATATTTTAAATGCTGAACCTATCTGATTGGGCTTTATATAGGACACTGCTTACGTCAGCTTCAGCAGCCGCCTGGCATTAGTATAATAGGCCTACACATGTATAGTACACTGCTGACGTCAACTTACTTCAGCAGCCGCATGGCATTAGTATTGCATTGCATCAGAAAATGATGCAATCAACTGTGGATGATGTGAGCATGATGGTATTATGCAATGTTACATCATTATTCCGGATGTTGCTGCAGTCCTACTGGAGAAATTTACACAGTGAAACATAGAAAATGAGGTATATGAATATCTTCAAAACGAGAACCAATACAAATTTTTCACGGTTATATTCGTGTTCGGCACACCAAAATACTTCAGATTAGGGCCTTTTCAAGTCAGTAATGATTTCACTGTTGACCAGTGTTATCATTGTCAGGAAAAAGGACAATGGTCTTCAGAATGCCCTAAGAAATAAAAGGAGCAAGAAGAAGAAGAAAGGGATTATGATGAGGAAGAAGAAGAGGATGAATCCAGACACGTGAAGAAAGAGAAAAAGGAGAAGAAAAAAGAAGGGAAGAAAGCGAGGAAGAAGTGGAGGAAAATAATGTGAAAGTGAAGAAATTGAAAAAACAGAGAGAGTGAACACAGACACAGAAGAAGCTAATGAACTTTCTAACGTGCTATGTTCTGCTGTGAATTGAATTTAAAAAAATTTGTACCAGAATAGACCAGGCATAAAACATAAGTGTCTCCTGGTTTTGATTTTTAGACTAAGAACCTACACTCACGCACTCACACATTGACACGTACCATAGGGGTAAAAAGGGCTTTGTGAGTTTTAATTGATGCTGGCAATTGAAATACTATCTCTTTTCGAGAGAAATGGGTGGCCCTGAAAAGGGCCTTTGGGTCATTGTTAGTTTAAACGATCAACTTTAACTGCATTAAGCCTTTGCCACGGCCAAGGCCTACTTCTGGACTGCGTAGTGTCGATGATGATTTGGTAGAAATCACTAAGAGTGGAATGGTAGGTGTAGTCACAGGGGAAGGTCTTTTTCTCTTCGGTCGTAATAAAGAAGTCTGATACATTTGTTTCAGACTTCTTAACTCCGCTAAAATGTCAAACAGTATCGTGACCGTTTGACTTTCACGCTCTTGTTTCTTTGCTGCTTCTTCTTGTATTTTCTTTCTTACCTCTTCTTGTTGCTGCTGTAAGAGAAAAGCTTGTTCTGCTTCCTTTTGCTGCTGTATACATTTCTCCAGTTCGTCTTTCTGCCTCTGTTTAAAATTATCCACGTGTGGTAAAGAAGGAAAAGGTGGCAAAGGTACTGGTTCTGATACAAATTCTTGCGAGGTAAGAAAATCCAAAACATCCCAATTTAAATTCACCTCTTCTGGAAGTAAGTCCGGTTTCACATGGGTAGTCGACGCCATTGCTTTTCTTTTCCACCGCCGGTGCACCCCAAGTCATCATCTTCTGAGTTTGCATCATGTTTATGCTGTGTCGCATGGATTGACTGCGCACAGGCGCTAGTACCTCTATATAGGGAATGTGACGTCATGGACTGCTCTCATCGGATTGAAGGAATGGTGACTGAATTTAGTAACGCGTGTTTGGGTTGGTCAACCAACTCAATCCGTTTCGATCCTCCCTTCCCCTATAAATAACCGCAGTTCGATGCATTCCTTCACCTGTTCTCGTCACCAAGATGTTGACCAACATGGAATCGTCTACTCTAGTCTCTTCAATGCTGTTTAGAACGGGCTTACCCATGTATGTCCGATCATCGTGGACCATTATCAAGATGATGGATACAAGTGTGTGGAAAAGAAGAATCTACGTAGAAAGACTATGCTGTTTAAAGAGGGCTTTGATTTACGGCCCAGAAGTGAAACAATGTTGAAGGAAAAGAAGGAGACCTAAGCGATGCCCTATTTGTTAACGTTGAATAAGGTTAACATAAACCCAAAGTCCCTTTTCAGGGCCATTCCTATCTCTCGAAAAGAAATTGAATTTCATGCCTCACTCCTTCAACAATTTGTTTTGTAAAATGGGGTATGTAAGTCTTGTCTATATTACATAAATCACCCATGTTCAATTCCCATTGTCGCTAGACAATCCCACCATGTTCAATTCTCAATGTCCCTAAGCAGTCCCACAAAGGTCAAATCCCCTTTGTCCCTATAATGTCGGTCCTGTATTCTCCCATGTTATAATCCCATTGTCCCCCTATGCAGGTCCTGTATTCCCCGTGTTTGAATTTTGACAGCAATGCTAAGAATTATATGCCACCATTGTTTTGACAGCAATGCTAGGAATTATATGCCACCATTGTTTTGACAGCAATGCTAGGAATTATTTGCCACCATTGTTTTGACAGCAGTGCTAGGAATTATATGCCACCGTTGTTTAGACAGCAATGCTAGGACTTATATGCCACCATTGTTTAGACAGCAATGCTAGGACTTATATGCCACCATTGTTTAGACAGCAATGTTAGGAATTATATGCCACCATTGTTTAGACAGCAATGCTAGGACTTATATGCCACCATTGTTTTGACAGCAATGATTGGAATTATATGCCACCATTGCTTTGATTGCAATGCTAGGAATTATATGCCCCCATCATTTGGACAGCAATACTCAGAATTATATGCCCCTATTGTTTTGACAGCAATGCTAGGAATTATTTGCCCCCATTGTTTTGACAACAGTGGGTATTCCTGACACATTTTCTTTACACTGTCATGGCTAGAAAAAATAGGTTAAGCCCCTTTATCAGTAAATTTGATCCCAGAGAATATCTAGGCTGAAAATTAACTCACCCCTTTCAAAAATGCCAAGTGAAAGCTTTCAGTGGTCAAATGTATTTTCTAATATTTCAATCACTCTTTGACTGGGCAAGTGCTGATCATGGCCTGACTTGTAGGCCATCTTTAATGGAAAAGATGGCTCTCTTGAGAACCTAGCCATACATTTATTCGCTTAAATGTAATACTTTATACTGAATATTTGTTTTCCATCTGTTTTGATCAAGCTCACTCAAGCTCTTTGCTCCCTTAGTAATGTACTAATAAATGCTTTCTCTTTGTGTGTGTGATTAGGAATTTGAATGTAGCTTTAAAAAATAACAATCAGTCATATTGCTACGATGTATGCAGTGTGGCAGTTTATAGTGATGTCAAGCACTGGGGCATCATGCCGCCGACATGTAGCATGAATACACGACCTCCCACTTCCTAGGCAGACGCTCTAACCACTAGGCCACCGTATCGGTCTCTTACTATGGGTAGAGGCGACTGATCTCAATTAGTTTTTACTCACAACTGGAATAAGTTCTGGAAAAACTCATTAAAGCTGTCAAATTTAGGTTGCTTATTTTTCAGCTCTACATTTATGTTTCTGACACATGGATTAACAGATACCAAATATGCCCTGACCTAAAATGCTAATTAATAGAAATAAAAACTGGAACATTTACCTAGAGCAAATCAAGTTTTAATGTTAGGCTTGTTTTTACCTCCCTTTTGTATGACCTACTTTTCACATATTTAATGTCGAAAATTAATTGCAAAGCAAATTCAGATATGATCTCAGTGATGTGGAGTTTGCTGTTTAAGACGAGAGTCACTCTGAACTAAGGAGATGGGTAGCATGTGGGTAAAATCGTGCTTTTGTTAAAGTTTAATGATCATAAATGATAATGACTTTATTTAAAGAAGAAGCTAAGTTGTCAACTAACTAATCTTCCATGAGAAATTCTACTATTAAATGTATATGGTATACAATTTTGATCAGTCATGGTGTCTTTAGACAACTGTGATATTAAAACTAGATAAATAATCTATTACTATTATGAATTAGGTACAAGACAATGAAGTTGGGTACATACAGGATTTATACCAAGATTAGAAGTGAACTTGAAAGAACATTGTTTTAAAGAGTAGCAGTGAACTTGGGTGTGATACAGTACCATGAAAGAAATCGTTTTAGAGAGTAATATAATCTGTAGTGTATCCCCAGGGATACAAGTTTTGAGAGTCAGAAATCCCTTGGTGTCTGTCAGAATTATGTAACAAATTTCAGTTCAAATCCAAGGGTTAAATTAAAAATTTGGGGTCTCTGATGCATAGGTCTCACTGGATAGTTTCGTATTTTGACCCCCCCCCCAAAAAAAAAAAAAAAAAAAAAATTAAGGTAGAAGACATAAACCTAATTATCACAAGCCTAACATTTATAAATTCACACATAAGCTAAATCTATAATGTGGTTTAGATTTACTTTGAATTAGGCTTGGAAATAGGTTGGCTTGTTGGTGACTGCCTGTCACAATTAGATGAGCATTGGAGATCAAATGCGTAACTTGGGTTGCAAATGAGCTACTGACTTGGCTTAGGTATTTATGTGTGTCTGCTACAGAGGTAAATATCTAAAAATCTAGATGGTTGAGGGGTAATTAAAAGTATGCTAACTTGTTATAGTAATAGTGAACTTTATTCATGCATAAGGCACATACTGATTCTTTTAGCTGCCTTGTCTCAGGAAAATATTCAAATTAGCTATTTCTCGTCAAAAATGAGTGTAAAATTTAGGGGTTGGTGGCAGTGTTGGTTCAGTATAAAAACACCAGTTGCATCAGGAATTAACCTGATTACCGCAGTCAAAATCTCACATGTATGCTTTCTAAAAAAATAATTAGTTTGTTTTTATTTGTATCTTCAGTGTAAGATCATTCTCATTTTTCTGTAATTGGTCATTGTTGGATAAAAATTCACCAGATAAACTGTCCAGTGAGACCATAGATGAGGGTGAAGGGATACACTGAATCTATGTAAAATAGATGCTTGCAACTTCAGTTAAAAACTGTTCTGCATCTGTTAGATGTCATATCACACCTAAATTCAATTTCCAAGCGCAACATGTGGAGGTAGTCCTACCAGTAAGACCTGATGCTGATATTTATGTTTTGGGCGTCAAAATCAAAATGTGCTATGTCTTATGTGTAGGACTACATGTCGAGGTATTGGGGTGTTTCAGAGTTTGATAGTTCTAATCTGTCTCTACCAGCCAGCAGTGCCATTTTGTGAGAGGTGCTTGTCTCAAATGAAGCAGATGAAGATGGAATACAGAAATACAATGCATGTTAAGACCATGATACTGATGTTAATCCTTCTGCTGCATTTAGATGAAGTGGGTCCATTGGAGTCAGTTCCAGCGATTAACTGCTGGAACTCTATTTTCCACATTAACTTTGATCAATAAATTTTTGCAGGCAAGTAGTATTATCACAGAAATCAATTAACAGCACAATTTTTAATAACTTCATATTAATGTGGACAGTATTTTATCATGAGCTGATAGCTTAATTAATGTCATGTAATCCATTTGTACTGTCTGACCCTTGTGAAGTACAGAGAAGATAAAACCACAAGAATGTGGAAATAATGACTGGAGAGATCCCACAATGCACTGGCAGACAGTTAACCAGGATATGTGCACTGTTGATATACATATTAATAGGTTACCCATGATGACCAATTTTAACTTTGAAGAGCTTATGGGATACTCTATCATCTTTCCATCTGTTGGCAGAATTTTGTTTTGTTTGTTTTAGGGGTGGCTTACAGATCAATGACATTTAAGCTGAGGATGTTGCAAGGGTTCAAGTCTTTAATGGCTCAGACAGAATGAGGGTATGTGAAAAAGCTTGCCAATCTAAGCTTCATATGGGTCAGTAGTTTGTCCTGGGGTGTTCCTCTACCAAATATAGAGGTTGCCATGTATCGCCTACATGTACCATGTTATAGGAAAATGGAGTTAAACCCACTAAACCAAAAACTGTTTGCACAAATTTCTTATCATTGCTCCTCCTAAACTATGTGGATCTAGGATTGACATGAAATTTTACATAAACATTTATTCCATTGGTCTGTTTGGTCCTATAATAAAATGGTGTTGCTTGGACAGCTAATATGGCCATCTGAGCTGCCATCTTGAAAATCTTATTGCTAATCCTTATGAATGGATTGTCATATCATCGTTATGTTTTCACTAAAAGACTTCTGATTGATCACCACAGCAGCCATCTTGAAGATTGTGTTGTTGCTACTCTTACTGAGTGGAAAGTCTTATTGATATGGGATTATCACAAGAAGATTTATAATGATGTCTTGTAGATCATAATTAAAAATTGTGCCAATCTGATGTCTAATATGGCTACCACAGTGGCCATCTTGAAAATCTTGCCATTGTTCCTTCAGAAAATATAGTGCCATGAACATGGGAATTTCACTTAATTATATCTTATGATGTCTAGTTGGTCATAAATGAAAATCGGGCCACTTATACATCCAATATGGCCACCACAGTAGCCATCTTGAAACATTTTTGTTACCAAAAGACTTCCTATGATGTCTAGTTGGTCCTAAATGAAAATAGTGCCATTCTAAAGTTCAGTAGGGAACCCATAGCAACCATTTGGAAAATCTTGTTCTTGCTACTCCTGCTGAAAATAACGTTATATTGACATGAAGTTCATTATCACTACTCCTTCTGAATGGATGGCCATAACATCATTTTTTTTTCTTTCTAATAGACTAATTTTAATGTATAGCTCAGGTCTTAAATGAAAATGGTGCCACTCAGACATGTGATATTGCCACCGCAGTGGCCATCTTGAAAACATCACTACTTCTGAATGAATGATCTTATAAGCAAAGATGTTTCACTTGAAGACTTCTTTTGATGTCATTGTGGTCACAAATGAAAATAGTTCCAGTCTGACCTTCAATATGTTGGCCACAATGGCCATCTGGTATATTGATATTGCTACTTCACCTAGATGGCTTGTCATATGAACAATGTGCTTTAACCTGAAGACCTGTAATCATGTATAGTTGATGCTGAATGGAAATGGTTCTAATATGATACCTAATGTAGCCGCTATGGCCGTCGGCTTTGAAAATTGTTATTGTTATTCCTCCAATAAGGAAAGTCATATCAGCATGGGGTTTCCACCAGAAGTCTTTTTATAATGTCTTGTTGGTCCTGAATGAAAATGGTGCCAATCTTACTTCCAATATGTACACCTTTCCTGCTAATTTGAACACACTATTGCTAAAGAATATAAGTAGTGGTTTTTACACTCAGCAGTTAAAAGGAAGAAATGCCCTCATCTTGAATTCATGGATATTCGTTTCTGTCAGTAGAGTCATGTTTGTTCATGCAGTTCTTTTAAAAGCATCTCATGGCCATTTTCAGGAAGTTATTCAGTTGCTTCGTTGATTTGTTTAATTAAGTAAAAGAGTGAAAGGCTGGGTTTCATTTCATTTAAATAGCATTGTTTATGCATTTTCGTTGTAGCCTTACCCTTAATCCTAAATTGTCTCAGATTTTGTTTCCTATATATGGTTGTTTTTCTATCATTTTTTTTTAAAAGCACTTGTCAGAAAAGCAGTCAGATGAATGAAGATAAGAAAATCCATCATATTCAGTGTTTGAAGATTAAGCAAAAATTGATATTAACACAAAGTGACCAGTCTCAGTATTAATGGTATCCAGGGAGCTCTGAGGGTACTCACAACATCCTGACAAGCGTCATGCAGTGTCTGTACTGCAGACAATTAAACATTATATACACATGGCACAGTGGGTACGTCTTGTGAGGTACTTGAGAATGTGATGCTGATAATTTTTATGTGCAGTAACTTGCACATGACATCAAGTAATCAACTGATATGTAAAATCAACATGTGATAGTTCATAAGCCTACCCATTAGGTAATGTTGTTAATGTAATTGACACAGCAGGCAGCATGAACCAAGCTACATTTACATTATAATACACTGCAGTGGCAACTTGATGAACATAATTCATTAAAATTCATTCAGCAAAGTTTTTTTACAATTAACATGGCTTCTTCAAAGGTATGTTTAATGAGATGGCCACCAAGCTGCAGTGAAAGCCTAGTAATAAAGGACATGCAAGGAACTATGAAAGCAAGTCGTTAGAGATAGAACATGTTATTATGAATGAATGCATATGTAATTGATGTACGTACAGCACTATAGCACAATAACAGTTATATGGTGACATTTTAAAGTGGCCTAGTGGTTAGAGCATCCATTTCGGATGCGGGAGGTCATGGGTTCGATTTCCGGCCGAGTCATACCAAAGCTACGTTAAAAATCCAAATCACATCACATCACATCACATTTTAAAGTAAAGTTCTGACAAATCCAAAAATGAATGGCAAGAAAAAATTGGGAAACATTCCATATAAATGTAAACATGTAGTGCAGTTAATGTTGAAGTTGCTTATAGAGTTCTACAGCAGAAAACATAGACACTAATCTTGACACAGCCAGCAGAGGAGAGTGTATGTTTGTTTACAGTTTACTACTAACAAACTACAAAGACCCTTATCTGCTGGTGCATTATGTGCTGGCAGACCTGGGTCTGTGTTTGTTCTACTGATTACTCATAAAACATTCCATAAACCCATATCTGCTGGTGCACTATGTTTTGGCAGATCTGGGTCTGTGTTTGTTTTACTGATTACTCATAACATACTGCATAGACCCATATCTGCTGGTGCATATGATGGCAGATCTGGCTCTCAGTGCAGTTTATAGTTGGACTCAACTTATAAATGAATATATATGGTTCGCAGTACATAAAGATGAAAGATAAAAGATAAAGCTGTTAAAATTCTGTAAAAATGTATGCAAATAAAATCTTAATGGAGAAAAAGGAGTTTAAAAATATTTTCACAAGTGAATAGGTGTTATGTATATTATTTGTTTGTTTGCATCATGTTTAACAGCACATACATGCTTCAAAGATTATATCATGCCAAGGCCGTTAGAGTAAAGTGCCTTGCAAAGGGACACACAGCAGTGTCTGATCAGACTTGGTCTGAGCAGGACTCAAACCTTCAACCTTCTGGTTGTTAGTCAGGCACACTAACCACTGAAACCAGACATGTCTCAGTCCTTTTACATGAAAGTGTTCCCATAGGTAGGTTTCCCAGTAAATAAATGAGTCATTCTTTTTGATAATGATTTTAATTTGAGTCTTGAGAAAATTCGTTGTGTAAACATGCAGTTAAATAAGATCTTGTCAGTGAGTGATTGTTGATTCAGTTGTTGAAGATAAAACTTACAAGATAGAAATTTTAAGATCAGAATGTGCTGGAATTCTGGTCTAAATGTAACAGTTCAAAAAAAGCTATGATTCGTGGATTCTTCATTTTGTTTTGATTTTGAATTGATGTACAATACAAAAAGAGGTTACGCTTCAATAGTATGGATTTTGTCCTGATTTTTTAAATTTTGGATTGTTGCCTAACATCACCTTTATCTGTTGGTCTGTGCCATTCTAAACAAGGTCAGAGGCAAATAGAGTACAATATATACTTACTTAAATACAACATCCAACTGGAAACTACACTGATCCAGATCTGCAATCATGTAATGTATCAGCAGATCTGAGTCAGTGCAGTTTGTTAGGAGTAGTCAGTAGAACAAACACAGACCCAGATCTTGACAACACATAATGTACCAGTAGATCTGCATCTGTGCAGTTTGTTAGGAGTAGTCAGTAGAAAAAACAGACCCTAATCTGTCATCACATAATGCACCAGCAGATCTGGATATGTGCAGTTTGTTAGGAGTAATCAGTAGAACTAACACAGACCCAGATCTTGACATCACATAATGCACCTGCAGACCTGGATATGTTCAGTTTGTTTGGAGTAATCGGTAGAACAAAACAGCATAGACATGTACTTTTAATGCATTAATAATTTGTTATGCACAATGTGACTATGGGTGTAATGTGTATTCCATGCATCAGTACTTACCATGATGTACGATGTAAATAATAAAGAGGTAAACAACTAATAATGAATCATGTCCACTGAAGATTAAAAATACCTTTTATGAGGCATCCCACACCAAAACTGCCTACCCTTCTGCACACGACATTCTCATGTGAGATCTAACTCAGGTTAGTCTCATGTGCAATTTAACATGCAAATTAGGTTAGAACTCAAGTGAGCAAATAGATTCTAATAAGAAAATCACATGTGCAGGAATTGTTAACAAGAGCAATATCTTGCTCACGTGAGCCACACCTTGCTCACATGAGCCACACCTCACTCATGTGAGCAAGATCTGCTCACGTAAGCAACATCTTGCTCATGTGAGCCACACCTTGCTCACGTGAGCAACATCTTGCTCATGTGAGCAAGATTTTGCTCACATGAGCAAAAACAACAAAAAACAACTATAGTATTTAGTTTTTATTGAATTCAAGAATTAAACAGAGTAAGATCAATATTCAAATCTTGTAATCATAAGCATATAATTTGAGTTCGATTAGTGATCTTTTAATAAGGTAAGACAACTAGAGTATGTATGTATGTATGTACCTGTTATATTAATACATCACATTTATTCTAAAAACTTTAAGGTCATAATGAAAGATACTGCTGGAAATTTGCTTCAGATTAAGACAATTCTTCACTGTTCCAGAAAATTCAAAGCAAACAGAACATGTAATTGACATTCCTGCTTCTGAATTTCATTATTTGCCAGTCTGCAACAATATTTTCACTTGGAGATTGTTCTCTTCTTTGAATCAATGCACTTCCTGTTGACCACTGAATTTAAGTTAGCAGGCTCAGTTTTGAACTGTTGAAAAAAGAAACCTGAAATGGAAATGAAAAAGTTGGTAGAAGTTTGTTTTTTTCTGATCACAGCATTTTAGACATTCTGTAAGGTGGATTTTTGAAGATTTGTTTTACAAGGTAAAGGCAAAATACATAATTGTAGTTTGGATTAGATGGCACTTTATCACACTGTGAAAATAGGAGCCAACTGTTTTCCCAAGGACACACTTACGCAGCCAACCCAGTCTGAAAATTCATCCTTTGGACTACGAGTCAAATTGCTCTACCAATAGAATTACCATAGTTCAGTAGCAAACATATAAACTGCACTGTTGATGAGATACCTGCAAGTCACACTACATATCCAAATTTGACTACTACTGGATAAAGATGCCAATGTGTACCCGGGTATTCTCCCATTGATAATAACCTGGGTAATAAAACGAACAATTGGGTACCCGTTAAAAAAAAAGTGTTCACAGGGCTCATATGGTTGCTTACAATTTACTTGTCAATACAATCCTTTCTCAAGTGACCTATTTAAGAATCAACAATGATATTTCAAGCCTGACCATCCTAAAATTCATGCCTGTCCATGGTTCATGTGCCAATTTTCTCATGACTTAAAACACTCATTTTCAGAACCTGGTGACATTATCTGGGTCAAATAAAATTAAGCACAATATGAATGTCTGGTTTAACTTGGCTACTGTAACATGCACTTCTTATACCATGTTAGGACAAAAAATGAATGAAATGGACAACTATACAGACTGAAATATAAAGATCAAAAAAAGTTTGCTACTTAATAACAGTTTTGAAAAAACAGGTTCTTGAATGTGAAACCATTTGCCCTAGATCCATTCTATTATGATACTACACACATAGCAGTCCAGCTTAAATAGAAAATAAATGGCACCAGATATCATTTTTTTAAAAGAAGAAAAAACAACAAAAATAACCTGGGATGTATCAATGCAACTGCTGGATGTTATGTAACTGAAAAATGTTGGAGAAAAGATAGTTTGTTAAACTTAAAAACATGTTGCACTGGAACGTCGTATAGGGATGAACCATGGCAGGTTGAGGATAATACAACAATCAACATTTATGGACTTTATGACAATTCGCGAAAGTTACTGTAGACATGTACACTAGTCAAAATGACTGTTATGCACAAATAATTTATCAATTTCTTTTGTGTCTATTCTCATCTATACTAGTAATCCACATGAGTTCAGCTGATTTGTGACAAAAATTATAACTCCATATACATTTTTCATACAGTTTTCTGTAATAATGGCATGTAATTTATACTCTTGTTGTGCTCAGATTATGATTTTTGCCACTTATTATTAATAATTATGCTTACAGCTCTTTTTGGGGTTGGAACATGTGAACCTACAACAAAGCAGTTCAGCTTCACATTTAATACAATTTCCTTTTGATTGTATACTTTGGTAACCAATTGTTAGGAATGATGGGTACACATTAGAAATTTGCAAAAAAGTTGACATCTCTACCTCTGGAACAGTCCTCTGAAAGATTTCTCCAAAACTTTTGGGATACATTTTTCCAAAATATGTACATTTGCAATATATAAAGAAATTCAAAATCTGGTTTCCAACTTTTATATTTAAAAAAACAAATGTATTGGGGGTCAAATTTTAGAGTCTGAAATGCATATGTTATCATGTGTATTACATCAAAAGATTTGAAGCGTCTTATACATACCCTTTACTGGAGTCGGAATTTCCTCTAGCATGGCAATGGGGTTTTGTCTGACTTCTTCCTGTTGCTGTCAATGTTTTGCACTTCTTTCAAATGACTGCTAACTTTGTTGTGTTGATTAAATTTTGTCACCTTCATGAAGTTTAATCTGTAAAAAGATAAAAATTAGTATAATTGATGATTTTATTTATCTATGCATAACAGAAAGAATGCACTGAAATGAGAAAACGATTTGGTTGGCAAGAGTCCTAGTGTATATAAGCATTAAGAAAAGCTGTAATCCTTATCCAATTAAATCTCTATTTTAAATTTACCAATCAAAATATTTGACAGACAGTCACAGAGCAAATGTCTTTTAGGAATAAAATCATGAATTAAGCTACTGCATTTGGTTCTCAATCGTGTATGCTTATCTTGATCCACCCAATCAGCAATAAAATAATACGAAAAACAGTTATGTTTGTACAAATTGTTTCAATCGGTAACGCAAGTGCTCCTCACTGAGCGCCCGCATTATTATTGGGGGTGGGGGTAAAAGCCAGACGTGGTTGCACAGTTTAATTGCGGAAGGCTTAAATATTCGATGATAGTGTGGTGTAGATATCATTTTTAGAAACAGGAGGTTGAATTATTATCATTAAGTAAAATCTGAAACAAACCCTTGGCTCAATTTTAAACGACCATGCGAATTTATGCTTATGCTTATAATGTCGATGATTCAGGCTATCCACTTTGATCATTCTATATGCGAAAATTGTAAAAAGAAATGAGTAAAAGTAACTTACCTCTTTCTCGGCAATGAACAAGTCTTTCATAATCCTTGAATCTTGCCTAACAGCACGTCGACGTCTTCTGTTTCGTACTGGACATTAACAACCGTACCGACGTGGATATCTTAAAATGTTGGTGTTGGTTTCTATATTTTAATAATGTCCACAGTCTTGCTGTCAGAATATTTTAAGAGTAAACATGTTGCAGGAGAATATTAAATAACTTTCTCCATAAACAGCGTGGCCCTTGCTAAGAGAACATGGCCCGCGCGTAAATTCCTGTCTGTTCGGTTTAAAAGTGCTATTTTACATGTACACTGTAGGTCAACATCCAGCATCTGTTGAGTTCATCTGAGGCGCCATAAAGGGTAAATTATTAGTAAACATGTTGTACGCATAGGTGCTTGTATCATTGATTACAATATAAAAATCAGTCATACATGTAGTATAAAAATAATACTTTTATTATTTTATACTACTGTATGACTGACATTTAAATTCTAAGCAATGATGCGAACCCTTCTGGTTTTACACTCCTTTGTACACATGTACTCGGGTATTTTTTAATGTTATTTTTATATATTAAATAAATGTTATTTTATTATCTGATGTTTCATAAAAACTGAGCTATAAGTGAATTCATATCATTAATAAGTTAATTAATATAGACCTAGTTAATTTTGATGTTTTTACACTAGCTTGTGCCGAGCCATGCCCCACAGGACACTCTAATGGTTCTAACAAGCCGATTCTTCCACCGTGTACTCTGATAACCTGGGTCACAGAAAAGTTAACGGAAACGTCAGTGATTTGTTTTGTGATTATTTCAATAGGAAACTTCTTTTATAAACTTTGAAATAACATGATTACAACATTTAAAAGGCTGCAAATAAGCAAAAGTTTCTGTTGCCAAGAATATACACGTGTAAAACAGTGCGAAACAGCTACACAACCAAACACGACTGGATTAGGCAGTTAGTTTCTTACGGATTTATTAAATTTTATGTACAGTACATGTTGTTTGTTTTTTTTTTAATGATAATGTACATATGCATAGGAAACGGGGTTGGGGTGAAACCTCGATAATAATTTGTCTAATACGTAACCTGTTCGACTGTTCAGTCGGCGTTTGAATTTTAGCGGACACTAGACAAAATGTTTAATGTTACCCCGCGTATTTCTTTGATGCCAGACATTCAACGTCGGTGGACAATGTTTTATTAAACACGTTAATATTATTAATCCTTTATGGTTTCTGCGTGGATTAAACATAGGCCGTTTTATAGAATATGGGGAAGGGGGGCGTCAAGCGTACGTACGCGGGAAGCGGGGGGGGGCGTAAAAAAAGTATGCATGCGTACGTACGCGGTAAGGGGGGGGGGGGCGTAAAAAAAGTATGCATGCGTACGGGGTGGGGTGGGGGGGTCAAGCTTTGCCAGTCTTTTGCGTACGTACTAAATGGAAGACCCCTAAGCCGAATTACACAATTCAGTAAGTATAAGATTGTATTGACTTTTGTGCGAACGTTAGGCATGGAAGAAAACGACGTAGTTTATGTAATTCTCCAATTTTTATGGAAAATAACTTGAGAGTTTATTAGGCCAAAAGGACTGTGCATCAGTGTCTATTTTTTTCCAGATATGAGGTTATGTACTTATTTTACAACTTGATTGTGGGCTGTTAGAAGTTTGTGAATAAAGGAGTTGCATCATATGTTTATGGTACATAGGATTCATTTTAGGGCAAAAGTTTTATTTCCTTTAGCAGCAGAGAGGGTGAACAGACCACTTAGGGGAATGGTCACCCTTGTGTTTTACCAAAAAAAATAGTGACCACTCATAGAGGTCAATTACCACGTCTACGATTATTGTTTGTCCCAAACAGAACCGTAGACGCCCCTCTCTGCTGCTATCAATATTGGGAATCATCATCTGAATCATGGGAATCTTCATCTGTTTCATCTTCATCTGAATCTTCGGAATTTGTTCTATGTTTCAAGTAATATTCAAGTTCTGATGGTGGTTTTTCTATTTTTGGATTTATGTTTTTTCTTTTTCTGTAATAGTTCATCAAACTTCTGTATCGATCCCCACCGCAATTTTTGCAAATCTGATATAATCCTCTAACGCCGTTGTTACATCCAACACATCTTCGTGGACCAGCATGAGGATTTTTCTTTATAAGATAATTATGTTTCTTGCAATATTCTCCACGGCACCTTTTGTTGCATTTATCTGTTGTTCCTTGACGCAGCCACGCACAGTTGTTCATTATATTAATGATATCTGTTTAATTAAATTTAATTTTATCATCACCCCTGTTACCCAAATATTTTATCAATACCCACACGATATCTTGTTCTTGGATCATGTAAATTTATTGTTATAAATCCATGCGGGGTAGCTTGCGCTCGTGAGAAGAAATTTTTGAATTTAATTATATCCATGTCACCACCACACCATGTTTGATGAATATTTCGCAACGTGTGTGTGTCTACGCCATTAAACACAACTAAAATGTTGCAGTTGTCTCTGATCACTTTTGGTATTTGTGTATATCGTTGAGTAACATAGATCACGTCTGTATTTTTGTGTCTACCTCGGGAAAATATTCTGGCTGGATTTGATTGTTTATCTAGCATCACATCGTCGTATACAACTAAATTATTAATAAATCCGTCTATGGAATCTACGGATGGTGCTTCATCAATATCGGTTATAAACTCTATAACATCATTATCTTCATCCAGTAATCGCGCGTTTTCATTGAAATCTTTAAGTACATCAGAACATCGTTGATCATCAACGGATGGTGCTACTAAATACAACTTATCCCATTTCAACCATCTCATTATCAGATTAAGTAATAATTGCGTCTTACCCGATCCAGATGGTCCTATGATAATCATTCTGATGGAGTTCGGTAGCGCAGGATGATGCTTAACTGGCTCTCGTTGCCGAGTTGCTGAGAAATCAATTATATCCATATATATTATAACATGAATTTATATTGTTTACGCTGTAGAGTTAAAACTCCAACTGTTGATTTAGCTACGGTTACGACAAAAAACAAAAAAATAGCGTACGGTGGAAAATGTTCTGTATGCGGTAGAAAGAAATTTTCATTTTTACCTAATAAGCGCGGTGGTGATATTGCTAATTTGATGTCAAAGTTTCCGGGTGCTCCATGGGCTAAATACAGCGGAGAAAAACATCTACCAGGATATAATTATTGCGGTCCTGGTACCAGACTCGATATCAGGCTCGATGATCAAGATCAACCAAAACCAGGCGAGGAACCAGTAAACGCTATCGATCGAGCTTGTCATGCTCATGATGTAGCTTATAAAAGTAAAAATCTACAAGATAGGCATATTGCAGATGTAAAATTAATTCATTCATTAAATTCTATAAAAAATAAAAATATTAGAGAATCATTAGCTAATTGGTTAGTAAGATCCTCGATGAAAGGTAAATTAGCGATTGGGGCTGGTAATTAATAATGGAATCAATTTATTATTCGCCGAGAGGATACTGGAGAGGCAAAGCAGCAATTGGTAAACTCGCTGATGCAGCGGCGGTTAAACATTCTACTGCTAAAACGTGGTTATCTAAACAAGCAATATGGCAAATTTATCTACCACGTCCTAAACAAATTCAGTACTCGTATTTCGATGTCAGTGTTCCTAATGAAGTTCATCAAGCTGATATTCTGTTTTTACCGCATGATACTGTGCGTGGAAAAACGTACAAGTACGCGCTAACCGTAGTTGATGTTGCAAGTAGATATAAAGAAGCAGAGCCGCTATCGGCGAAAACATCATCTGAAGTAGCCGATGCGTTTGAACGAATTTATCAACGAGGACTCGGACCACAAGGTGGTCTACGATGGCCACAGCTACTACAGGTTGATCCTGGTAAGGAATTTCTTGGTCCAGTATCATCGTTGATGAAACAACATAATACCAAAATACGACGAGGTCATACTGCAATTCACCGTGATCAAGCAATTGTTGAGCGATTTAATCGAACACTTGCTGAACGGTTATTTGGATATCAATACGCGAGGGAATTTATTCAGGATAAAAGATCTCGCGAATGGGTGGCAAGATTACCAATCGTGATAGCTGCATTAAATAATGAGATCACACGAACAACCAACATGAAACCCATTAGCGCGGTCACAAAAAAAAATATACCAACACAACGGAAAGATACTGGAAAACAAAAAATATTAGGTGATGTCACAGTCAGATATTTATATGAGCCTGGTGAACTTGAAGGTGGTAGCGCGAGAGCAACTGATCCTATTTGGAGTGTTACCACACACAAAATATCTACCGTGACAAGATCCACTGGAAGAAATGTAGGCGTTTCCAGACCTGCAATCTACAGATTAGATTCTGCTGCTCCTCAACGTGGATTTACACGTGAACAACTACAAATAATTCCCGCGGATACACAACTACCGCCGCGATCACTTCGGTGATTTCGATCACTTAACTAGCACTAGCGCCAAGGGCGCCAGCGCCTCTACGTCGATTACACTCAAGACAGGTCAACATGGTATTTTCTCGTGTATGACCGCGACTATTATCTTTTCTATCTACGGTAAATTGTCTTGAATCATTACTCGAATATCGCCATAACATTATACAATTACAACATGCGCAATGATTATTCTGCTGCTGTTTTAACTCAATAATAAATTCAACATCAAGATCAAAGTCGCGTTTATTTTTTTTGTCAGATTGTTTGTATCCGATTAATTTTTTTCTTATTATATCATCATCGATGATGTTAAATTTATCAACGATTTCAGGAATTATGATTCTACGTAATTGAGATATATTTCTGACCCTCGATACCGCCAAATAAACTAAATTTGACCACTCGATGCGATCGTCTACAATCCAGACTCGTGTATCAGAAATAGTTAATCCCTGTGACGAGTGGATTGTCATGGCGTATCCCAACACCCATGGAGATTTGTCAGCGTGTATTGCATCTTCGACCACACTGATATCAACGGCGACAATATCATTTAATACGAGATTCTGTTTCCTTGACTCTGTCAAGGGTCCTGGAATATCAACATTAATATTCTGTTTTCGTGTATCTGATGGTCTATAACACAACGGTACGGGTAGTTCTGAATATTGTTCTTTATGTAGTTGAAATAACTGCTGTTGTAAAGCGTCTCTGATTATTTTTCTACTTGCTACGATCAAATCGGTGGGTCTCCATGAGTTCAAAAAATCACTCATTGATGTCTCTGAGATCACTCCACGTAATATTTCGCACTGAATTTTGTTTGATTGTAATCTGATTAATTTTTTAAACTCCTTCAAATTTGCATCAAGAGCTCTATGATCATCATCTATTTCTTCGTAATAATCAACGAAATTTTTTAACCAATCATGTGGAGATGGTCCAACAAAGGGCGGCGGTTGACCATGATCGCCACACATTATTATGGCGGTATTTTTCGTCAACAACCAATCAAGAAACATTTTTAATGTATCCAATGACACCGTGCATATCTCATCCCAAATAATTATTTTAGGTATATATTTTTCTCCCATTCGCTCAGGAGTCCATGTATCTCCGCCCCACCGAAAGAAACTATGATACGTGCACGATTGTACTTGCCGCTGTTTCATCTCACGTGCAAGTCTATGTGTGGGTGTCAGCACGATTATATCTGAATTTCTAAAAACATTAATCGTTCGAGTTGTTTTGCCGCATCCACCAGGTCCATTGAGATATACTGTCTTATACCTCGTTATTGGATCACTCAACGATGGTGCTTTCGACATTTCTGATATTTTATTACCCTCACGATAAAAATCTCTCACTGGAACATCTGCTGATTCTGTGTAATTGTGTAATAGTTCCTTTTTTATTCTCCACGAACCCCATCGTTCATCATTACTTGTAAATTTCATAACAGGTTCTAAATATTTACTTGAAATATAAAACGAATCTGTTGCGACTCTGACTGCGGTCTCAGAAAATCTATTAATCATCGATAATAAATTTATAGAAACATAAGCCAACATGGAAGATCTTAGATGAGTATATTGCGGGGATACGTCATTTATGTAACTAACGATCGTACCTAATTTTGTTCCGTCGGATAAATAAACACTCTCTCGATTTACAAATGTATTTTTCGCCGTTGTAACAGCGATTATAAAATCGTACTCGGCATCATCTAAAATTAATCGTGCGTGATGTCTTTTATAATCATATGCACCACCTTGAGTAAATTTACCTATAATTTTTCTACCGAGATCTTTTGCGGTTTTGAGTTTATTAGGAATATCATCCTTAAACTCGCTAATAACTTCAGAATCTGACATGGGCAACCAAACTTTGGTCTGTGCATGATATGATATAATTGCCTCACTGACCACCAACGATGTCAGTATCGCACAATCTAGCATATATCGCAACAAAACTATAGGTGCCCAACGTTTTTCACAAAAATGCCTGCCAAACCAAACATAACAAATCTTGTGAAGATTTTCGTTAAACTCGAATGATTCAATACAGGCGAATCCAGTCAGATCAAAATCAGGTAATGGTCCATTAATTGCCACTCGCGTCATCTCGTTTGTAGGGTGACCAAATCTTTCAAAGTACGTAGAACAATCTCCGTATCCCAGAAAACTTCCTGGATAACATGCAACCATATCAACCGAAATAACATCATTGTAATTGTATTTGGTATTCCATAATCCGCCATGTCCATATTCGACGCAACTTGCGCGTACGTCCTCGAGTAAATCAAATCGTGTTGGTTTCCATGAATTTCGTTCTCTGGCGAAATGAGCCGCAACAGATGGAACGGTAAAACAATTAGTTAGTAATTTGTCAGTATTTTCCGCGTGCTTGCACTGTAAAAACGTCGCAAGATTTTTCATCTCGTCATGGAGGGATTCTGTGCGATATATTTCACCGTTCGGTT
Organism: Sinohyriopsis cumingii; assembly: GCA_028554795.2. Classification (NCBI taxonomy): domain Eukaryota; kingdom Metazoa; phylum Mollusca; class Bivalvia; order Unionida; family Unionidae; genus Sinohyriopsis; species Sinohyriopsis cumingii. Next base: position 130,780,711 of record CM068824.1, read on the forward strand.
TGACAAACTGATCAAATTCACCCTCCTCATTACTTTTAAATAACCATACCGATACAGGATCGGTTTTACTTATTTCGTTGATAAAATCAAACATACTCATATCTGCCACAGAATTATCTGCCACAGCCATATCTGTGGGGTAAAATCTAACAGTTCGATCACGTGGAAATATTGTTACTGCGTTAGTCCATGCGTGCGCGTTATGATCGATAATATTTATTGGAGCTCCCTTCGATTTATATTTCGACTGGTACAGTACTTCTCCCGTTATTGTCGCTACGGCTATTGGAAATTTTAATATTTTTCCTAACTCAGCAACATCTTTTATTGTAGCACCGGTGTCCTTAACTGAATCAGCCCACGAGTTTATTTTTTCACGCCTTAAATCGGTTAATCCATTTCCACGCATCGCGTTTGTAAAGTGTTCTATTACTCGTTCGGCTACACAATTTAACCTTGAAAATTTCATCGGCGCTAGTTTATCAACGTTGGGTTTTTTATTTATCTCATAAATTCCATAAATAACTGCTGTTACAGGATACGCTCGCTCATAATACGGTTTATCAATACCAGTCAATAGACCCGGTCTGGAATTTTTACTTAATATGATAGTTTTATTATTACCAAGGACAGGATCATATTTGTCACGGATAATCCAACTATCTGTTTCTGTTAATACAATAAATTTTACTCTGAAGAAATATTTTTGATTGCCCTCGTATTCAGCGATGTAGTTAATGATAGTTGCCGCTCGCTTGTCGTTCATTGTGGCGTCCGTGACAACGTCCTTGACTCCGTCAGTGCGTATAATCTTGAACGTTGACCATGTATGAGATGCACCATCCGTGTAAAATTCTTTCTTGGCGTCGTGAATTTTCGAGATCAAACTTTTATTTTTCGGATCAACCAGATCTCGCACTGGCAAGTCAGAAGATAATCTGTCAAGGTTGAATTTATACTTAACAGGCCTAGTTTGGGATAATCTCTCAAACTCGTTCATATAATTAAAACAAATATTTAAATAAAGAAAATTATATATATATATATATATATATATATATATATATATATATATATATATATATATATATATATATATATATATATATATATATATATACAATGTCCCAATGCAGATGGTTGATGATCGGCTCGGTAAATCGATGCAACAAATCCTGTAGAAAGGAATTTTGTTGGATGCACTCACAAAACATACGACGAGGAAGTCTAGGACCAATACCATGTCTACGGTGTGGTATTGGAGTGCGAGGAAAGACAGAATTATGTGGGAAGTGTGGCGGGAAACGGTTCAGAGAACTTAAAAGATATTATGACAAAAAAAATAATAGCGGTGAAAACGCTATAAAATCCGTGGAGGATTATATATCAAGATTTCAGACAAACAATGATTTAAACATATAATATTATTATAATGGAGCAAAATATATTTGTCCCACATCCTGTCATAACAAACTATGAATCAAATATTAATGGTGTCATCAGACACTGCAAGTTAAAAAAACCAGTTGGCGTTGTTTCTAATACTGGCTATCTAAGGTTCACATGCGAGGGGGGGAAGAAACATTATTTGTGTCATAGATTTACGTATGAATGTTTCTTCGGAGTGATCAATGATGGTCTTGTTATTGATCATATTGACGGGGACACTCAAAACAATAATTTATCCAACCTTCGTGTTGTCACATACAGCGAGAATAATACACGTGGAAATACAGGAATATATAAGACAATCGGAAAGAGGGCGGTAATTTCCACAAACATAGAAACCGGTAAAGAAATTATGTTTCAGTCTATGAACGCGGCTGCGACATATTTTGATATTAACTCGCGTGTGGTAAAATACGTCGCAGATAATATAACCAGATCTACTTTCTCGAAAAAATATAAACAGAAAATTACATTTCAGTATCAATAACTATCATCACCACATTATTAACTATCATCACCACATTATTAACTATCATCACCACATTATTAACTATCATCACCACATTGAATTAATTTTTTTAATTTATGTCACAGTAGGTCCTCCATACACTACTGAATTTTTGATTACATAAGGGAGATTACTTTGTAATATATAGTTTTCTTCGTAGATGGTTGGTTTTTTATGATCGTAATTAGTCAGTTTAACTAATTACATCGTATAGTGCCGACGAACCTAACTCATTAGACTCATAAGTATTATTTATGGTTTTTAAATATTTTCCCATCATACAACACATGATAATGTTATTGATCCGTAGGAAGCTGTGTGTGAAACAGAAACCGTTGCTCATTGTAATTGACCTGCAGTTGTGTGTTCACTGAACTTACATTCTGGAAAGTTCTTTGACTGGTGCATTAATGCCACTGTTATTATTGATTTTCGGTCTGCTTAGGAAACCAGCTACAAATACAGAAACTATTATTCAGAAACTGTTATAAATACAGAAACTATTATTCAGAAACTGTTATAAATACAGAAACTGTTAAATACAGAAACCGTTATTATTCAGAAACCGCTGTTTAGTGTAAATATTGGTTCCTTAGCTATATAGCTAGCTATATATTAACTTCCGAAACATATGTTCGTAACAATGTTTGATAGCTCGATCAGTATGGTATTGGACTGTGGCGCTCGCGGTCCAGGATCAAACCCCCATGGCTGACAATTTGTCGGTGGTGCGCATAATTGCGATTTTTATAACAGTGGGGGGAACCGCAAGAACCCCTCCGCTCAGCAAATTCACAACCACAATATTGACTTGTGGTTGATACATATTTTCGTATCACCCACTGGATTAATTATTGTGGGTGTGATTTTGCTGAGCGTATATGTTTGTACTGTCCTTAGTTAGTACCGTTTCATTCATAATCTGAGCTCGCTAATACACTCGATAGGGGCTCTTCATTCATTGTATATATGTTATATGTATGTCCGATAAACTTGGTAGATTGCGGTGGCAAGCTACGAGTTTAATGAGGACTGTGCTGTCCTTGTGCTGTCCTTAGTTAGTGCCGTTTCATTCATAATCTGAGCTCGCTAATACACTCGATAGGGGCTCTTCATTCATTGTATATATGTTATATGTATGTCCGATAAACTTGGTAGATTGCGGTGGCAAGCTACGAGTTTAATGAGGACTGTGCTGTCCTTGTGCTGTCCTTAGTTATATGTTATATGTATATCCTATAAACTTGGTAGATTGCGGTGGCAAGCTACGAGTTTAATGAGGGTTGTGCTGTCCTCCCTGTTGGGCCTCTAGACCGTTGTTTGGCGGGTTAGGGGCTCTCGTAGAGGGACTATTTACCTAATGAACTTGGTAGATTGCGGTGGCAAGCTATGAGTTCTTGGTTGTGCTGTCCCTGAAACATCCCGACGAACTCGCTAATACACTCGATAGGTGTTCTAGGGATATTTTTTTTATTTTAAAGATTTATATATTATATAATGAACCATGAAAATATCAATGATGTAATTGTCGCTATTAAAAAATTAAGAAAAGATGGAATTAATATATCTGATGAACTTAATCCTGAAAAAATAGTTTCTGACTTTGAGATTTTACAAGAACGTAAAACCATGGGGACACACACACTATCATCTGAATACAGTCTCATGAAACGGATTCAATCGGCAATGTTTCAGTCGCTAGCTACCGTAGAAGATGATCATGTGAAGGAGTTCGTTCCTCTTTCTACCGCCGTAGAAAGAATTAAGTCGTTATTATCCCACGAGTATGAGGCAAAGAAAACGATTAGTACTCGCATAAGACTATTAAGAAAAATTATGTCAGAGAGTAACCTCGTTACTGGTGAAACGATCCAAGGTAACCTCGTTACTGGTGAAACGATCCAAGGTAACCTCGTTACTGGTGAAACGATCCAAGGTAACCTCGTTACTGGTGAAACGATCCAAGGTAACCTCGTTACTGGTGATAATGAAAATGAAAGTTTTGGTAACTGGGGTCCATGTCAACGCTGACCACGTGTATTGGTAGTCAAAATCAAGTAGTTCTAACCTTGTCAAATTTGTTCCTAATAAATTTTATTTATTATAAATTTTATTTATTATAAATTTTATTTTTACTGACGATTTATTTTTTTTTATACTAAAATCAAGAAAAATGCACAAATTACTTGATTCTGACGGGGTAGTTGGTAGTCAAAATCAAAGAAAAATGCACGAACTACTTGATTTCTGACGGGGTAGTTGGTAGTCAAAATCAGGAAAATTGAGCAATTTCGTTGTATTTTAGTAAAAAAAAAAATAAAAATCTCAGTAAAAATAATATTATTAATAAATAAAATTAATTTATAATAAATAAAATTTGTTAGGAACAATTTGACAAGGTTAGAATTTTCTTGATTTTGACGGGGTAGTTGGTAGTCAAAATCAAGTAGTTCGTGCATTTTTATGTTTCTGAGGGGGTAGTTGGTAGTCAAAATCAAGTAGTTCGTGCATTTTTATGTTTCTGAGGGGGTAGTTGGTAGTCAAAATCAAGTAATTTGTACAATTTCAGTAAAAATCATGAAAATTAATAAATATTATTTTTTTTTGTGATAGAAATTTTAATTTTACTTTCATCGACTAGCTTTTTTAGTTGCCTGGGCCGATTAATTTGTACCAAACACAAATTTGTGCCAGTAATAATAAAATATTTTTTTAAGTTGATCGAATTTGATTCTGAAGATCTACAACAAAAGTCCTTAGACAGAAATCCTTAAGACGGAAGTCTTAGGACAGAAATCCTTAAGACAAAAGTCCTAGGACTTTACATACAGATTTATTACAAGCTCTTCTTCACGTATGTCAATTAAGCGATTAAGGTGGTCTGTGAGTTTAAAATTGATTCGTGTTAACATATTATTGTGACACCGCAAATACACGGGATTAGTTGGTTCTTGCACGATTAAATTTCCAGGGGGAACTTGTGGTGTGAACGTGTACAGGATGTATCCTTGTTGAGCCTGATTTGATCTTCCGAGATCTATTTGATAGCTGCCATCGATTACGTCACAAACCAGATTGACCGCGACCGTCGGTGTTATATTAACGATCCGCGGAGATACGTGTCTTCCGCCGCCGTGTGGATCATTATCATGTCTAAGAACAGTTGGAGGTGGAATTAATTTTCTCCATGCATCGAGTAGTTTAGAAAAAAACTCATCAATGACATCATTGATAGATTTTCTTAACTCGGTTACACTATACCCGGGAAATTTATAATTCGGTACATCGGCTTCTGTTAATTTATATTTTTCTAACCATTTATATACATCAGGATTTTCAGGTGATTCTAAAAGACTAACCGTCGCCTGAACTATTCGGTTATTAATATATTCCATATCTGATATAAGCTGATTTAATATTTCCACACGCGTGATGATTTTTTCACGCGATGACGCTGATATGTCAAAAATATGTTCGTTAAAATATTGATTTAGTTGATCTAGTTGTTTTTTACATTCTTGATTGATTTCCTGAAAAAATCTAATAATCGTTTCTCGATAAAAACCCCTAAAATGTCCTGTTTCTCCCGGATTTTTAAAAAACCATGCCTCAATTTCACCGAAGAAAACAAAATTGTGAAGCATTGATTTATTTTTTATAATACGTAGATGTTCCCTGTATGATGGATTAATTTCATGATATGATTGTCTATCCGTGACATAATCAGACTTTTTCGGTTCTGGTGGTATCGGTGTTATCGGTGGTGATATTTCAGGCCATCCTAGCACGGATCTGATTGAAGATTGATAAATATCAACGGCATAATCAGGCGAGTTTATTTCAACCGTCGAGGACAACGTCGGCTCATGAACGTTTATTGATATTTTTGATTCCTTTCCCGTTATTGATTTTATTCTACGCGCAAATTCCTCACCGATCTCTTCAATCTGGTAACTGCCGGTTGGTATTCCAACAACAACCCAGTCAGGTGTTCCATCGGGTTTGTTGTTGTTGGTAAATACGAGCGAATTATTTGCTGGTGTACCATTAAATGATTTTGATCTGATATTTGGCCAGCTGTAATATACTCGTAATTGTGCTAGTGCTATTTCTTTTACTGGAATTGCAATAGGAAAATTAACACTAAATTCAGGATTAGTTGAACTTACCGAGATCATCGTTATCTTTGGCGGAGTTGTGTTGGTCACGATCTGCTGGAGTAATTCTGTCATTATTGATACTTGTATCTTTAATACCTTCATCGTATATTTTGGTCATCATTGAAAATTCGAAATCAGATATAATTCCATCACTGAGACTCGCTGATAACAACGAGGATAATTTCGAGTATGCTACCGTCGCTGTATGTAATTTTATTTTGTAATCGGATAATTTTTCGTTCGTACAAGTACATATTTTTTTTGTGATGATACCAAGCACACCTGCAATAGTTGTTGCTGCTGAAATACAGATAGTTACAGCTACTGGTGCCATCGTTGTCAACGCTGATAATATTACACCGGTTCCAGCAACAACAGCGGATACTGAATAAACAATCACATCAACGATAACCAATCGTCGTCGATATTTTTTTACTTTTACTGTATATTGATCGACTTGATCTTTTAGCGCAGCCTGCCATTCACGCGCTTGATTGTATCTGTATTGTGCACCGTCCATATATATTTTTATGCCGTAACCAATTGAGGTGTTTCAGCTACAAATTCCAAACACCACCAGAAGGATGTTGCGGTTAATTTCTTATCAGCTGCTTCCAGAATAAATATTTCTTCGGTTCCGCTATTTAATACAACAGATACAACCCCGGAAAACCTGTCTGTGGAATGACGCCATGGAAACGTTGTAAATATTTCAAATTTTGCAGCACTAAACACAGACAGCCTGTACACGCCAGTGACTGTTGCGGTATATTTGATAGTATTATTTTGCTGCGACCATGTTGCAAATCCCGATGATACCGTGCATACGATGTTTGTAATATGCCCGGGAGTTATTGCAGCTGGAATTTTAATCAAATTGGTTTTACTGACAATCTCAGGAATTCCCGCTATGACGTCTTGCTGTGTTTGTTTGATCGTGTCTAGGTTATTTTTGATATCAACGAGTTTCATGTCAATGACGTGTGGAGTACCGAGGAATTTATCTATAGATTCATCGGTTTTTTGAAAATTTCTTCGGAACCTTGAAAAACCGGTTACGTGAACATCATATTCGGCCCGTAACGTGGATAATTTATTATCTACGGTGCCATAGTTGACGTCGACGTATTTTTTTGTTGCTGCGTCTTCGTCAGATGTTGGATCTCTTAAAACTACTATTTTATTTCCGTTCATGCTGAGTTCACCCGTCATTGTGTCACCGGTGTTTCTCACGCGATTAGCACACTTCTTTCAATTTCATTTCTAATTGTTGCTAATGATACACTTGAATCTCTGATTTTGCCGCTATCAGTAAACACGGGAATATTATCTGTAACTGCACCGAGTACTCGCCGGACTATATCATTCCATTTGATATTGCTGGTTTTTAGTTTACCGTATCGATCTTGAAAAATAACAACCTCATCTGGATTAACTCCAGCAAGGTTCATAATATCAGCGAGGTCATCCTTGGTCGCATACTTTGACAGATCAACGTCGGATTTTATTTTCTTACTAGTAGAAGATCTTCCGTAAATGTCAACCATTATAATAAGATCCGTTGTTTAAAATGCTTTACGCGCAACATATCGGTTGCTTGTATAATCGTGCACGACTTTATGTGGCGGCCTGGATGATTTTGATATTGCGTCGAGTACATTAATTACTTCACGGCCGCATATTGGCGGATCTGTCATTGTTTGTGTGGGTAGCGTTGAATACCAAACTTTGGAACCTCTGGTTGTTGCGTGGAGTGGTGCGACATACTTGATAAATTCAACAGGTGGAGCTAACCCGTACGAATCAAAATAAACAATTCCACGCGGATCAACCGCGTATGATACCCAATGAGTACCGGGTCCGGAACGTTTGTCAAGATTAATAATACCTGTTTCAAGTTTGTTTGGTTGTTTCGGTAATTGATCTCGCATAAAAACACCTCTAAAGGCGGATATTTTTAATTTTTTAGCAGCATCAAGTAAATCAAAATTTGATGCTGGAACGTCTAACGAAATGACCCTGGAAGCCTTAGGCCTCTCCCCCAACGAGATCCCGGTAATCTTAGAGCGCGTCCCTTTTTTTTGTATCCCTGCCCTGTTGCTTTCTTTAGTGCCATTTCAGCGGCTGTTCCAACAGCACCTAACGCGGCCGCTTTTGCTACGGCTGGAGCAGCTGCAGCTATTAATGCCGGAATGGCCGCAAGTAGTGGAAATATACCACCCGTTTTAACCATGTCTTTGATGGCGCTCGGGGAGAGATGGAATTGAACTCCAGTTTTTGATTCTAGGGCTTTATTGAAATGTTTAATCTGATTATTTGTCAACGATAATTTGTTTGGACCACCACTAATATGATCTCGTTTTAGTGATATTTTAGTTCCGCATTTGTTGGCGGTTTTTGATTGAAGCTTTTTTACCTGACCCGGGGTCAGAGTAACATTAACATGACTATACGACATTTTTATATAAAATATATTTTTCTAAATAACACGATTAAAGATTTTCCACCGGTGCATCAACGACCCTCATTCGACCACTGCCACCTTCAAGTAACATGGCCTTGTCGCTAAGTATGACCGCGATCGCTTTGTAGGCGCCGCGAACAATTGGTGGACCGGGTATATCAGGAGGAGGGTTAGTAACATGAGCTCGAAAGTGTATATCAACAACAGATTGTTTGGATAAATCAAGATGTTCTAGTGAAAAATAATAAATCGGATATAGACCTGTAAAATCTAGTTGTGATATTTGCAAGCCGGTATCTATATTTTGATCACGTCCCATGAATGACATTAAACGATGATATGCGCGCGCTACATGATTTTGAACAAAATTTAGTTGTATATTTTCTGTTGGTTCTTGATGTCCATTTATTCGCAAGGAAACTTCATTAACTCCAAGGTTATCAAATATCATATGTGAACGTTGTTGATTATTCGTCCGAGCATTATCTTGTAGTGCAATAAAAATATGTCGTGGTGCAGAAACACCCTGTTGTGATGCTATATGCCATGTAAATAAACCATTAATATTGCTTTGAGCAGCATCTGTGGTTACTGTTAACCATGATAGCAATGATTTACCGCCTTGATCCATAAAAGATAGTAATTTTTGTTCCTCAGTAATAGATGGAGTCATTACTGGCATCCACAATGAAAGTTTTGTTATATCTACTTTACCAGCATCAGCAACACCAGCACCTCGCCAGATTGCATCATTATCATTACCTTTTCTTACGAGCACAATTGTGTGTTTAGCTCCAAAGATGACTTTTCTAACATTTCTGCAAAATCCAAAGATGTGAGATAATGGAATTGCACACGAAAAATTTCTATTATCTCCTGACAGCGCTGCTTGGCGTGTTGTAAATCCTAAGTTGAAAGTCGTGCTATCACCTTTTACAATATCAAAAGCAGCAGCTGGTCTGGCTGCGTATTCAGGACCATCAGCAACCGGTTGTGGATCAGATGCAGTACCTACTGGTGTTCGTATTTTAGCATACCTGATATGATCAGCGTTGTCGGTGATATCCTTAGCAAACATCATTGTTGGACCAGCTGATCTTGTAAAGTCGTCAGAATATCTCGCCAGACCAATTATTGTTGTAGCAACATCAACATCCTTCTGAATTGATTCAATATTTTTTCCATCAATCATGTATGTGGCGCTATCAAACAGTGCCATAATTCCGTTGTTGACAAAACCAACACGCAGATTGGCACCATATGCCGTATCATCATCCTTTACAAGTATACCTTCTACTTCAATAAACGCTTCAGCGGGCAAGAAATATCTACTTGTATCATGAACCTGTAATTCGATTCTCCCCGGATGATTTGGTTGTCTTGCGTCATAAGAATAAAACTGATAATCACGTACTGACTCGTACTTAAGGACAGGTGCCTCCATATCAAATGCTGGGTCTGATTCGCGCCTGAACATTTTTATTATAGTTACCATTTTTCCAAATGATGATCATCGTCGACGAAGACCACTTCCTGCTATTAAATTTGCTGTTATATTTTTTTCCGCTTCTTCAGATATCGCCGCTAGTTTTTGATTTGCAGCCTGATTTATTATTTTACTTACGTCTGAGGGCATCACCTCAGTACTTGCCAGTTTCACCGGTGGTTGTTGTTTTCGTCGCAATAATCGCGCTAGTCTTTCCTTGATCGCCGAGAACGCCTTACCAGCAACATTGACAATTGCTCCAGGAGCTTTATCACGAACAATATCAATAGCCTTCATCGATAATTGTTTTGCAACTGGTGCTACTTTTGGAGCTATCCTCGTGAATAATCCCCGAATGACATCACCAAGTCCATTTCCGTAAATTGCTTCATAGATTGGTAATCGTGAGTTTACCGCTCTAACCTGTGTGGGTTTACGATGATTATCATGCACAATCATCTTATTTTATTTACCATTTATCTAACAACTAGTCATCAACGAGCTCATCAATAAGTTCTCGGTAAACGCCAATATCCATGATACCACCTTGAAATAGTCGCCGACAAATATCAGCTGCTTCATTGGTTATTTCTGGTGAATTATTTCCAGCTCGTTTTCCTCCTATGAGAACTTCTAACCGTGACACGTCATTGATGATATTATCAGGACAAATAAAATTATTTCCCAGGCCACTGCCAGTAGCTCCTTCTTCTTCTGATTTCTTAAATAGTCTTAAGGGTGATCTTTTCTTAAATAGTCTTGAGGGTGATACTTCTTCTTCTTCCTCACTTATTGTTCTGAGAGATTTTGGTTCTTTTTGTGCAAGATACATGTCTATTTTTCTGCGATAATCATTATATACCTCATCACTAGAGTAAACTCTATCTTTATTGTAATATATACGATATATCCATTTATACCAGATTTCAGGATCACTAATACGAGCGGAACTATGTTCAGGTCTTAAAAGTTCTTCTTTTTTATTAAAACTTTCTACTGCAAGTTTTGATAACGTATTAATATCCTCAATTTCTTTTATGAACTTGATACCCGCACTAGTAAATTTATTGCTCAGCATAATCATTCTTCCTTCTTCTGATTTTGTTGATTCACGATCTTTCATATCACCTATCTCAGCACGAAGTTGTCCAATTTTTTCAAGTATTTCCTCACCAACAGGTGGAGGCTGAGCCGCAGCTATTTTCCCGGCTATGCCAGTTGGAAGGTCTCGTAAAATCTCCCTCGTCTGTTTAGTTCTTCTTGCTATTTTTTTTGATACCGGAAGAAGATCTTCTTTGATGACAGTTGTAACTTGTTCAGTAGCTGCAGTGACGGGTTTAAATAGTTTTTTAGTGTCCTCTTCATACTCAATTTTTGCTTCTTGCTGCGCTTGTAGATTTTTTCTAAATGAGTCTTTGACAGGAAGAAATTTTTTAATTGCTTCTAATCGTTCTCTAGCTGTTCTTGCAGTATGAGATTCTGGATGTATCATTTTATTATAACATGATAATTTAATTAATATCAGCAAAAGAGGAATACAGAAGTTTGATGAACTATTACAGAAAAAGAAAAAACATAAATCCAAAAATAGAAAAACCACCATCAGAACTTGAATATTACTTGAAACATAGAACAAATTCCGAAGATTCAGATGAAGATGAAACAGATGAAGATTCCCATGATTCAGATGATGATTCCCAATATTGATAGCAGCATAGAGGGGCGTCTACGGTTCTGTTTGGGACAAACAATAATCGTAGACGTGGTAATTGACCTCTATGAGTGGTCACTATTTTTTTTGGTAAAACACAAGGGTGACCATTCCCCTAAGTGGTCTGTTCACCCTCTCTGCTGCTCCTTTTTATATTTGTAAACTGTGAATTTTGGGGAGAGAAACATTTCACCTTTTTACGGATTATTAAACATCAACCACGATCAGTATGCAAGTTATTAACTCTATTCTTTGACAGCTGTTAAAGTTTAATGAGTAGTCTGGTTATACAAGACCTTAATTCTGAATTGTTTCGTTTTATAAACAGTGAAATGAACCTTAATATGTTCAAATACAAGGAGCCTGTTGGGTCAAAATAAGATTAAAACTCACTGTGAGAAAATAAGTTGAAAATGTTTTAAAATTTAAAAATTACAACAAAGTAACAGCAAGTGCAAAATAGAAATGATGTCTATTTGACAATAATGGAGATACTTGACATTCAACATACACAAAATATTTAAGTCCAAATTGCTCATGTGATAACTCACATGAGAAAATCCAACTTTGAATAAATTTGAAAAAAGTGTTTAACCAGAATCAAAGTCCAAGTTTCTCACGTGATAACTCACGTGAGAAATTAGAACTCTGTCTTATTTTCAAACATGGTTGTATGTAATGGAAAAGAATGTTTTCTAAGTTCTACTTTCTCATGTGAAAATTTAGATTCTCACGTGAGCAAAATCTGCTCACGTGAGAATCAGGTTAGTTTTTCCTTGGCTCACAAGATCTAACAAACTGCACACATGAGCCTGCAAAATCTACCCAATTTGCATACATTTCTAACAAGGTTCTCATGTGCAGCTTATGAGCAGCTCATGTGAACTGGTGAGATTTTTCTGTACGGGATGGGAATAAATGGTATTGAATCAGTTCTCCACCATTTGTATCCATGTTCATGCATGTATTGAATCAGCAAATATATTGATGCCTAGGTAAGTTTTTAAGTGGTATAATGCTCTCTTTCTTCTTTCCTTTATAGATGCCCATCTTATTCTCAGTCCTGCTGTGTAAAAGTTTCCTTCACCACTGTTTATTGTTACTTTCACAGAAGAAAGACTCCTTCAGAAAATGAAAGCCCTTTCCATAGTGCTATCTGATACAATGAAAATGCTTGTTTGCTTGTTGCTTTAAAACCACCTATAACTGACTGGTGATCTTGACTGATTGTCCAAAAGTCTGTTTTTTTAGACCTCCACCTCAAGGACTCCTCGTGTCGGTTAATCTACTTATCACACAATTTTGTGAGTGCATGTAGTCTCACAGCTTTTGGTAGATTGCCGTGAAATTTGTATATTATTATGTTTGTCACCGGAAGGTGAGCATATCATCTCTTTGCTCCTGCAATGTTTATAAGAATTCTTGCTCTTTTTACCTTGCAGCTTGATATAGTGTCTGACAAATTCCTGTAAATGCAACTACATGTAGTAACATTTTCCTATTCAAATATTCATTGAATGTTCATCAAAATTTATACCAGTATCAAATCTGTCCTTTCTTTTCTTAACTTTGGTATTTATTGAACTCTGCTCCAGCCAGTTCGCATTGAAAACACTGAACTCAGTTATCTGATTTGAATTAAATCAAAATTTTGTGGTCAAGAGTAAATTTTTGTGGCAATTGAGGCTAAAAATTAAAAACATGTAGATATTATTTTCCCGATTTATCTTATGACTCCATATGACCAGATTTGTATCTTTGGTATTTAAAATAGATTTTAAGGGTATAGAGGGGTAGTAATTCAGTTACTTGTTCACTTAAACGCAGGGACAGTATAAAAAAAAACATCAGTAATTTGTTCACAATGAAAATTGTATGGATGATTTTGTTAACATGGGTTTTTTAACACATTAACCCCTGGAGCTTTTTGTCATTTTCGGCTGAAAATCAAGTAGGAAACACATTTTGAAAGCTATTTCTGAATACATCCGAAAACACCAAATCCCCGGTGATCTTTCAATAACATATTGCCTAGTTGTGTTACAAACATCGTTTTTCATTGGCAATTTGACTCACGCATGAGCAGAAAGGTAAAAGTTGTATTTCTTTTTTTAAAAACTTTTGTTGCTAAACAGAGCCATTATTGTTGTGTGGAGACCACTCTTTCATCCAACTTTTTGCAAAGGTTCATCTGTCTGTTTGCAATTCATACCGGTTTGCCTTAGATCTCAGAGCAAAAGGTCTAAAATCCAGATACAAAATTGGATTCCGACCACGGGCAAATTTTGGGTAGAAAAAAGTCGTCCAAAAAATGAGATTTTTAAAATCTGTATTTTGTAGTGCAACTAGATATTTCTGATTAGTTGGTATCATTGTAGAGCTACATCTGTCTACCTTTCTATAATACCACCCACTTTAGTGTATCTTGCATGACCATGACACTACAGAGCTCTGCAGTAGGCTACCGTAACCTCCTGTCCCGTTAAGTCGTCACTAGGGGTTAATGTGTTAACTAAACAGCTTTATATGTCTAGCTGGTCATAAATGAAAATGGCGCTGATCTCATGACCAGTATTGCCACCATAGTAGCCATCTTGATATTTTTTTAATATTATTAATTGCTCTTTTTGAAATGACAGTAATGCCAATCTCATGTCAGATATTTCCACCATGTAATTAGCTCATCCTAAATGGAAAGACAGAAGACTTCCTATGATGCATTGTTGGCCCTAACTGAAAATAGTTGTAAGTTGATGTCCTCTTTAAGTCCAATAGCTAATTTGAAAAATCTTATTATTGCTGAAGAATATCAAATTTGTTTTGGACACTCAGTAGTTAAAAGGAAGTAATGGCCATACTTGAATTCCTGGAAATTCTTTTCAGCCATTACTTTGCATTGGTCTATACAATTGACTTTTGTTCTTTTAGGCCTTACTGCACAATACATGTAGCATCAAATTCTGGAACAAAGTTGCATTGGCAAGTTTCCATATCCAAGATTCTTCATTTAGATGACGTGAACCCCAAGTCATATTATCCTTAAGTCATTTATTTAAGACTTTAGAAGGTGCACACTACAGCTTCATGCAGCATGCAAAAACTCAAGCCACTTTGCTTAAACATCATAAGGGTGCAGATTAACAGAATAAATCATTTATATAGACTGTCTTTTGTGCAAAGTTCTGATGGCATATATAATTAATGGATATCCCATGACCATTGATGCATTGTTTCATTATAATAAATTGACAGTACCCCAGTACGAAATAATTAGGCAGATTCCACCTGGAACTTAAGCAGACTCCAGGCGGAATCTGCCTTAAATGTTAAAAATCTGGTTAAATTATACAAAGGCGGACATGGAAAATTGGAGAAGTCAAAGATGAATCCATGTAGAGTCCGTCTAACTCTAAGATGGACTTTTGTCAAAATTCCTGCTAATTATAATACATCTTTGGGCATAATTTTGGACTTTGTTGATTTTCCACCCACCCTCTAGGTGGAATTCTTAGGAACTTAGTCACTGGCATATATTATATGAAAGGAGGAATCTGGACTTAGTTTATTTTCTAACCAACATCTAGGCCGAATGAAAAACTTAGTCATTTACATCAGTTAAATAAAGCAGACTTAGGACTTGGCTACTTTGTGAGTCTGTAAATTTAAATGGCTGAAAGTGTAGTGATATTTTGTGATTGTAATATCACTGACATTTCAATAAAAATATGAATAAGATATAATAAAATTTATTGTTTCTTGTAAAATTTGAATGATTTTAAGCAGCATTTATATTTCCTGTTTCTAATAGCTGTCATTTTATTGTTTATTATGGGCACAATTTATAACTTCTTTCCACATCTTTCCTTGTTACATTTCTTTTTCAAATTTATTGTTGTTGTTGTTGTATTTTTGTTTAACTTCAATTGAATTTAACTGCCCTCAAGCAAGTTTTCAACTTGTTTCCATTTCAAAACAGAATTTCGCTCTTCTCCTGACCTGAATTTGCTCGATATGGATCCATTTTTTAATACTGTCTCCGAAACATTTTTTAAAAATAATACTCTATTCGGACCCATTCCGCAACGAGCTTTCTAATAAGTATTTGTTCCGTTTATTGTTTAACAGATTATCGTTGTATAAAGCTTTCTGATTGGTCGAAATTTCGTAATTGCCCAATGAATCGTCGCGTAACAGAAATTGATGAGAATGAAGATGTTCGCTAAATATGGCGATTCGAATTTTCGAGCGGGATACGATATTGAATAACCATTTGAAAAATGTTCGGCAATGGGAATAGCTTGAATGCAAAGTCGATGAGAACGTAATCGGTCAGTCTGTATGAAAACTGAACGCCAGGACAAGCATTTTGCTTTTTGTGTCATAAAGAGCTTTACAATAGCGGCTTACGTGCTAAATAGAACAAGGAATTGAAACAGGAATCAGGGTGGTTTCGAAGTTATACAACTCCAAACTGATTAACAGAATTTAAGGAGGGACGACGTATAGATCACTTGTGGGAATTGTTGCCAGATACCCATGTCTATCAAAATAGTAATATCTTTGTGGAATTTTCTTGGCCGAAAAGTAGAATCTACTTTCAATATCGTGAGGCATTATTGTGTATATTATCAAAATATTCTAGGTGTGTTAGAATTCACTGTAAAATAATACTCGTTTATTTAGGCTGTTTATGGAACAAGGACTAATTCAAGAGACCACAACTTCATCATAGTTTGTACAATCGAAAATCAAGTCTACAATACAAGGGACATAAAGCAGGCTCCTAGTTTTCTTCTTTTCATAATCACTATCCCAAATGGATGCTTTTCTGTAATTTTGCATTTTTTTCACGGCTGAATTTTCAATGCAGATTAATATTTTTGTATATGTTTATGTGTTCACAGATGCCTGTGCATATGTTTCAAGGCTTGATACTTTCATTTTTAAAATCACTTAATTATATAGTGTCAAGCCAGATTCTTCCTATCATGTTGTATATATTGTATATGTTGTGAATCACAGATAGAAAGTCTCAAGGTAGATTAGTTCTTTAACTATTTGAATTACCTTCTCTAAATAAAGTCTTTATTATTATTATTATTAACTCCCATTTCTCTTGCCTTGGATGTCATATAATTACATCAGTATAGTTGTTTTCATGCACACATAAATATCACCTTGGTTAATAAAGTCCTGTTTAATTTATATCCATTATTTCTTTGAAACCTTTTGAAATGTCTGAAACACTACTGAAACTTCAGAAAAATACTAAATAATGATCAAAAAATTTTAATCACATCTTACAAAAGGTTTATTCTATTTTTTTTGTTGGAAACCTGACAAATATTTCAAAGACATTTTAGTGAGACCTCGCCATAATTTCAATGAAAGTTTTGATCAAAATATTTGTGAAATCTCGCCAGACTTTATTTAAAGTGAAATAAAAAATACTTAAGTAATGCCATCATGGATTAGATTTTGTATGCAAGAAAGAAAATGAGGACAAGAAAAACCTAAATCTTATTTGATATTGTCTGTCAAAGTAAAATTTATGATCCATTAAAAAAATTACTGTGAAAATTATCATTGATTCCCAATAATGTTTAAAAATCATTAGGCAGTTTAATAGAAATCTGAAGTAAATTTTTTATGGTTTAGGCAGAAAGCACTTAAAAACCCCGTCTGAAATCCACCTTGGCATTTTCATTATTGGCTGGGGTTTCTGCAGGTATTTCCATCTAATTAGGCAGAAGTAAAGATTCCGCCTAGTAACAGACGGAGTAATTTGCATATTTCAAGCTATATTCCACACTGAATCTGCCTAAAAGTGATAATACAGTGAATCTAGGCTAAATAAGCGGAAGAAGCAGATTCCGCCAGGTAGATGGAATAAACAAATTCCCCCTAGTAGGCGGAATAAACATTCCTCCTAATAATAGACATAATTTGCATATTTTGGGCCATATTCCACCCTGAATCCACCTAAAATTTATAATAAGAGGAATCTAGGCTTTGGGTGAAATCCGCTTTAAAATACCACCTGGAATCTGGTTAAAGTCAGGAGGGAAGTTTTCACACAGGCTGTATGTGATTTGTTAAGCTACAGGATTTGCTTATGTGGAATTCTGTCCAAGTGAAAGAATATGTATACTAGTAACCAGATCTACATGTACTGGCATGAATTGTTATGGCTTGGCGGTGAAGGCATTGAACAAGTGACCAAAATGGCGCTGGTTCAGTTCTTATCAGTTCAGTTTGTATCATTTCCTTTCAGTGTTGCTGTACCATAAAACGCCAAAATCAAACTAGTACTGGGGAAGCAAAGACCCAGATATGCTTATGCACAGGGAAATCAGGTTGTACATCATTTGTTCTGCTGGTAATGTCAGATAGCACAAGACCCAGCTGGACCACTAACATGTTACATGCTGTCAGGTCTCGGATTTATGTTACCGTCTGTACTCGCTTATAAATCTATACCAACTGCAAACTGCACAGACCCAGATCTGCCATTGCATGATGCACCGGCAGATCTGGGTCTGTGCAATTACATGTAGTTAAGATTAATCAGTAGAATAAACAATATAGACCCTGATCTACAGGTGTATTATGCCATGGCATGCGAGTTGTTATTTGCAGTTTGCCTCGACCTATCAGTGAGTATACAGTTTATATGGTATTTGCAGCTGGGTTTCATTTTATATATGGCAAAAATATAGTAGTCAGCCATTTCATTTGCTGCTGGCAGCCTTCTGAAAACGTTATTTAAAATTTTCTAAGATAATAGAAATCCCCTTTTTTTGTTTTAATGTTACGTTGACTCTTCTTGTCCTTCAGTTCTGAGCTGTATGCATGTACACTACTTCCAAAGATAATGAAATGGTGAAATACCATATTTACTTGCTTATTAGTGACATCAAACTGCAAACTAAAAAGATCCTGATCTACCATAGCATAATGTGCCTGCAGATCAGGGTCTATCTTGTTTTCTCCACTGATTACTCTTTACAAACTGCAAAGACTTAGATCTGCCAGTGCACTATGCGATGGCATATCTGTGTCCATGCACTTTGCAGTTGCAAATTATAGGGACTTGTCTTTTAAGCAAGCATATATGATAGTTGTTTAAAGATAATGGATTCTCTTAGTTTATAAATTGTATCATTTTTTTTTAGTTTGACTTTTGGCAGTTTTTATACAAAGTAATGCTGTTGCAACATGTCCTCATTTTGCAGGTGTGCAATTTTACTGTTATTGATTTGCGTAAGTGAAGCTTAAGGAAGCTGACATCTTTTATATCTGTATCACACAAATTCATTCAGGAATGTTGTTTTTATAAGTTTAATGTAAACAGTGTTTAGTCCTGCTTGTTATTCTATTGCCCTTAAAAAGCTAGTTGATTTCAGCTTGTAAAATTTGTCATGAAAAGCTAGTTGATTTCAGCTTGTAACACTTGCCATAAAAAGCTAGTTGATTTCAGCTTGTAACGTTTGCCATAAAAGGCAGTGTTTTCATTCCAGAATGGGACTAAGTGGGGCTATTTTACATATGAACTGTCATGGGCATCCACATTAATTTTTCCTCGAGGTGGAATGGGGTGCAGAGCCCAAATCAAAGGGATATATACATATACATATTGCACAGTGGAGTTTTAAAAAAAAAGGCAACTGCTCTCCCTTTGCCCCTTCCAGGGAACTTTATTTTTCAGGAGGCAGCCTGGGATTTTCTCACAATCTTAAGATATTCTTTTCGTTTACCTCCAGTTATTTTAGGTAAATCAGAGATAACATATTTTAACCTATTTAAGGGCAGACATTCAACTTAATTCAGGCCCAGATTGATGAAATTCAATAAGACATTGCTGTCAGTCAGTGAATAAAAGGCTGAATGGTCTAAAGCGGTCACCAATATGGATCACTGCCAACTCGCCTCTATCTGTGTGTGTTCAAGTCTCAGGTTCAGCCAATGTGGGTAAATGGGAAAGCTTGCCAGTAGTTTCTCGTGGCTTGGAGGTTCTTTCTGGGGGTTTTCTTGGATTCTTCCTCCACCATTTAGACTGGCCGCCATGTAAGCCTAACTTGTGCTAAAAAATGGCATTAAACCCTACAACAGCAACAACTACATTCAAAGGGAATTTGATGTTAGCAGAGATGGTCCTGGCTTTTAAAAAGCTGTCGCCAAAAAAATCGCCAACCTCAATATTTTGTCGCCAATTTTCAAAAAAGTGTCGCCAAAAAAGGAAGTGTACAGTTTTCCAAGTGTTAATTTAGTCTATTAATGTAACAGGCAATGAAAATTACAAAAGATGGATTAGTTAATACTTTAATTACAACAAGCATTAACAAAATGTTACAAAGTGTTACATGAAGATCCGTCATGATTTTAGGGCTGCCCACTTGTTGAATGCAGTTTCAAAGTCTAATTTTTCACATCTGTACATACTGATTCTCATTAAATTCTCGAGAGGTGAGATGCAGAGCTTATTTCTGATGCCAGTTTTTATGAGGTTCATCTTACTGAATCCACGTTCACAGTCCTCAGTGCTGACAGGTGACATTAGTAGTCTCTCAGCAGACCCCCCCCCTTTATGGCTAGCTTCACAAAGCTTGTAGCGAATTGCTTCCTAAATCCCAAGAATGATCACTGAATGCTGTATACATTTTCTCAACAAGAAAAATATGATCTCCATTCCCACGAATGAAACTTACACGAGTCAACACCTGGCAATGTTGGACCGTATATATAAGCATAAATTCACACCCAATTTAGGGATTCTTTCACTCCTGTATTTTGTGAAATAAATAATTGTTATTAATTATGCAAAACTGTTTTTTTTTTTGCTATTTCTTGTTGCGGAGTTTAAGTCTCTGCAGCCGTAACACGGGACTGATGGCAAAAGGAAAAGATCAATGAGTAAAATGCTGTACTGGCGACAGATGTAATTGTGATTGAGATTTTTTCCATTTGCTTTGTATTTATACACAGTAGTCAGTACTTCAAAGGTTATCAGTTTTCTGTGAAGGTTCAGCAAAACTATTGTATTGGTATATGTATAAAAAAACCCCAAAAAACAGAAGGATTAGCCATTCAATTAATTGTATCTGTTCTATTCGCGTCTTCAGAAGTCGGTCAGTTTTAGGTATAGTGCGGTAGCATGATTGACTGTATCGCAGCATTCAGTACTCAGCCCAGATGTCAGCATAAGCAGATTATGATGTAACAATGCACTGTAAAGATGGGGTTGTCAATAAGAACAAAGGATCGTTCGTGTAACAGATTGATTCCAATGCATTGCTTAGTCAAGTTTGTGGCTTCCTTTCGTTCTGCCTTTTAATTTATCCAGTCCAAATCCATGATTGTATGTACAAATTAAATAACCAAAAAGTATGTCGCCAAAAAAATCGCTAGATGGGATATTTTTGTCGCCAATAAGAAAAAAACATCGCAGTTTGCGACATTGGCGAAGCCCAGGACGATCCCTGTGTTGGTTTTAAAGTTGCAATGAAAGTGTTTGTAGAGAATGTAAATTTTCTAAAAATGTTCAATAAGACATCATTTATTTGAACCAGGATAGAGATGTAGATTTTGTCGGACTAATGTTCATACTGCTGATAATCTTACTCACAATCACATTTGTCTCCTGAGGTTTCTCTTTCTCTGTTAGTCATAGGGTTGATACATGTATATGTGTTATATGGTGAGTGTACACATTAGTTTCCACATAATCAAGTACTTGTGATGCATATCCTACATTGTGGGATGACAGCCTGCATGGCTGGATGTTATGTTGACATTGTGTATTGGCAGATTAAGATCTTAGAAAGCAATTTGCTTGCAGACTGGTGTCAGATCCAGCATGGGTTTGGGGTGGGTAGGTGTTCACAGGGACCCTCTTTTCTAGTTTTACTGATCTTCACAGTAAAATGGCAAAAGTTACCAATAGCGACAATTAATCACTCCATCTCAAAACTGCTCACATCCCCCCCCCACCTTTCATCACAGTAGCAAAAGGTTCTGTATCTGTATCTAGAAGTTATAACTAAAATGAGCATCATAGACTCAGATCTGCCAGTGCATTACATGCAGTTAGGTGGATATTGTACATGGGTATACATGGTAATTTATTTTTTATGTCTGGATCTAGTTGCTAAAATTAGTAATAGACAGAATATGTAAGCCTATATAATACCATCTCAGCCAGTTATTGGGCTTCACTGAAGTGTGGTGTAGGTTATGATGACGTCCTATGGATATTGTTCTCACTTAAAGGTTGTTTGGATGAATTTACACTTGTAGAAAAGGTAGGTAATGTCTTCACCATCCAGACTAAAATTTTAGAACATATCTTATATTTAGATGGCAATTTATAATCAGCATTTGCTTGAAGCGGTTTGAAAATAAAAAATCAAAGTAACTGTGATTTTTATGGTGTATTTAACCCAGCAGGTTGAAATATTTTAAGTTGTCAGAGATATTTTGGATAAAAAGCAGTTGTTGAACTTTTTTTTTTAAATTATGATTTGTTTAACCATGTAATTTTCATGATTTGATTGCTTGAATTTGGATTATTCACCCATGCATTCATTGTAGGCAGGAAGTAAGTAATGCAATGAATGATAGGTAACTTAGCATGCCACAATATCTTAACAAGTGTACTCTTCCTTTTTTGTGAAACACAGTCATGATCTCATTGACCTATAACATAGCTATTAACAACATTAAAAAAAACTAGATCATTGGGTAAATTGATTTAATTTTGAAAGGTTTTTGATTGAGTTAATCACATTTATTGTAGTGTACAAAAATGTATTTGTGGAATTAAATGAAAGTCATCAAAAATAATAGACTGTAATTCACTTTCACCTGCTAGACCATGAATATTTAATTCTAGGTGTATTGGAATTAAGAATTTATTCTCTTTATTTTCTTTGGAAATGAAAAAAAAAATTGAAAATTTTAGGTTGTAAACCATAGTTTGCACTTCATTGTCTAAACTTTTCTTGCACCTTTTCCATGCATCTTAATATGGGTTCAAAATCTTAAGGAAAACATTCTTGTCAAAGATCAATGATTTTCTCACATTCTCCAGGATTTCCATCCCACGGGGTGATTTTTCATGGGCAGTTTTGTAAGGGAGATGATTTTTAAAATGGGGAACAGATTTTATATGTGAATAATACATGTGATCAAATACAGTATAGTTCAAAAAATGTGTGTAATAAATAACTTCGCATTATGGGCCACTTCATTTTCTTTAATTCAGCCTTGAAACTAAACTCTGGCTTATGGTACAGCTTAGCTCTACCACACCTTTGCCAGTTATCAAATACAGAACAGATGTATTTTCATCTTGAAGTCAGTGACACTGCAGATAGAAGGATGAAAGAGTCCAGATTGACCCTAAAGCAGTATTTACCCAGAAGATGCCTCATAGACACAATACTAATCCTTGTACTAATTAACACAACTGCATTGAGACATTGAGAGAGAGGCATTAAAGAATCAAACCCTTTGACTTAACCATATGATGACTTTGGTATCTTTTCATATAATATCATGATTTAAAAACTTTGTTTAAAATAGCTAGATTACTAAGAAAGCTTATTTGCAGTTTTATATATATATATATATATATATATATATATATATATATATATATATATATATATATATATATATATATAATACAAATAATACTATCATAGAGGTTAGTGAATTTTTAATTTGTACTCTACATAGATTCAAACCTGTATGATACTATTATTGGTTTTAAATATTAATTCTGCCTGCTATTATCAAGCATTCTCCTATAGAATCCAGGGATAGCACATTCCTTCTGTCAGGTGTATATTTATAATTCAATATATATATATATATATATATATATATATATATATATATATATATATATATATATATATATATATATATATATATATATATAATTTAATGGATAAATTAAGATAAATCTTCTAACTTTGTAATGGTAATTATTGGCATAGTGTTACAAGAGCACTATATATTATAGTTGTACTTATGTGATTCATTGATAAATGTTGCATCAAGACATTATCTTGTAACAGTGATATCGTTACTGATGTGTGTGTGTGTATATATATATATATATATATATATATATCTTTATTAGCCAGTAACCCAACATATTGCATCATGATGTAACAATAAATCAATGCAGTACTGCATCCTTTTAATCAAATCAATGCAGTATAGCGTAAAGATGATCTATCAAAACTTACATAATTAATGCTGAGAAAAGGAAAAAAAATTGAATTTTAGTATTGTTTTATGTACATTATAACACATTAACTCATTGAGGCTTTTCTCATTTTCGCCTGAAATTCGAGTAGGAAATGTTTTTCGTTGGTTATTGGGCTCACGCATGAGCAGAGGGGTAAAAGTTGGAGTTTTTTTTTTTTAGCTCAACAGACCCATTATTTTTGTATCGAGACCACTCTTTATTCCAAATGCCCATCTTATCCTACTTTTTGCAAAGGTTCATCTGTCTGTTTGCAGTTCGTACCTGGTCTGCCTTAGATCTGAGACCAAAGAGTCTAAATGAAAAATGATTAATGAATCATATGTTGAGAATTAATATTTTTTCTGTACAAATTTTGTTTGCAGGTATTTAAGATTGTTTCTAGATATATCATGTCCATGTAAAAAAACAACTTCCTATCCCATAGTAACCCTCTGCTGCTTTTAAGGCTTCTGTCTGGAAATATTTCAGGGGTCAGATAATACAACACATCAACATGGACATTATATGCATTGCGCCACATCAACATGGACATTATATGCATTGACAAACTGAAAGCCACATGCTTACATTGCAACACATGGACGTGGACATTATATGCAATGACTTGACATAGACATCATATGCAATGACAAACTGAAAACCACATGCTTACATTGCAACACATGGACATGGACATTATATGCAATGACAAACTGAAAGCCCCATGTTTACATTTGCAACACAGTGACATGGGCATTATATGCAATGACTTGACATATACATAATATGCAATGACAAACTGAAAGCCGTGTGCTTACATTGCAAAACACTGACACGGACATTATATGCAATGACAAACTGAAAGCCATGTGCTTACTTTGCAACACATGGGCATGGACATTATATGCAATGACAGACTGACAGCCACATGCTTACATTGCAACACACTGAAAAGGGACATTATATGCAATGACAGACTGAGAGCCATGTGATTACATTGCACCATATCAACATGGACATTGTATGCAATGACAAACTAAAAGCCACGTGCTTACATTGCACTACATCAACATGGACATTATATGCAATGACAAACTGAAAGCCACATGCTTATATTTTAACACATTGACATGGACATTATATGCAATGACAGACTGACAGCCATGCACTTACATTGCACCACATCAACATGGACATTATATGCAATGACAAACTGAAAGCCACATGCTTACATTGCACCACATCAACATGGACATTATATGCAATGACAGACTGACAGCCATGCACTTACATTGCACATCAACATCGATATTATATGCAATGACAGACAGCCACGCACTTACACTGCACCACATCAACATGAACATTATATGCAATGACACAGCCATGTGCTTACATTGCACCACATCAACATGAACATTATATGCAATGACAGACAGACAGTCATGTGCTTACATTGCACCACGTCAACATGGACATTATATGCAATGAGAGACAGACAGCCATGCACTTACAATGCACCACATCAACATTTTGTTTTATTTTTGTTTCTTTCCCAAATCAATTTAGAATCGGCAGTTAAAATTAGGGTCATTCAATGAAAACCATATATACTTTTCAATATAGCTAGGTATGTTTTGTATCAACAGTGTTTTGTATCATCTGCTAACTAAATGATAAATTGAGTATCTAGGTATGTATTTTATTGCCACCAAAGTAATGTGTCATGTATCATAGTGTGACCAAGCAGGAGATAGCTCTGCAGCATTGTATAAATTGGAACCACATGTTACGACAGACATTATTACTGAATACTGAAAACTGCACTTTTGCCATGGTACAACCTTGCCATTAGTGCAGTTTGTGGAATGGATATAATAATTAGATCCATGACTTTCTTGTTGCTCAATTGTAAATGAAAATCACTTTGTGCTTGATTATGCTGTCCAATCATGGATGACAAGCGTTCCTATGATGAAATTGAGCTTTGCTAAATGTGGAAGAATCTTACTGGTTTCTTTAATGTTATGGTACATTGAATGCTCAGTTTCCCTGTGCTCATTCATTTTTAAGGGGTGGGGGCAGATCCATTAAATTTAGGAGGTTTCATGTAGTTGTATGCCCAGGAGGGAGGGAAGGAGGAAGGAAGGAAAGATGGATGGATGGAAATCTACAGGAAATCTTTGTCATCATGTTATTAAACAGGAATGTCGATTGGGATTGACTGTACTGCAGTTTACTGCACTATGTACTGTATTTATCCATGTATAACTCACATCTAAGTATGAAAAAGTTTGACATTTGATGGCACAGCAGCACTTTGAAGAATATAGCATGCCAGGGCAGATACAATTCTGTATTCATGAACACATGTTTGTTGATCTGGTCGGATTCAATGGTGGGATTTGAACCTGCAACATGTGATGCATTTGTACATGGGTAGATATGGTTTTGTAAATGTATTGTAAAACATGGCCAAAGTCTCAGTTTTCAGCAATTAACACTATCTGAGTCAAACCTTTGTTGTCATCTGTTGTTGTTTAAACCAGAATTGGAGAGGGCATATTAGGTACATCTTTTCACATTGCTAATCCTAATGATATTTAAAAGTACAAAATTTGTCAGTAAAACAAATCAGTTACCATTTTGTTAAACACAAGGGTATTTGCATTATCCCTAGGAACGACGGATTACTCACATGCTAAGCTTACAGGTACATTCAAATTTTTTTATATTAATGTCCAGTTTTGGAGACATGTTTTAAATGATTTACCATGTCAAAATAATTCGCACAGGTATACTCACACATTATTTTCATTGACTCAAGTTAAAAATTGTGAAATTTTGTACTTGTTCAGCATTGACAAGTCATGGAATTGTTTTTTTTTCTTACATTGACAGTTCATCATAAAACTGTACTTGACTGGTTGTCCAGCATTTAAGTTCATCATAAAATTACATAAAAATCTTGTTGTTTACCTTTATATATATCAGATTCTGGACCAAAATATAATAATTTCTTGCCCAGCACAATTTTTTTAGAAAATTATGTTTTGGGCTCTCTGATGCGAGATTTTTCTGTCATGCTGATTAATGTGTGAGTGTGTCCTTTAATTAGTTTTTGATGGTTAAAATATTACCTGTTAAAATTGTCTGTAATTGGTTTTAGTTTATATAGAAATCTGTTCAGCATTTCACACCGTATGTACTCTTTATCACATAGTCTAGTGTGTATAGTTGAATATTTTTGATATTACAACATATCAACTTATTACTTTGTGACTCTGATTCAGATAAGTCCATGAAGTTTTTATGCATTATTCCTTTTACTGATTGGCTTCAATCATGAGGAAATTGTCTTTTCCCCACCTTTTTGATATTTTTCTTTTTACTAATGCTATGAACATTTTGGCATGCATTTTTTGAATTGACTGACTAAAGGGAACCAGGTAAAGAGGTCATGTCTTTCTGAATGTGGAGAATTTACACATGTTTGAGTTCGTTATGTCATATATAGCATATCTTACTATGAAAAATGGTGTAGAACCCCAAGACAAGAAAAACAACAAGTAAAACTAAAGGTATTCAGTTGATAGCAGGTGTAGGGGTATGGGTGAATTGTACACCTGTGACATGGAGTCCACCCTGTATACAAATGTGGGTTAAATATTAACTTTTTTAACTTATGACTGTAAATAAACCTACCTCAGTTCACAGGAAATTGTGGACATAAGCTGCTTTCCCAACTGGCAGAATTTCATCCAAGCACAACATATTCACAACATATTTACATGGTAAATATGTGATTCAATTCAGTTTCAAAGTGAAATTTGTTCATGCCTTCTATATTCTACTATTACAAATCAAATAATGCAAATATCTGGTCGCAAATAGATCACAGTACATATGGGAATTTTTCTGCATCCAGTTATCCTTCATTGACATGAATATTACAACAATGTAATGTTTAGTTGTGAAAGTGATACCTTTTAGGATACACATGGATTATCTACCCTAATTGGTACTGCATCAAGCAATGTGACATATCACATGCATTGGACATTTTGTGTTGAAAAATGAGTTTGTCTGTGTAAAATGTTCTGTTGACAGGACACTTACTCTTTGATTTTTAAGTTTAAAAAAAAGTTTAATCTACTTTTAGACATTAATACTTATTATCGTCCTTGGGGACTATTTTTGTAATGCACAACAAATGAAATGTGCAGCTACTCAGTCAGAATGAACAATAACTATTTGTTCTTCCTTTTCTTTAAAAAAAATTTCCACTGATATAAACTGATAAAAAGAATCTCAAATCGGTGATGGTTTAATATTAATTTGGCGATGATATATTATTAAATTTATGAAACTTAAATAATGTCCAGCTTTTTCGGCTTACAGAAGATGGACATTTATCAGTGAGTTTTAATTTTTTTTATTAAATCGTTACCCAGTTGAGATTCTGTTTATAAGTAAACTTAAACTGCAAACAGCAATGCAGATCAGGGTCTGTCAGAACATAATGGGATGGCAGATCTGGGTCTGTGCATTTCACAGTTAGACTCATCGTATATGTGAAAATGTACAGTAGTTAAATCAGCTTATCAGTTCAGCCCTAAAATAAATACATTTACTGTTTCTTGGGGAATAATGCTAAGTCTCATGCATTTTTCTGCCCCATGGCCAGTACTGTCTCAGGGGAGACATAATTTCTAGCATTATAAACAGTATAGGAGAGATGTGCAGTCATACCTGTAGGAAGTATCCAACATTTTTGGGAAGTAAGAGGTACAGCCTGAAAAAGACTAGTGGTTGATAAGTTTACAAAGGTGCTTTTTGTACAGTATTTTCATGTATAATTCAAAGGTGGTGGACTTTAAAGACAGTTTACTGCTTTATGCGGGTTACATTTAAGGTAGGTTTGATTACATATATTAGGATTTTATATCAGTTTACAGTGTTGATGATATAAAGTTTAATGCATCTTTGTACACATGTTCTCCAAGCTTTTAGAACACTTCTATTGATTTTGGGGACAGAATCTCCATGTTCAAGGTCATTGCTTTGAAAAGTAGATTTTGGCTTGCATTTTGCTTGATAACTTTATGTCAGGTAGCATAATTCAAAGAAATTTAGTACATTTTCCCTCTTGCCACTGGAAGAAGCCTTCATAATTTGGAGGTCAGTAGCTCCATTTTCAAGGTCTATGACAGTACAAATATACTGTATATAGATTTGGGCATTGCATTTCTTTTTTGGATTATAATTTCAGTACCGTACAATACATTTTTCTTTTCCCTAAAAAGACTGATTTTCGGGTGTGTATACTTGAGGGCAATGTTGCTGTTACTAACAATAGATTTGACGATGCATTTCTTTTTGGACTGAATCCTTAGTTCTCTAATGGTACATGCGTTATAATCCTTGTACCTTAGAACCAGCCAGTTGAATTAGAAGTCAGTAGCTGAAAGTTCAGATTCCAAAAGTGTGAAGAATCACTTATGGATGCTGTTGGAACCATATATCTGCATGTCTTTTCAGGTGTACAGTATATATGGCAGAAAATAATTCCAATTCTCACTGATATAATATAGGTAGGTTAGCAGCAGGGGGGGCGAATCCGACATTTTGTCCAATCGTCATTTGGCTTAATTAATACTTTCTGCACTCAGCGGATCCGGTGTCGTCAGCGCCTGGTAAAAAAAAAACGACGTCGTCGAGGGGATTGTCCGGACGTCATTTGGTTTAATTAACACCTTCTGCGCGCCGATCCCAGCGTCGTCAGCGTCCGGTAAGCACATCGACGACCGCGTCGATGTCATCGCCCCCCCTGCTGCTTACAATGAAAATTATTTACAACTAACCGAATATTTGGTCAAGTCCGATACGATATCGTGTCCGAGGATCATGTAAATTTATCGTTACGAATCCATGTGGGGTCGACTGAGCATGACTAAAAAAGTTTCGAAAACCATTAAAGTCCATGTCACCGCCGCACCATGTTTGCCAAATATTTCGTAGCGTGTGTGTATCAAAGCCGTTGAATACAGCAAGAATATTACAGTTGTCTCTGATTACTTTTGGAATCTGAGTATACCGTTGAGTGACATATATCACGTCAGTGTTTTTATGCCTGCCTCTGGAAAATATCCTAGCTGGGTTTTTTTGATTGTCTAACATAACATCATCGTACACGACTAGATTGTTAACGTCGCCATCAATATCATCGATACCTGGTGTATCATTGATATCTGTAATAAACTCGATGACATTTTTTTTAGCGATCGCTGATGCATTCTCGTTGAAATCTTTCAACACCTCGTAGCATCGTTGATCATCCACGCTAGGGGCGATTAAATACAACTTATCCCACTTCATCCATCTCATTATTAAATTAAGTAGTAATTGCGTCTTGCCGGATCCAGATGGTCCGATGATAATCATCCGGATCGAGTTTGGTAACGCTGCAACATGCTTAACTGGTTCTATGTTTTAGTCGCTGAAAAGTCAATTATATTCATATCTCTATACATAAATTATGGATCTATATTGTGTGAAGTGTAGAGTACGTACTGGCACAAATGATATGACAACCGCTACAACAAGAAATAACAGATCGGCCCTTACTGGTAAGTGTGCACAATGCGGTACAAAGAAATTTAGATTTATTTCTATTAAACCCGGGGATGTTTTAAAAAAAAGCGAGGAGGTGATATTGCAGCCAGGTTATCAAAACTCCCCGGAACACCGTGGGCAAAGTATCCAGGAGAAAAGCACCTCCCAGGATATAGCTACTGTGGCCCCGGAACACGATTAGATATCAGACTCGATGATCAAAATCAGCCCAAACCCGGTGAGTATCCAATAAACGCTATCGATAAGGCGTGTCATGCTCATGATGTTGCTTACAAAAGTAGCGATCTGCAACAGCGTCATATCGCGGACGTAAAATTAATTCACGCGTTAAATGCTATTCCTGATAAATCCGTCAAAGAAAAATTGGCCTCATGGTTGGTAAAATCGGCTATGAAAGGTAAATTAATGATGGGTGCTGGTAATTGAAAACGCTAGCGTTTATAATAACAACATGGAATCCATCTATTATTCTCCGAGAGGATACTGGAAGGGGAAGGCCGCAATTGGTAAGCTTGCAAGCGCTGCAAAGGTAACAAAGGCCACTGCGGCTAATTGGTTATCCAAACAGGCTATATGGCAAATCTATCTACCACCGCCTAAACAAATCAACTTCTCGCGCTTTGATGTCAGCGTACCTAATGAAGTTCATCAGGCTGATATACTATTTCTGCCGCATGACAACGGTTACAAATACGCGCTAACCGTAGTTGATGTTGCGAGTCGATACAAACAAGCGGAGCCGTTAAAAACAAAGTCAGCAACTGAAGTAGCCGCTGCGTTTGAAAGAATTTATCGAAGAGGTCCTCTGCGCTGGCCAAATCTATTACAAGTTGATCCTGGTAGTGAATTTCGCGGCGCTGTTTTATCAACGCTGAAACATCATAGCGTCGCGATACGACGAGGTCATACTGCGCTACATCGTGATCAGGCAATTGTTGAACGATTCAATCGGACTCTTGCTGAACGGTTATTTGGATATCAATACGCGAAGGAATTCATCCAAGAAAAACGATCTCGTGAATGGGTTAAAAGGTTGCCAGGCGTAATTGCAGCGTTAAATAACGAGATTACCCGAGCAATCAACATGAAGCCCAGCGACGCGATTAAATACGAGTATATACCCGGAAAATCAAAAATAAATAGCGTTTCCAAGCCGATTCTTGGCGATGTCACTGTTAGATATCTATATGAACCAGGAGAGCTTGAAGGCGGTAAAAAAAGAGCTACTGATCCTATTTGGAGTGTTACCACACATAACATA
This sequence comes from Sinohyriopsis cumingii, assembly GCA_028554795.2. Taxonomy (NCBI): domain Eukaryota; kingdom Metazoa; phylum Mollusca; class Bivalvia; order Unionida; family Unionidae; genus Sinohyriopsis; species Sinohyriopsis cumingii. Next base: position 130,812,645 of record CM068824.1, read on the forward strand.
TCAACGATAACACGATCAACTGGTAGACCACCGATCTATAGACTGGATTCAACTGCTCCTCAGCGCGGATTTACACGCCAGCAACTACAAGTGATACCTAACGATACTCAATTACCCCCGCGTGGTCTTAACTAGCGCCGTTGCGTCTATTGCACTCAAGACAGGTCAACCTCACATTGTTTTTAACATGACCGAGACTGTTATCGATTCTGTCCACGGTAAATTGGCGAGCGTCTTTATCCGAATAACGCCAGCGCATTACACAATTACAACTTGCGCAGTGATTATTCTGTTGTTGTCGTAACGCAATTATTAATTCGGCATCAGTATAAAAACGCCGCTGTTTTTTTTTTATCCTGTTGGCGGTAACTCGAGAGTTTTCTATTAATGACGCTTGCATCGATGATGTCATTGGTGACTCCGTCACTGACTTCGTCAATAACAATTCTTCGAAGCTGATTTATCCTTCGTACTCTGGACACTGCAAGATAGACTAGATTTGACCATTCGATGCGATTATCAACTATCCAAACAATTGTGTCCGTGATAGTCAGTCCCTGCGAGGAATGTATTGTTGTTGCGTATCCTAGCGTCCACGGGGATTTATCAGCACGTAGCGCGTCCTCGACGACGCTGATATCAACGAGCACGATATCATTCAGCACGAGAATTTGTTTTTTTGTCCCTGACGCTGTCGGGGCCGGGATTTCAACTTCAATGTTCTGCCGCCGTGTGTCCGCGGGTCTATAACATAACGGCACTGGGCGCGTTGGAAACTTTTCCTTATGCAACGTAAACATCCTCCGCTGAAGTGTGTCTCTGACTATCTTTCTACTCGCTACAATCAAATCATTTGGTCTCCATGTTTCCCAAAATTCATTTAACGGCGTTTCCGGAATCACCTCGCGGATTATTTCACACTGAATTCTATCCGGCTGTAATCTGATTAATTTTTTAACCTCGCGCAGTTGTTCATCAAGTGCCCGGTAATCAGTATCGGTTTCTTCATAATAGTCCACAAAACCCTTTAACCAATCATGTGGGCCCTCGCCGACAAATGGTGGTGGTTGGCCATGGTCGCCACACATGATCACCGCTGTATTCGCGCGCAGCAACCAATCAAGAAACATTTGTAAAACGTCTAACGAAACAGTACATATCTCATCCCAGATGATAACCTCAGGAATAAATTTTTCACCCATTCGATCAGGAGTCCACTCACCGCCGCTGTATCGAAAAAAGCTGTGATAAGTAACGGCGTCAACATTTCGTTGTTTTATCTCTCGCGCTAGTCTATGGGTCGGTGTAAGCACGATCATACTTGCCCGCGTTCGGAATAATTCAATTGCCCGAGTCGTCTTTCCTGACCCGCCACAGCCGCTTAAATAAACTATTTTGTGTCTACAAATTGGATCAGAACACGGTGGTGCATTAGACCATTCTGATAATTTATCACCGCGTAGGTAATTGTTTTCAACGGTGACATCTGCTGACGGGGAATAATCGCGTCGTATTTCATTTTTAATTCTCCATGTACCCCAACTCTCGTCCGGACTAGTAAACTCGGCTACGTTTCCCTTATACTTTACGTCTATGTAAAATGAATCAACGGCTACTCTAACCGCGGTGTTAGGAAATCTATTTATCATCGAGAATAAATTGATAGCGGCATAACCCAGCATAGACGCCCTCAAATGCGGGTATGCTGGGCTGTCTCCGTCGCTGTAGGTAACAACTGTACCCAACCTTGTTCCATTGGACAAGAAAGCTGTTTTGCAGTTCACGTATCTATTTTTCGCCACTGCGTCCTTGATTACGAAATCATATTCTTCGTCATCTATAATCAGCCGTGAGCAATATCGTTTGTAGTCGTGGTTTTTTCCACCTTGTGTGAACTTACCAATTATTCTTCTACCGAGATCTTTTGCCTCGCGGTTTCGTTGGTTGAATATTCTCCTGGACCATTCGATGATATATTCCTCGTCGGCATCAATGTGTTTTCTGGACTCGTCAATTATGCTATCTAGACGCTCCGGTTCTGGTAACCAGACTTCAGTCTGCGCCCGGTATGATATAATCGCGTCACTGACAATCAACGAAACTAGTATGCTACAATCAATCATATACCGTAGCAGCGCTATTGGCAGCCACTTCTTTTCAGCCATGTGTCTACCGATCCAAATATAGCAACAGCGATGAAGTCCTGCCGCGAATTCAAATGATACTATGCGAGCGAATCCGGTTAAATCAAAATCAGGCAGTGGTCCATTAATAGCAACACGAGTCATTTCATGACTGGGGTGTCCAAATCGTTTGAAATACTCAGCGGCGGATCCATACCCGAGAAAACTCGCTGGATAACAGGCAACCATATCAACCGAGATCATAGCGTCGCGGCTGTATTCAGTGTTCCATAGTCCACCGTGATAGTATTCCAAACAACTGGATTGTACATCCGGTAGAAATTCCTTGTGTGTTGGTCTCCACGCATTTTTCCTTGCTGCAACATGAGCTACAACCGATGGAATCGTAAAACAATTTGTTAGCAGTTGTTCATCATGCTCTTCAAATTCCATGGCGGTTTTTTTCATCCTGTTGTGAAATGCTTCAGTGCGATATAATTCGCCGTTTGGTCTTACAAACTGATCAAAGGTATCCGCATCGTTTTCAGCGCTGCGAAGTAACCACACTGATACAGGGTCGTTTTTACACAAGTAGGCAATAGCATCAAATAGTTTCCTCTCCGCGAGAAAACCATCCCGGGAGAATTCTTCGGGTATATACTTTACTGTTCTATCCCGTGGAAATATTGTGATCGCGGGCGTCCATGCGTGTTCGTTATGATCAATAATTTTGATTGGGGCCCCATTTGATTTATACTTCGATTCGTATAATACTTCACCGGTTATCGTTGTAACGGTTATTGGAAATCTCAACGACGTTTCTAATCTCGCTATGTCCCTGATGGTTGCTCCACGCTCTTTTACGGTTAGTTCCCACTGGTTGATTTTGCTACGTCGTAAATCAGTCAATTTGTTTCCTCGACATGCATTTGTAAAATGCTCTATTACTCGTTCTGCTACACAATTTATCCCCGTTGACTGTTTCATCGGTTTCAGTTTTCCGATATCAGGTTTCTTATTTAACGGGTATATTCCATAAACAACTGCTGTTTCAGGATACGCTCGTTCATAGTATGGTCTGTCAATTCCGGTTAACAACCCCGGCTTGGAGTCGCGGCTGACAATGACTGTTTTCTTGTCGCTGAGAACTGGTTCAAATTTATCACGTATGATCCAATCGCCTGATTCCACCCGGACAATGAATTTTACTCTGAAGAAATACCTTTTACCGTCAAGTTGTGATATTGTCGTTGCTGCGCGGTTGTCGTTCATGGTAGCATCAACAACACCATCAATTCGAAATGTTGACCAACTATGAGATGCACCATCACGTTTGAATTCATTGATACAATCGCGTATTTTACTCAACAGGGTTTTATCGTTTATTAACGCTTTTGGTGTGTCCTTGAGGACTCTATCGAGATTGAACTTAATATTTTTCCAGGGCTTAATTACTGCTAATCTCTCAAACTCATCCATATAATTAAAACAAGTATTTAAATAAAAGAATATAGTATAATGAATAAATGCAAATCGTTGATGATTGGGTCGATAACCCCGTGCAATAAATCATGTAGAGGTGAATTCTGCGGGTATCATTTACAAAGCGTTCGTAATGGTTCTCTTGGCCCCCTCCCGTGCTTGGTTTGTCACGTTGGTGTAAGAGGAAAATCGCAGTTGTGTATTAATTGTGGCGGAAAGCGATACAGGGAACTAAAACGCTATTATGACAAACGAATTAAAAACGCCGTCATTGACCCCACCGCTGACTCCGTCATCAAAACCCCCCAAGACTATGTTGAAAGATTTATAATTAAACCAAATAATAAATTAGACAAGTAGTATTATTATATAAATGGACCAAGAATTTCAGCCGCATCCCCTGCTCGTCAATTACGAGGCATCTTGCGACGGCATTGTTAGAAACCGCAGACTAAAAAAACCGGTTGGATGGAAAAACAATCACGGGTATTTAATGTTTACTGCTGGAGGGAAAAAATATCTCTGTCACAGAATCATCTATGAATGTTTCCACGAATTGATCAAAGATAGTCTCGTTATTGATCACATTGATTCTAATTATCAAAATAACAGACTGTGTAATCTGCAAGCTATCTCTCAGAGTGAAAATATTAAAAAAGGCCAGACTGGTAAGTACTCAAAAGCAGCAAGGGGCGTCAAATCATTTGATACATCAACGCACGAGGAAAAAAATATTTCAGTCAATGAATGAGGCAGGAAAATATTTTGACATTTGTAGCGCCTCAGTACGATTTGTTGCAGAACGAGTATATCAAACAGCTTTCTCAAGTAAAAACGGACATAGAATTCGATTTTCATATCTGAAGGGGGATAACTCGTGAGGGTATGACGAAGTCGCCATGATAGAGTTATGCTGTCACGTGATTGCAAATAGTCGTCTGTTTCAATGTAAATGAGTTACCTATGCGCGTTCACCTGGAACGCACTACGTGCTTATATTTTTTAAAAACTCGTTATTTGTTAGGTGCGTCCGTAGTCCGATGCAAACATGTTTGACTATGAAACTCGAGTCAACAATTTACGGGTTCGCGCCTCGCAGCGGGCAATTGCCTGGCGGGAAACGGTTAGATGTTTTTTTTCTATATAATTGGGGGGGAGAGGATAAAGCCCCCTTCGTTGAAGTTCAAAACGAACCAAAACGCAGCCCACACACTATCATTCATAGTGTGCGCGGTTGGTTTTTTCCAACTACGCAACCATGATTGATTTTTATGGGTTGCGTTTTGGTTCGGTTGAGTGCAAACCACGCCCCCGTCATTGTTTGTACTGTCCATAATTAAGTATATGTATGCCTGTAATCTGCCACAACACTCGAGTGGAGATTTACGGCATTGTACTGTCCATAATTAAGTATATGTATGCCTGTAATCTGCCACAACACTCGAGTGGAGATTTACGGCATTGTACTGTCCATAATTAAGTATATGTATGCCTGTAATCTGCCACAACACTCGAGTGGAGATTTACGGCATTGTACTGTCCATACAAAAAACGGGGTCAAAAATGACCCCCCAATAATTTTATTAAAATTTTTGATATTAGAAATAAGATGTTTATAAGAATATGGATCCCCAAGACATCAATAATATATTAACTGAGATTTCAAAATTAAAAAATCAAGGAATTGTATTATCTGATAGGCTCAACAGCGAGGAAATATTATCCGATTATGAGGTTATAAACGAGCAATCGAAGCGGGGGCGTTTTACGCTAGCCCGCGAGTATTCTTTTATAAAACGATTACAACATACAATTAATGAGAACCTGTATGGCAATGACGTAAGCGTATTCATTGGGTTATTCACTGCCGTTGAAACAATACGAAAAAAACTCGGGCAGCTTTATGAAAAACGCCGCGAGATCTCTAGTAAGATTAAAAACATTAGGAGGATTATAGACGAAACCCCTGTGGGGAGCCTCAGCTTGAAGTTACCTGTGCCCACGTCGCGTGACGAAGTCGGCATACCAATGTAACATTATATACATGTGATGTGAAAAAGTAATGGTTTATTTTTTTTTCGATAAAGTCGTACTATAACGTTTTTAATTACCTATCCATATACACACAATGACACAACTTTCGCTTCGATATATTTCTGCCACCATGGAAAGACTCGGCGGAAAATTAGAAAATTTTATTTGAAATTGCGGATCAATTTACAATAATGGTAGGTGAATCACTTACTACTCGGCTAGCCAGAGAGCGGCTAGCAGCGCTTAAAAAGTTTATACCGTTACGAGACAGAGTGAGAGAAAAACTTCAAACGCGGCAACAAATGCAAACTGATTTTGCTGTTGGAAGTGAACAGTTATTTGCCCCGGTAACTAAAGCGACTAAGGATGTTACAGCGGCAACAGAACGAGCAATATATGGAGATATTCCTAAGGAGGGCGAGCGACGAGAAGTGCCTCTTCTTCCTGTACTTGAAAAGATAGCAGCAGAGACCGAACAAACAAAAAAGTCTCTGGAAACACTCCCCGTGGATATAACAACTACTGGACAGCAACAACGACAAAAAGAACGAGTACTAGAAGAACTACGACGACAAGGTGATACTAAAGAAGAGGAAGGAGACGTTACTATAGAAAAAATGTATTCACCACAAAGCATATTTACACACGATGTATACAATAAAATTAAAAGTTTAGATGTCACTGAATTAGCTAGATTCACCGCGCTGAATTTTTCACCTGATCTAAGAGAAAACGCTGTAAACAAAATGTATAAAGAGTACATAAAAAATGACAAGAATTGGATAAAAAAAAGTATACCTGGCAAAACGCGGCAAATTTAAAATCACAAAAAATATTCGCAATGATTTCGAGGATTTTAAAAAGATGGTATTGAGTAGAGTGGATAAAGAAAAGTCAACTGGATTTCTTGGTAAATGGGACACAACTAAAGAAACAACTGGAAATGGATATTTAGGCAGCGGCTTAGTTGGAAACGCTAGTGTTACTTGTCCTGGTAATGTTCTCAGTGATATATCACGGTTAGAAGTACTTATCGGAGGGAAACGAGCCGGAAATAATTCCAGAGAAATTATTAATGAAGCCGCTGATATTTGCAGGCGGCTATTTGCCGGCGGTGTAATGGGTATTAATATATATCGAATGCTCATAAACGAACTCGTGGATGGTTTTGATGACCACGGTCATCACAGCGATTGATCAATCACTGGTGATCACAATTACTAATTGGAAAACTGGTGTTTTTAATAAGGATGATCATACACTACAACCATGATAAACCAGTACTCGTCTACGTGGTAAACTCGCGATTGCCTGTTTACCGCGCGTACTATGGAGATGGTCTCGGTAGCACCATTGCGGGTTTATTTACAAGAATGGCTCCAAAAGTAGCGCCGTTAGCCAAACAATTAGGAATGAAGGCTATTGATGTTATTCGTGATAAGGGTATTAGTGCTATTGGAGATGTTGCCGGAAAGGCGCTTTCAGCCGCGCGGGACAAACTAATGTCGTTGGTGAGAAGAAAAAAACAAAAACCACCGGTGATGCCATCAACGACGGTGATGCCTGCGAATGTCAGTAAAGTAATAAATAACGCCGTGGAAGAAAAACTAGAGTCGTTGGCGGCGACGACTCCGTCGTTGGCGACTTCGCCATCAGCCGATGCGGCAACCAACGCGCTCATGAACGCGATAGCGGGGAGTGGTCTACGACCAAAACGACGTTAATGGATTTCAATTGAAAATATCAACATGATAAATAATAAAATGTTTGCGCGAACCGCTGACCCCGCGTTTGATATGGACGCCCCAGTGCGCAGGGATGATTCTGTCCGTGATTATCAATATTATTCTTATTATGCAGCGCAACCCGACCTACGATCGCGAATTGAACTTCAGGTCCAAGATACCAGTAAATATTTTTTGCCGTGTGAAGCGTTTATCGAAATTGAGGGAGAACTCGTGACAAATGCTGCCGATAATGCGCCATACGCAGATGACAATCGTGTTCGAGTTGGCTTTGTCAACAACGGTATCATGGCGTTATTTGAGAGCGCCAGATATCTTATTGACGGGCGAGAAATTGAATCAATAGAACGCGAGGTTGATGTTGCAACAACGATAATTGGGTTAGCGAGATACTCGGATGATTATACAAGATCGGCGGGCCCATCTATGATGTTCGCAAAGGATATCACTAATAACGCTGACCATCTTCAGTACGTCAACGTGCTGGTGGAAAGAGATACCGCAGTTGCTAATCAAACTGAAGCAGCCAATCCAGACCGCAGGGCAAGACCGGGCGCTGAGTTCAATATTATAAAAAGTCTTAACGATAATTACAATATGGGATTTGCAACACGAGTAGAAATGTTGCAAAGACCACGCCGACAGTTTTCATGCGCGATTCCACTCCATCACATATTTGGATTCTGCAGAAATGTCAGAAAAGTTATCTATGGGGCTAAGCATACAATCGCGCTGACGCGAAGGGGCGATGATAACAATGCAATATGGCGTGCTGCTGGCGTCGCTGCCGGTAAAGTCGTTTTAACTAAAATGGCATTGTGGATGCCGGTGCTGACTCCATCAGTTACCACGGAAGCACAATTGTTAGCATTTATGGAACAGGGAGGGAAATCGCTGTTGAGTTGGCTAGCGGTAACAACTGATGCTAAAGAGGATAACGTCGCCGATACGTTTACATGGCACTTGGCGTCAAAACAGGGTGTTTCAGCCCCGCGTCATATATTCATAGCGCTACAGAATAGGGAACGATTGGGTAATCAAGAACACAGCCATATGATATTTGATCAATTAGGAGTCAGGGATGTTTCGCTGAGAATAAACGGACAACAGGAACCATCCGAGGATATACAGCTTAATTACGGCGACAACCATATCGCACGTGTGTATCATCGATTGCTGTCATATATGGGCCGTGATCAAAACGTCGACACTGGTTTGCAAATATCACAACTTGATTTTAAAAAGCTGTATCCGATTTATTATTTTTCGTTGGAACATCTTGATTTAACGAGACAATCCGTCGTTGATATACACTTCCGAGCTCGTATAGCCCCGGGTGGTGTTAATTACAGAGCGGTTGCTGTCATTCTCAGCGATAAATCAATGCTGCTAGAAGGCGTTGGTGGACGAATGAGAATCGTTGATGCGCCAGTGGAAAACATGTAATTGAAAGCACAAAACGCGTTTACAATAAATGTCGTATAGTGTCGTCAGTGTAGAGTTGACTGATGGTCAAGTCAAGAAATTACGATCAAAGTCGGCTAAACAATGCGGGACCACAATAACGCTGAAGCCGTCGCAGATGGCAGGTGGTAATCATAAGATATCGTTGACGGCGCGTCAAATAAAACATTTCAATGATGCGATGAAGAATAAAAAGGGTGTTCAAATAGATTTCTCGGCCGCAGCGATTAAAAACATGGAAAAGACAGGCGGGATATTTCCGTTGTTGGCTGCGATTCCAGCGTTGATTGCCGCGGCCGCACCAGCAGTGGCTAAGGCGGCGGCGTTAGGAGCCGTTGGTACCGCGGCGGGGATGGCATTGAAGAAGGCAACCGGGAAAGGCTATAAAAAAAACGACCCGTAGCCGGAAAGGGTCTAAGACTACCGGGAACCCCGTATTCATGGTACTCGGGAAAGGGTCTAAAACTACCGGGAACCGTTTATTGACTCAGGAGTCAATGACTCCCATGTCTAATTTTGATTTAATAGACGCCGCAAACGCGCTAGCGATAAAAAACTTTAGAGGTGTTTTTATGAGGGATCAATTACCGGCGGCGCCAAGGAATATTGAAACCGGCATAATTAACCTCGATAAATCCTCCGGAGCGGGAACTCATTGGGTTGCATACGCGATTGATCCGCGTGCGATCGTCTATTTTGATTCATACGGGTTAGCCCCGCCGAACGAGTTCATGCGGTATATCCGGGCGTGTTCAGCCCGGGCTTTTTATTCCACGCTTCCAACACAGCGATTAAGTGACCCACCGATATGTGGCCGTGAGGTATTGAACGTACTCGCGGCGATTTCATCATCGCGAAAACCACCTCATGTGGTTGTAAACGAATACACTAGTGGGGTCGTAGAGGCCCGGCGGGTTAATTAGAAACGCTGTTTTTTTTACAATAACGATGATTGATATTTGGGGACGACCGGTTTCGGCGCTGAAAGAATCCACGGAAACGGCCGCCGCCGACATAAAAAAACTAATGGAGGATGAAATCGCTGATACGTTGAATTTAACCAGTGTTGACCCAGGTGAAATAGTCGTATTTCAAGACCGCCAGGGTAAATTGAAATCCAGTAATGTGTCGCTGGATGATGTTTTAACACGACAGCGTGATGCCGCCGAGGACACTATCGCGTTGTATACCAGCGACGGACGACTCAAACCGGGTGAACATCTGTCGACGATAACATTAGTCAAAGACGGTTTTATAAGGTTGAATAGATCGGTGACCGAACTCGACGCGCAGGTGAAAAAATCTGCCACCGAGGTGAAAAAATCTATCACCGATATACAACTCACTACCGCTAGTTTTTTCGGGACCCCGACGGTAACCGAACCGAATCTTGCAACAATAAGGAATGCTATTTTGGATTTTGCAACGCTGTCGGGCCAATTTTACACGTTACGAAAAAATGTTAACAGGATCGATGACAACTTTGATAAATTCTTTGGTAAAAAAAATACCAAGCTGGATGAGATTACAACAACTATAAATGATATCACCGCGTATGGACAGGAAATAAAAACGATCAAACTTGATGTTGCAGAGAACAGAAATGGTGTAGTAGTACATGAGCGGGAAATAGAAATAATCGGCGCTAATGTTGCAACGATCATAAATAATGTAGACTCGCATAGACGGAAAATAGAAACAATCAAAACTGATGTTACAATGATCATAAATAATATGAGCGCGTCTACACGGGAAATAGGAACAATCAAAACTGATATTGAAGCGAACAAAAAGGGTGTAGACGCGCATACACAGGAAATAGGAACAATCAAAACTGATATTGAAGCGAACAAAAAAAATGTAGACGCGTATTGGCGAGGAATAGGAATAATCAAAACTGATGTTGCAGCGAACAAAAAAGATATAGACGTGCATACATATGAAATAGGAACAATCAAACTTGATGTTGCAGCGAACAAAAAAAGTATAACCGAGAATACACGGGAAATAGAAACAATCAAAACTAATGTTGCAGCGAGCAAGAATGATATGGACGCGAATTTGTTGAGAATGGAAATAATTAGAACTGATGTTGAAGCGATTAAAGACGGACTACCGAGAGTAGCAGAGCAATTCGAAAAAATAAAAACCCCTCATGAGGACATCATCAACACAGTATACACAATTCGGCATGGATCATTCAATTGGACTCCTGCACAGAATACAGTAAATATAACCGCAACTGTTAAGGGCATTTATCGATTGACACTGGTTTCAATGATGCAGTTTAATATATTATCGTCGAGTTCATCCGGGTTTAACAATACAATATCAACAATTATAGACAGGAACGCAACTGAACAGTTTACAATTTATGCCGTTGATGGAAATTTAGCCCGGGCAAACATCACATGGTATGTGGGATTTGTAGCGAATCTAATTAATTAAAAACACTAGCTCTTTTAAAATAAAAATGACCACCAGGGTAATTGAATCAGAGGTATCACCGACGTCACATCTATATCAATTCGATACCGCAAAAGAATTCTCCGCGAACTTGAAAACGCTTTCCGAACAATACCGCGCAAAAATAAAAAAATACCGCAGAAAAATAACCACCATCGACGCGGTCGTGTACTCGGTGTCGGGTATAGTAGCCGGTACCGGTGTTATTTTATCCACGGTGACCACGATAGCCCCGATCGCTGTTCCAATCGCTATCTCCGCGATGACAACAATTGCTGGAGTCGCCAACGCAATCACTAAAAAGATATCATCGTGTTTTCAGAAAAAACTCGACGAGTATACAGTAAAACATCAAATAGTATCCGACGCGTACTCGAAATTATCCGGGTTGATCTCGTTATCGATTGATAATTTGTTCATATCCGATGTTGAATTCTCCACGATGGTTCAGTTGTATAGCTCCGCGATGTCAAAAATCGAGGATTTTTAACTGGAAGCCGGAACCACCTGGTTGTTGAAATTAGACACTAAAGACAACGAATAATAATAATGTCGCTGAACCCCGAAGGGTTTCAATTACTTCAGCGGATCGCGGAGAATACCACTCCGGTACAAACAAATATGATATCGATAACGTCAACGAAACCCGAATTCAGTGTGAACTTCCCATCGCCGGTTCCAGTGAAGGAAATAGCGCTGGCAAAATTGCGAATATATCACAGTTGGCCTAATATCCGAGCGGACGCATTTAACGGACAACAACCTAATAACTCGCTGGTTTTTGCGTGGACAAATAAGCCCGATGGAACCCCAGACTGGAATAAGGTTACAATACCAACTGGGTCATACCAAATAGAACAAATCAATGGAGAATTTCAACGCAGGATAAAATCGATCACAGGAAAGGAATCAAAAATCGCTATTACGGTTCATGAACCGACGTTATCGTCGACGATTGAAATAAGCACACCGGGGTATATGGTTGATATTTATAACAGTTCAATAAGAACCATACTAGGATGGCCTAAGGAAAAACCCACGGACTTGCACACGAATGAGAAATCGTATCATGAGATTAATCCCAATTATCTATATAAATTATCTATTATAAAAAGCACGTTATCACCCAGTTGGTTTTTATTTCAACACAGGAATATCATGCAGTGGTATTTTCAGCATAGGGAAACTACTGAATCGGTCGCCATATTAATATTTATCTTAAGTGATATCACTGATATGTTTGCCGAGATTAATCATTATTACCAATTACAACTAGAACAGCTACGGGAAACAAAAGAACGAAAACACGTTGAGGTGTTAAATCAACTTATATCAGACATGGAATATATCAATGAACGAGTCGTTAAAATAATATCCGATAACAGCGATGGTAGTAAACAAAAATTCCTAACCGAGTATAATATCACAGAAGCCGATTTACCCGATTTCAAGTTTCCAGGATACAACGCGCCAGAACTAAGAAAGTCTCTTAATGATTTTCTCGGTTCATCAACTTATATCCTCAGACACGATAACGGAGATGATGGTAGGCATATTGCCCCGTACAACGTAAATATCGCATCGGTGATAGCGATTAATCTAGTGTGTGATGTTATCGAAGGGAGTTACCAGGTGGATACCAAGCAATCAAATCAGGCTCAACAGGGGTACATCCTTTATTCATTTTCACCAACAGCCCCCCCGGGATTTTTAATCGTTGAGAGTCCGATTAATCCGGTCTATATGCGATGCCATAATCGGCTTTTAACGAGAATTAATTTCAGACTTACCGATCAGTCAAATAACCTAATTGATCTACAAGAGGAGGAGTTAGTGATCACTTTGTTTGTAAGATCATAGCAGCAGGGGGGGGGGGGGGCGATGACATCGACGCGGTCGTCGATGTGCTTACCGGACGCTGACGCCGCTGGGATCGGCGCGCAGAAGGTGTTAATTAAACCAAATGACGTCCGGACGATCCCCTCGACGACGACGTCGTTTTTTTTTTACCAGGCGCTGACGACACCGGATCCGCTGAGTGCAGAAAGTATTAATTAAGCCAAATGACGATTGGACAAAATGTCGGATTCGCCCCCCCTGCTGCTAGGTTACCTTGTTCAAGCAATTTGAATACCATCTAGCCTGTTATTAGCTTTCTAAAGAGTTTTTCTTTCACATAAGCATAGTGTGGATATTCTTTGGATGCAATAATAAACTATATGTAAATTATCAGAGTACGTTTTGGTTTAAATTGGTTGCAGCGTGTATCATTAAATCTTGGAACTTGAAGGTGAAATAGTTCAGAGAAAATTTAAGTCAGTTATGAAGATTTTATATTTGACTTGCTTGTTTTATCTTGATGAAGCTTCTTTCATTTTCACATGGTAGCTGCAGTGGCTGAAGATTAATAGGAAATAGATTAATAGGTTATATATTAACAGGTAATATATTAATAGGTAATATATTAACATTTAATATATTAATAGGTAATAGATTAACAGGTAATATATTAATAGGTAACAGATTAACAGGTAATATATTAAGATGAAACAGATTAACATGTTACAGAGTAACAGGTAATATATTAATAGGTAATATATTAATAGGTAAATATTAACAGGTAATATATTAAGAGGAAACAGATTAACAGGTTATAGAGTAACAGGTAATAGATTAATGGATATCAGTGTCAGTCTTTGGCTTCATTTGTAAGTGCCAAATTTAATTTTGATACCGTCTAATTAATTTTGAATGTCATTATTTAGGTTGAAGACTACAGTATGTGAGAGGTGGAATAATTGCTGTGTAGCATTCCTTAGGACAGTCAAAGATAAAACATCAGTTGAATTGAAATGAGAGTTTTACAAGCCCTATTGGTGTTTGCTGCTGTCTTCCAGAGTGAGACTGGATCAGATAGTAAGTCATTGTTGGTACTCACTGTAAGTCATATTTTAAAAAGTCATTGTTTGCATTCACTGTAAGGCATATTTTAAAGTCATTTTTTGTACTTACTTTAAGTCATATTTTAAAGTCATTGTTTGTACTCACTGTAAGTCTTATTTTAAAAAGTCATTGTATGTACTCACTGTAAGTCATATTTTAAAAATTCATTCTTTGTAAACTAAGTAAATTTAGTTTTTTATCTTAATTTTAAGTTTCATGAGTTAATAATTTGTAATACACAAATGAAACAACTATAGTGCTTTTTTATATAAATTATTGGAATATACAATACACTTTAGTTCTTTCAGTAAGTTATAAAAGAAACTACAATGAATATAAAAATGTGTATTGCCCTGCAATTTCATTTTCATTGAATTTATGATTGGTTTTCAAAAGTTGATGCATTTTGAGGTTAGATTTTTAGCACTATTGAACATGGATCAAAATAGGTTGTTCTTTTATCTATCCAGTAACACAAGTTTCTGATTGCTTCCAAGCTACATTGAGGATTGCCATTTTGAAAACCATGGTAGCCATCTTGAAAATATTAATAGGCAAAAAAATATGTGTATCTAGTTGGCAGACCATCCCTGTTTCTGATTGCCGACCCTAATATTTTTTTTGCCCCCCCCCCATGATTTAAAAAAAAATGATATTAATTTGTGCATCTCATTGAGCCAGTTTTGTCCAGGACTTTGAAGCACTTGGTAGAATATATATACTAATCATTGTCTGTTTTAATTTTAATAAAAAGTACCTGCCTACACTAATATTATAACCAGTGTAATAGGAAACATATTTTTTGGTTTGGCCTTATTAATACTCACAGTAATGGAGGCATGTATCAACATGGGGTTTTCAGCAACATACATCATTCAAGACCTACTGGTCCTAAATAAAGTGGTGGCAGTCCCACATCCAACATTGCTGTCAAGATGGGTGTTTGAAAATCTGTCACTACACACCCTAAAGGGATGGTTATATTGACATAACCAGAAGACTTATTATGATGTTTGCTTGGTCCTAAATGAAAATGGTACCAATCTGACATCCAGCTGCAACCAATTTGAAAATCATTATTGCTGAAGAAGATCAAAGATGGTTTAAACACTCTGCAGTTCAAAGAAAGAAATGATCTAAATGTTGAATTACTGAAAAGTATTTTGTAACCCAGTAGGGCATCAGTCCCTTTTGAGGGGCTTTTGTTAATTTTTGTTAATTTTAGAGTCCATTCTTAAAAGTTTGCAGTTATCAATATCTTACAAAGGCTAAAAGACAAAAACATTTATTCCATATTTCAAGGCTCATTATACCTAAAACATGTGCACATCCATAAACACTTGTGTACAAGTTGGGCCCAACTACAAACAACATAGACCCTGATCTGCCAGCAAATGCTATACTGGTAGATCAGGGTCTATGTTTATTGTTCTGATTTTAAGTCCTGACAGACTGCATAGACCCATATCGTTATTATGCTACAGCAGATCTAAGTCTGTACTCTCCAGTTGTATCTGACTTGTATGCAAGTACATGTATATATGGTTGATACTTTATGATTTTGAAACCATGTATGACATGACTTGGACTATTGCAGAGTAGCTACATGCTTCAACATATCCTTGCACAATAATTATAATTGTTTTTATATCAGTGATTCCTTTTAATAAATGCTCAGTGCCTTCCATTAGACTTAAAGTTGGAGGGTGAGTTGCCAAAGTAGGCAGGGGTTTGGGTGACCTCACTCAATGGGGATACATGTTTTTTTTTGTAACCAGGTGTAAAGTAAAGGTAGACTGGTAAATCACCCAGCTCCTTGCTAATGAGGAAGCCCTGCCAAATATTCCAAGATTACAGACAGGTGGATTGCTGATTGCAGCAATGATTAAAAATTTTCAAAACTTGTATATTTGACATGAAGTATTGATTGGGTTAAATTTTGTGTTTCAAGATACCTTTGGCAGAAACATTTGTTTTTATGGGTTTTAATGGCACTTTTAACACTTTATTGGATGAATTATGCTGTGGAAATGGGTCAGAGCATTGAACTTTTCCCAAGAACACACTGTCTTTTATGTGAAAGAATTATGACTTCAGACCAGTAGACTTACAAATTTTAATCAGTAGATGGGCTTCAAAATCAGTGGATTTTTTATCAGCATAAATTTGATATGTTTTATGAGGATTGAAAACAAAACAAGTGCATGCTTTGCCATAATTTGTATTCTTTTCATACATAAAGCAGGAATCAGATTTAGATTCTGGTGGAAAATGTTACAATAATAAGTAGTACGTGTCTCTATGTTGTCAGTTATCATAACAATCACTGTAGATAGAATCTAATAACATTTTAAGGCTTTTTTCCACAATATCCTTGTCTGGTGACCACTGATGACATTCAGTGCAATTATTAAGCTGAACACTGAACAGGTTGTTTGTAGTTTTCTGGTCCAGATTTTCCCATGAATCACTAGTATTTTATGGAGAATGGAGAATATCCTCTCTGTGTCAGCATTAAATTGTAATTGTACTCAACCTGCAAAGACATTCTAACTTTAGTTTCCCGTTCCTGGGTTTGTAAGGTTGCTAATGGCTTTCCATTACTTCAGCAAGTTATGTTCACTCAGAGAAGGAAGTTCCTGACTTGGACTTCGGCTGTATTTTTGAGCCTCATTCTCAAGGACTTCTTTCTCTTCACAACTCAGATCTAAAAATCTGCTGGCAACTTTCACCACTGCTAATAGAGAAAAAAAATAAAGGTTCATTTAGACTTGAAATAAACAATAAAAAATACATGATGTATTAATGTTTTTATAAGTAATTTATCCCAACTTTAAAATTAATTATCTTGTAATATATTTTTAACTGATGTATTTTATCTAGGACTTGAACTTAATTAATGTATGCAACACAAAATATTCATATCTTTGGAACACACAGTACAGACTCAGGACCTTTGCTACTTGACTGCACCCACTTAAACTCTAATATCCAAGCATTGTTCAACTTGTAATGTATTGTAGATGGTGGTTTCTCAGCACTGGGAGAAAGCACATGTCTTAGCTTTTGACATGAATTGAAACAAAAATGGAAGAGCTGTCCTTGCATAATCCACATAAAACATCTTCAGCAGGACAGTAACAATTAAGCAATACAGTAACAAAATATTCAGAATACTAATTCTAGTATGTCCGCTGAAATTATTTTTTTATGGTTGGTCTCCATTTTATCTCTTCTTAGTCACAAGTTATAATGGAGCAACCGTTGATGTCATTATTACTTACAACACTGCAAGAAACATCTGCATTTTGCCTTATATGCTGCAGATAACACCATTAAGGTAATCAGTTGAAAGCTTGCTGTGTACATATTAGCTATTCTTTAACAATGCTAATCCTATTACTCTGCCACACACCAGCCATTGTACTTATGGAATGTTTCCAGTCCCCAGTAAACTGGTTCTTGCTATTTTCTCAATTGTGTTGATAGAACACATAATAATACTGTGTTTGGTTTCTGTTATGCAATTATTTTCTTAAAAATTCTTTAAAGCCATTAAAAAGGAATGTTTGGAAAATGGAATGTTTGGCCTACTGAATCACATGTATACACTGTGGCAGCTGACCTGGACAGGTATTGAACCCACAACCCTTGAATTATGAGTCTAGCACTCAGCCTATAGAGTTGATGTATCTTCTGTATAGTCACGAAAATAGCATATTATATTCTGTTTTGCATTAAAAATTGTATGCAGTATTTTTGATGTGTACATTGGTATGGGTTTAATGTCATATAGTTCTGGGTCTTCAGGTAGTGCCATATTGGTCTGGGTTTTCAGTTAGTACAATATTGGATTGCATATTCAGTCATACCATACTGATCTGGGTCGTCAGGTATTGCCATATTTGTCTGGGTTGGGTCTTAAGGTTGTGCCATATTGGTCTGAGTCTAAAGTCGTTCCATATTGGTCATCAGGTCTGCAGGTACTGCCTTTATTTTCTGGGTCTTGACAACATTTCTTTTGCATAATTTTAATAAGTTTCAGGTCCCGCATAGACTTGTACTTTTTCATATTAAATCAAATTGTATCCAAAATTAAATTAAAACTTTAACAACAATCAGTAAATTAAGTCAGTTTAAATTGACATCTTGTTGAATAACCAGGATGGACTAAAGGTCATATGACCAGAAAATTACAGTTTTCACAGATGAAGAGCTTGCAAAAAATGGTGACATTCTGTGCATTGGCAAAGTTGTCAATTGCAGAAATGAAATTGAGACATTTTAAAGTGTTTGTTAGCAGTGTTGGGGGAATTTGTAGCTGCCAGATGCAGTGAATTTTATCTGCCAGGTGCAGTGAATTCCAAATGGCCCCTATGGGTCTGGTACATATGGGCTAATGCTCCCCTCCATTAGGATGCTATTTAAGAATATTACCTCCATTGCATATACGATTATTGTGATCATATTTAGTCAGTTTTGTAAATAACTACATGGATGTTTAGGAAGATATGTGGAAACAGACAGACAGACAAACAGTCTATCACCATATACCTAATGCCAAAGTTTTGTGATAGTGATCAAGAAAGGTACATGTCTAATTACACCCAAGGACATAGGTCATTCTCATTCTGTCTTTTCTAAACAATATTTCAACATATTGGTGCAGTTACTTTTGACATATTGGTGCAGTTACTTTTGACATAAAAACTGCTGTATTCTTTTGACATCCATTCAGTGCGTAGGTCAGCCTTTGGTTTTGAAATCTGAATATTACAAAATTCCTGTCATGTATGATAATTCCACAAATTGAAGATGGTTTGCTTAGCCTAGATTAAGCAGATAGAATACAATGGGGCACATTGTCAGCTGATCCCTTGTAACACTCCTGTACACTTGATTAAACTGGCATGCATGACAGTACAGCATCCGTGTAATCAAACAGCACAGATACTGTGGTTACATAATACAAATATTTGTAAGGAAAGGATGGTTGTATATATATATAACTCTTGTCTCTTACCAAGAGTTATAGTAGGCCCTGTGTAGTGTAAGTAAATTTTCAGAAAGCCCTTTACATTCAAACATAGGATATTTAGGAACTGACCATTTGTGATGAAGTGTGTGTGAGAGGATAACAAAATTAAGGAGGAAAGTAAGAATTTGAGCATAATGAATAACACTGAAAACGATTTGTTGATGCAGGCCACATAAGTGACAATTGTATTGAAATTAATAATATATTCATATGATCTAACATGCATAAGGTTATTTACAAAATTACTTTAACATAGTATGTGATAAACTACATAGTTTAAATTCAGACCTGAATGTAAATTTGTAACCATCAAACCAAAAAACAATCCATTTGGGAGCTGAGACCGCCATAACATGGGAACCATGCAAGTCACCCACTTTGCATGGGGCCTGTGCAGCCCCAGAATGGACCGTGGCCCGTATCAACCATGCCTTTCTCAGTCTGCCCCCCGACATTTGTGACTTCCACATGAGAATGATAGAAGTGCCAACTGTGAAGATTGCACCTAGTGAACAACTATCAATGCTGTTATATTCACGTTTAAGTTATATTGTTCTTGACTTCAGCTGAGGTTTCATCGTGTGTACTTTTCCTGTCATATTTATCAGCAGTGAACCCACTTGCTATTCTGATGTGATTATACAGTGTGTTCAGGTATGTGAATGCACTAGACCTGAAATGGAAAGAAATGTTTGCGCAGTATTTATGTGACATGAAAATAATGTGATATAACATATCTATATATAATGTAGGGAGTAGCGGTGCACCTGATATTTACCCAGGTTATGATTATGATGGAAAATGTACTTGAAGGTGGATTTTAAACAAAATGTAACTGAGAACACCCGATACCTCTTTGTGTGCAAACTTAACTGAAACCCCAAAAGAAATTAGAGGTTGGAGTGACGTTCAGAACATCAAATATATCGTTTGAAAGCATCCTATTTCCATCGCCCTAATTGACGAATCTGACTATTGGACAAGCCCTGTACAGCAGTAGTTGTTGCTGCTCCGATTCTAAAGCTATGACTCTTGAAGCATTTTGGATCA
Source organism: Sinohyriopsis cumingii (assembly GCA_028554795.2). Lineage (NCBI taxonomy): Eukaryota > Metazoa > Mollusca > Bivalvia > Unionida > Unionidae > Sinohyriopsis > Sinohyriopsis cumingii. Next base: position 130,832,990 of record CM068824.1, read on the forward strand.
AATCTGCAGAACTGCAGAGCGAGTTTTAGCTGTGCATTGAATTCTGCCCGAGTTATAGTTGTGTTTGAAAGATACATAAATATTGGGCCTGGACCCTTACTTCGCTTTTGGATGTATCGCTGGAGATTTGAGACCGGACACACTGCAGTATTATTGTTTTTTTTTTAATTTTTAAAGTGAACTTCTGACCCGGACTGTGTTTGAAGGTGTTAAATATCAGAGTGATGGAATGGTGATCAAGAGCCAACTGATCAATATGCAACAGATTAGGGTAATGGAGGCTAAGGGACTGCACTGTGATCTCCCCAATTCTCAGGAAGGCATGGAATGCCAAGGAAAACATAGCTCGAAATAGGAGCTGTTTGTACCAAGAAGATATAGCGCAAGTTGTAGCGTGGATAAGTTTTTCTAACATACACTTATCAATTGGCAATCTCACATCACAAGAAACTTTATTTCTGTGGCATGCTTGCAGCAGTTTCTGTATTAGAAAAGAGTTTGTAGGGTCTGCATAATTATTGATTTTGTGTCCAAACCCTATGGCAGATACATGTGAGAATATTGTTGCTGAGGCATAGTGCTTGTTAACCAGATAAGAGATGAAAAGTGCCAGATTAGCCTGAGAGACTGGGATTGAGGTTTCCAAGGTATATTCTGCAGTGAAAGCTCGATATAAGTTCCAGCTGCGTCGGTAGGCTGCTTTTGATATTTGTGTCAATGTACTATCCAGTAGCGTATCAAGTGTGTTTGTTAGTGAATCAAGTTGGGAAGTGCCGGTATTGACACTGGTTCTGGGTCCGCATGTGGAGCCAAGGTCCGGAATCTGTGCACCTGCAATCGAGAAAGAGCATCAGCCAGAACATTTTTCTTTCCCGGGATGTGACAGATTTGAAATAGTATGTTGTATCTGAGGCATGCAAGGACCAGGTCTCTAACAAGGTACATAATGGAAGGTTCTTTGAGGTTTGCTTATTTACAATATCAACCAATGCCTTGTTGTCAGTGTGAAAGTAAATGCAATTGTTTGCAAGTTGAAGGGCCCAAATTTTGATGGCTAGAACAATTGGATATAGCTCAAGGACTGTGATATCTAGCGCTCGCCATTCTTTATTCCATGTGTCATAGAACCATTTACTGCCTAGTACACCGCCATAGCCAACTGTGCTTGATGCATCAGTGTGCAAATGAATGGCATCAGAGTCCAGCCAGCGATCAGGGAGGAATAAAGATTTACCATTAAATTCTCTTAGGAATGTGTACCACAGCTGCAGATCAGCCCAAACATTCCTCATAATGCGTATGAAGTGATGTGGTTTTGACACACACACTGTTAGATCAATCAACCTTCTCAAGAAAGCTCTGCCTGGCAGGACAACTGCACATGTGAAATTGAGTGTACCAATTATGGATTGGAGATTATGGAGCGTCATTTTTGTTTTTTGTAGGCAGAGTGTTATCAGACTGTAGCAGTTCTGGAGTTTATCTGTGGGAAGTCTTACCTCCATCTTGATTGTATCCAGTTCATAGCCCAAAAAGGTCAATGTTGTACTGGGAAGAAATGTTTTTTTCTCAGACATGGGAACCCCAGTATCTGCACAAAGAATTAAGAATTGGTCTCATTTCTCCTTACAGGTGTGATAGTTTGATTCCAACAGAAGAAAGTCATCTAAAACATGTACCATGTGACCAATGCCCAATTTGTGTCCTGCCACCCATTGTAATGCAGTGCTTAAATATTCAAAGATTTTACAACTGGATCTACAGCCCATGGGAAGGCACTTGTCATAATAATATAGGTCATTCCAAGAGAAGCCAAACATACGATACTGAGTCGGGCAGAGTGGAACAATTCTGAAGGCACTAGCTATGTCAGTTTTTACCATAACACAACCTCTACCAAGTTTTTTAATGATTGCAATAGCATGTTCCACGGTTTGATATTGAACAACACTTTTTTCCGGGGATATACCATCATTTATAGAAGACCCTTGAGGATGTGATAAATGGTGAATCATGCAAAAAGTACCAGGTGTTTTCTTTGGAACCAAGCCAAGTGGTGATATCTGAAATAGCGAGAAAGGGTGGCTCTTGAAAGGCCCTGCAAACCTGCCAGCCTCAAGTTCTTTGTCTATTTTGTCTTGCACAATCTGTGGATTTTGTGTGACTGATTTTAGATATTGTGATTGAATAGGGGACAGAGAACCCTCATGCCCCACTTTAAATCCAAATGTAAACCCATGTATCAAAATTTGTATCATGGCAGTATTGTACCCTTTCAACCAATGTTGTAACCTTTGAGCTTTAACAGGAGTAGGAAGCTTACTGTTTTCACAGGTCCCCTCTTCCTTGCTGGCTGTGTTGTATGGAGTTTGATGTAGGTCCTTGGGACTGAGTAGGTTTGTAGCCACCACAAAAGGGCTACATGCTGTCAGTTCTAGCTTGTTTTGGGGCATATTTCGGCAACAATTTGAATGGGTCTTGAATGGGCAGTTTGCATTTGCTGAAGGGATGGGCTTCCAAGCAATTGAAACAATTATGCTGGTATTTACAAGCTAGCCCTGCTAAACACTGCAGCCCCCTATGGTAGTTAAAGCAGGCCCCTTTTGGGGGATTTGATTTTGAGACTGAGGATGGTAATGTGGCAGTGCTGGTGGCCATCCTGTCACCAATGCTGTCCAGAACAGATCGCATGTAAAGTTCAAGGTGGGTGGAACCCCATTTTGCTTCTCCCCTCTCTATCATGCGCCGAAACTGCTCATTGTAGTATCTCCAATGAGCCCTGCGCTCTGACAACTTCATGACCATTTCCATGTGGTGAGATAACTGTGCTCAACCTGGGGGATTTCATGCATATTATTGTAGCAAATCTGTTCCATGCTGTCAATGACTGATTGATCGAGAGTGGGGACTTCCTGGCCATGGGGACTAGGTTAAATTCAGATGTGTTTGATGTGATATTGCACTGTAATCTATATGCATTGTCCATGGATGTCGAAAGGAGAGTTTGAAAATCTGTGTATGTCCCAGCCCAAATCTGCTGCTTAATTTTATCAGTTATAGAGGCAGTTATACCAATTGATGTGCTTACAAAGTTGGACTGACTGTGTGTATCTAATATATTAATAGGTGCTAATAAATCGCTCAGAGTACCTATACCTGTATGAGAGACTCCAGTTAAGGCTGAGGTAGCCTGTGCAATGCTTCCCCCGACGGACGTTTCAACATTTCTTTCTGTTTGGGCTCTTGAAGAGGCAGATGACCCTTGCTCTTTTTCCTGCGACAACATGGCAGGTTGTTGTGGACTAGTGGTCCCATGCAGCATCTCCAAGATGTGGTCCAGCTTTCTGTCCACTTGAGCGGTGATCACAGGTGTAATCTGCTGTACCACCTGCTGTGCTATCCGGTCAACGGTAGCTTGGTCTACTGTATCTGCATGTGTTGCTCCCGCTCCATGCTGCTGTTTTTGGCAATCAACTGTTCTAATCCGTGAACCAGATGACTGAATCCTCTTTACAACCCGTTCAACCCCTGCTGATGCTTTGCGCTTGGGTGGCATGATCTGGTTAAGTTAGAAAAATTAATGTATTAAACATAATAGTAAATAGTAAGAAAGAAGTAATATGGACTATCTCATATGGTCCTATGCACAAGGCATGTTATTATTTAATGAAAAATGCACAAACATATCGTCATTGGCAAACCAATGCATGTAAGGTTACCTGATTTAATTTCTTCATTGATAGACACAAATATACATACATATATATATAAAACCTTTTGTCCTTAGCAAAATGGCTTATGTATAGAAGGTGGCGGTCTGGTATGCAACCAGACCTGTTATCAGGCCAACAGGCTGATGCAAAAGTGCAAAAGAAAAAGAGGACACGTACGGGTCCTTCCCTGTTATCTCCCAAAGTGAGCAGATAACAAAAGATATTGACACGTGCTGTGATTGTTCCAGGAAGCCACTCATAAAGGACCCCTTGTGAAATAATTAATACTTAAGAACAAGGATTTGGTATATAATCATTTAACTTGGGGGGGGGGGGGCACCAAAATTAGTATGGGGAACCCCTATTCTGTAGACCAGAGTGGCTTGCCAGGAACAAGTCCCAAAAGGATCAGGTACGGGACCTGACCCAGTGCCTCCACAATGGCAGACACTAAGGTTGTTTACGAAAAACAAAGGAACAGGTACGGGACCTGGCCTGATATCTCCCTTTGTGGGCAGATACAAATAAATTTGAAAGCAAAATTAGTACAAGAGCTAACCTAGCCTAGTTTTCGTTGAATGATTGTGCGTTATTTTATAACATGCATTGAGAAGAGCTCCCCAAAGTGACTTATAAGAGTGCCACTGTCCTTTAGGGTACAAATGAATGCCATCTGAGCGATACTTCTCCCTCACATGAGGCCTATCAAAGGCAAATTTGCTATTATGGTCCCAGAATGTTAAATAAAGATAAGCAGACACTTCAGCTCTCACAATATCATTGACCTCCTTTGCTAAGTGACAGTACATATCCTTATAGTTTTTATCAGCTGCTTCATTGTTATGGTTTAGTATTCCCGCGACCCCAACTTGGTGTAACGTTGCCGGGAATCTAGGCATAAGCTGACACAGAACGATCTGTTTAACCTTATATTTCTTATGTAAAAGCATAGCCAATGCGACCATCTTATGTATAGTTACTTCTGGCGATGTTTCTGCGTTTACATCGTTGTCCTCAATCAGAATAATTACAATATCGGGGCTTCTTAAGCGAACTTCATTCATGTCAAGGCGCAAAAACTTGTCGATTGTGCGCCCACCGATACCCTTCATGTTTACATTACAAACTTCCGTTACATTAAAAGACGGACTTAGTCTAAGATCCGTTCCGGACCTCAAATACCGATCTAACCATTTACAAAGTGAATGGCCCATAATAAGTGCTTTTGTCATTGTCTTTCTAAAAAGTAAACGATGGCTATGTTCATAAAGAAAATTCTACTAACCTTCTTCTTTCCAAAGTGCGAGCAAGAAAATGATCCTCACAATTATGAGAAATAATTGTGCAAAAAAACAGGAACGATTAAAAGGATCGAAAGGAAAAAAGAAGAAAAATGTAAAATTTATGATCTCTAAATATACTACCCGTATCTCCAAGAATTATTTGAAAGTGACGCTAAGGATGCTGACCCATATATTCATACTCCTTAACTATCTTCCATTGGCTGAACGAGTCATGTGACCTCATTTCTGGGTTCTGCTTGCCACCCAATGGTCAATATTGCTTTGTTTCAATTGCATAACAAGGCCCATTCACCTCTCATCACAAATATCCTTGCGCTAGCGCAAATAGTTTTAAGCTTCTGGGGAAATGGGAGCATGGGATTTTCTTTACAGCAAGGAGTTGTTTCTCCTTTATCTCAAGATGATTAAAACATTTAATAGAAGATTAGTTATTTTTTTTAATTTCTCCGGGTCATAGACAGAAGATCTTGTCCTTTGTCCATCTGCCCATTAGCACAAGTTTGTTGTTGCTACTGCTCCTTGACTACTGGATTGACATGAAACTTTACAGAGAGAGTGAGACACACACACACACACACACAAACACACACACACACACTGTCTAATTGGTCCTAAATGACCATGGTACTCTTTGAAAATCATGTTTTCACTAATTCTTCTTAGATGGATGGTCGTATGATCATATGGTTTTCACTAAAAGACATCTAGTTGGTCCAGAATGAAAATGGTGCCACAAAGTCCATTTTGAAAATCTTTGCACTTCTCCAGCAGCAAATGGTTGCTGTTGTAGGGTTTAACACCATTTTTCAGCACACGATAGGCTATACATGGTGGCCAGTATTAATGGTGGAGGAAGAACCCAGGAAAACCTCGGAAAGAACCACTGACCCACAAGAAGCCACTGGCAAGCTTTCTCACACTGTCCACATTGGCTAAATCTGAGACTCGAACCGATGCAGACAGAGGTGAAAAACTTTATCACAACTCCTGCTACATGGATGGTCATATCAACATGTAGCGTTCATTAAATGACTTTTTATGCCGTGTTGTTGGTTCTTTATGAAAATTGTATTGTTTAGGTGTCCAGTAACTGCCACAGCAACCATCTTGGAAATATCATTATTGGTACTGTCCTCACTGGAAAGTCCTGTTGACATGATGTTTTCGCCAGTTGACTTGATACAATTAGTTGGTCCTAAATAACAGTGGTGCCAGTCTGATGTAATTTTGACTTAATATTACTTCTCCTGCAGGAATAGTCATATCAGTATTGGGTTTTATTAAAAAGGACTTCTTATAATGAATTCATTTATGGCTTTTTTGAAAATCTTGATTTCACTTAACTACTCTTAAATGGAAAGTCATTTTGACATCACATTTTTATCAGAACAGTTGTTATGATGTCTAGTTGGTCCTAAATGAAAATGACTAACTCTCACAGTGGCTGTCTTGAAAAAATGTTATTTCAACTCTTCCTCAATGGACAATTGTATCAACATGGGGTTTTCCCTTAACTTCTTATGAGACCTAGTTGTTCCTAATGAAATGGTAAAGTCTTGTTGTCAGTACTGACCCCTTCCTTCATTGATGTTCATTTTGACATTGGGTTTTCACCAAGATAATTATAATGCCTGTTTGATCTTGAATGAGAATGGCTCCAGTCTAACATCTGGTATGTCTACTACAGAGACTAATTTTGAAAATCTTGAATATCAGAAATAGTTTCAGCAGTTTGCAGTTGAAATGAAGGATGATCTGACCTTGAATTTCAGAAATTTTTTAAACTTAGTAAAGAGTCAGTGTCTTTGAAAGACTCTTTTTTCAAAAATTGTTTTTCTGTTAGAAATTTTGTAGGGTTGGCAGCAAAAATGCTTTGGTCAAAAAATCTAAAACAAGACCTATTTTTTGTTTAGGTTTTATTTACAGATTTATGCCATAAACCTCTGTGCAATTCACATAATAGATTTAAGCTGAGTTTACTTGCAAATTAGCAGTCTCAGAACAGCCACCACATCTGTTCTCTGAGTAAGGTCGTGCTAGTTTCTACTACATTTATAGCAGAAGGTTCTGGTCACATTCCAGTTTTTGTTCTGTTAGGCTGAATAGTCATTTAATATTTTTTCCATACCGACAATGAAGATTTGTGACCAAAATGGTTTAATCTTGAATCCTGACAATGACCAGTCAATGAGCATTATCCTTAAGTTTCCTTGTCATAATATAACCGTTCGTGCATTGAAATCATGTTGATATGTATTAAACACCAGTCAATCGATCAGTCATTACATCCTTTGCAGAGTAGTACTAAATTTAGGTAATAGATGTACAATAACTTGTTTGTAATAAGGCTACATGTACAAAAAAGTAATAATTTTATAATCCGTACAATTCTGCATATGATATGGTCTATTTGACTCTTTAGGCCCAAATTCCAAACTTTGTACACTCAGAAACCAAACACATTCCACTATCAAGTCATTTTCACCTAGAAGCAGCAAAAACGAATTTTGCAAATATCGCAGAATTCTATATTGCTAAATCTCCACCTTGTTTGTTTTTAACACCCACCAAAATTGTATTTGATCATTGCCATTTTAAAAGGTCCTCAACAGATACACTAATGTTTGTTAGTACCCATACATTAAATGAAATCAGAGCCTTTATTTGTAGTCATATGTCCCTGTATCCAGACAGTTCACTTATGTTGGCACCCCATGACTCTGTTCCAGTACATGCTGGTAAAGAGTTGGAAGCGTCACCCTGTTTTTTGTTTCTAAAGGTCAATGGTTTGTGATTTATGTATTCCCTGTCCTCCCAATTTTCAATTTCATGTGTGATTTAATTTTTATATATATAAATATTTTTTATATTATTTTTTGTTTCCTCCGTCAGTGTTGTTCTTTGTTTCATTTCACCATATTTTTTAAATTGTCCCTGCATGCGGGTTCTGAGTTGTACTCCGTTTCCACTCGGTACATCTACATAGGTCGGTTTCCATTCTGAGATCAATACTTGCAAACACTAGTGCTTGTGATTGTTTTCTTGCCTTGAAGTTTACATGCATGAAACTTAGGATCATACTAATTTTCCCTTTGCAAAAGTTCAGAGTAAAAGTTTTCACTCACATCCCCATTTTGTTATTGTTCTTATTTTGAAGTGACTTGCCATATTCATTAAAGTCCGGTGTGGTGCTGTTTGTGTGTGTTGTGTTGTAACTGCATGTTTTCTGTATGGACTGGCACTATCTAGATCATATCTTAAGAGTTTTGGGTTAACTCTCTAATTTTCAGTTGTGGCATGGTAGACTTTGGTAAATACTCCCTGGGGAGTAGTACTGTCTGTAATTGGTTAGTTGTGTGGTGGCTTTTCAGGCTGGGTTGATGGAAGCAGTTGAACGGCTATAATAGTACCATGTGGACATACTTGAGCTGGTTAATAGATAAAGCTTAATTTTACTGCAGAAATTAGTGCCATAATGTTAGCTTTGAACTTCACTGAACCTTTCAGATTCTATTGCCACATTGAAAGCCTTGCAGAGTCTTAAAGCTGACCACTTGTTAACATCCCATACATTACAGAAACGTAATTTGCTCATACAATATTGAAAACATGTTGATGTTTGTTGCCTTAGTAACATGGTTATAAAGGGTAATGCAAGAACTGATATTGCAGTTAAAGCTGGTCTGCAGTCACCAGTTTCTGAACTGACTTCAAATATTGTATAAATAGACATGTTCATGATACACCACTCCCTCGATAACTCGCGCACATCGGGGTCCAGAAACATCGACCGCACTATAAGCGAGGAGCGAGTTATCGAGGGACCTATAAAATAAGCCCAAAACCAATAAAGTAATTGACGACATAACGGAAAAATAAGGGGGGGGGGGTAGGCAGATTATACTGTTGAATACTCACTTTATAATCGTTCTGAAATTAACTGTTAATAAATATCTCTTCATAACGGTGTACTTTATTATTTTCTCATAGGACAACATTAAAAATTTCAGGATAAATTACAGTATATTGAGGCGATCATCGAAAACATTATTCCACGTGGTTTCCGTTCGCTGAACATGTGTACCACTTCACACACTGTGTACTACGTCACTAAGTTTTATGTTGAATTGTATACATTCTAGTTTTATTGTTTCAGCCAAATTAGAAGTTTTTTATACACAAAAGATCGACTCTTTTCGAGAAACAGTGTCGATCGAACGATAGATAGATAGATTTGAATGCGATAGAAGTAAAATGTAAAACAAAAAAAAACGAGTTAATCAATACTGACATATTTAATTGGTCTACAAATTTAAAACAACGTAAATTAGAACAAGTTAATACTTGCCGTTTGTGCCACGCTTGACAAATATCAATTCACCTTTTGAAAAAATCAGTTAATTTTTTTGTGTGTGTTACTCCTTGGTTTCTCTGCCGCCGAGCAAAATCCCTCAGATTTCTCAACTGCATGAGCTTTTACGTAGTCAACATTTTGGGTCTCTAGCCACCTTATGGCAATATCAAAATATTTGCTTCCTGTGTAGAGGGGTGGGGGTGCAACATCTGTGTCTGCATCACTTTCAACACTTGTGTTACTCCAGTTAGAATCGTCTTCTGCTGCAAATTTGTTCGCTATAGAAATAATTATAGTTTCATCTGACATGTATTCGGCTGTAGGGCAATCATTGTCAGCACAAATCCACTCCTCCATCAAGAGAAACGCCCATCTCAGGACCATGAGTCTGTACTAATTTCTCCCAAACAGCCTCGGCATTAATGGCATCAGTTTCACTGAAACATTCGAAGTCACTATCGTCGTCGTTGTCTCTGTTACTGTTTTGCTTTACGTCAAAGGCAGCTCCAAGACCCTTAATCCAGCACCCGAGGTCTCTTGTAATCGATTTTTTTTTTTAATGCAACAAACACTTCCCCAAGTTGTTGATCAAAACAAAGCCGGCATGTACATGTAATTAGGTTCTCACAGAAGTACTCACGGGTTTCGATGTGACGGTCGATCGACTCTTTTCATGTTTTCAATTAACAGACTATGTTGTGATTATAATGTTTACACTGAAACGGAATTAAAGGATTAGAACGTGACTTTCACACAGGAAGTCGTTTAATTGGTGTTTATTTCATTCTCTGTTGCCACCTGTTAACATTTACCAGAAGTTTTCATTGATCGCTATTTCACCAGACTGTTTATTTACAGTATAATGACAACTATTTATCCTAAAAACTTACATAATATATGATATCTTTAAACAGAGGTCTCGCTAGGATTTTAAATCACTAAATAACAGTATATTTTCTCACTCGGCCGCCAAGTCAAAGCCTTTGAACTAGCCGCCTAGCTGTTGCATCATGTTCTTTTTTTTTTTTTAATGTACTCTTATGAAATAGCAACAGTACATCAAAGAGTCTTTCAGTCACTGAATTCTGTCATTGTAAATATCAGCACAGTAAACTGATCAACACATTTTCCCACAAAGCAGGTGGCTGAAACAGGACCGGCAAATCTTTGAATTTTCCCGCGCACCTATTACATGCGTACGGAGGACTCCCGCCTCAGTGATTTTCTGCGTCCCAGGTCAGAAATTGGCGTCCAAATACGCGTAATTAAGCGTTTTCGAGATCTCTGAAATTAATTCTTCTCTAGAACTTGCAAATTGCAAAATATGGATTATATTTTTACGGGCATTAATCACCATTTTCGGTGATAAAACGAGCAATGTATCAAGGTTTAATTTATCAATTCTTATCGTAATTTTTTTCATGTTCAGCATATTTTAAAGATATTTTAAATACATTTTGTCTGGAAAAAATCGGGAGCCAAGACGGACACCGCGTTATAAGCGGGATCGCGAGTTATCCGGGCGCGAGTTATCGAGGGAGCGGTGTAATTGGCAAAATATGTAAAATAAAACTCCACACACTTATGAACATCAGACCTATTGTTGGAGTGGCATCCCTTGTATAGAACAAATTACAGAGACGAGATGGTATCCTACTCATTGTCTAATGGACATGCATATCTATCTGATGCATACCTCCTGAAGGGGACCAATTCGGTAGGTAGCCTAAGTGGATAGAGCATCCACATTGGATGCGGGAGGTTGCAGGTTCGAACCCAACTGAATCATACCAAAACGTGTACAAATGGTATTAACAGCTGCCTCACTTGGCCCTCAGTATTAAAAGGTTAGGACTGGTCAGCCTGGTGTCAGGATAATGGGACTGGATGAGACATGATGCTACATGTCTGCGGCACACACAGAGACATATACACACAGACACACACATGCTCTGAAGGTTGAGCCTTGACCAGAGTTCAAACACCTGTCATTATCCACTGATAGAGGCATACATTCTGAGTGAATGTTGAATTCTTCACTGTGAGACAAAAATATTTTGACGTGTACTACATGAAGGAACTTTGACGATGTATCACCCAAAAAAATATTAGAGTTTTTGAGGGAATACAGTTATACATATTAAAAATTGTGACTACCTATTATAAGAATTTTAAATGTATTACACTGTACCATTATCTTTTATTGTATATACATTTTACAAAATGTTAGCATCTTTCCAATTTACTTTTTATCTTTTAAAATTTTGGGCAGTTCAGATTTACATTTTTTGATCTCTACACTGTACCATTATCTTTTACTGTATATACATTTTAGAAGATGTAGACATCTTTCCAATCTGTATTTTATCTTTTAAATTTTTGGGCAGTTCAGTTTCACACTTTTTGATCTTTACCTTAAATTGGCACCATATAACCACTATTATTATTCTTAGTAATATATAAAGGAATGACAATAAGCTCACTTTGGTCTCTTGTTCATATATAATAGTAAAATGTGTTGTCAGTTTCTTAAGGGTTCATAAGTGTTCTGAATATTTTGGAGCTCATCAGGCGGCAGCTGTAACTGACAGTCCCATCTTCTGTTTAGGTGGCAGCTGTAACTGACAGTCCCATCTTCTCTTTAGGTGGCAACTGTAACTGACAGTCCCATCTTCTCTTTAGGTGGCAGCTGTAACTGACAGTCCCATCTTATCTTTAGGTGGCAGCTGTAACTGACAGTCCCAGCTTCTCTTTAGGCAAATATGCCACTGTTTAAGATGTGTTAGATTACTTGATTTGGTACAATGACCAGATCAGATTTGTAATCTCAAGCTCTCCCTTGTTTCTTGTTTTTTATCTGACAGTTTGATAATGTATTATTGTGGCTGTCTCCAACTGTTTATCTGCTGACTTACACTCAGCCTTATTGTTTGTGGCATCAGTTATCACCCATATCTTGATAAAAAAAGAATTAATGGAATTTGGGAATGAATTACACTGTCTTTGTATCAGAGTGTAAAAGGGAACAACAATTTGGCATCACAGTGCACTAAAAAAAGAAAGCAGACACACTCGAGAATTTTTATTAATTTTGGTAATTGTATTAAGGGGAGTCAAATGTCCAAATAATGAAAGGTCGTTCAAGTTTGTTGGGCTGGTCAGTAAGCGGCTACCTAATGCCAACACCATCCAACTTTTCGATAGGGAATGGACTCGGACCCTGCACCCCAACACAAATATCCAAATATCAAAAGTTGGGTGACAAGGGTCAGAGGAAACTCAGACTATCATTTGGCTTGACTTATCAGTGGAAGCTCACAAAAAAAGTGTACTCACTCCAGCCCCATATTCATGTGTGCATTTTTTGTGTCCAAAGGTCTTTTTAACACAGTGAAGCTCAGTACAAATGCAAGTCTTTTCCTTATTTGATAGGTTTGAATAACATTTACTGAACAGCTGGATGCTATTCAAAATAGTTGCCATCCATGCTGTTTTTGAGGTATTCTTATTGCTTTAAACCTAACATGTATACTGCTTAGTGTGGCAAGCTCCATGTCAGGGTCTACTTCTTATGCTGCAGTGGTTTGATTTGGTTATGGTTATGTAGGAGATAATCAACCATGGTGTTATTGCCAGTGGATCGAGTAAATAACAACATAAAATATTAAATTAATGCATGGAATACCAGAGATCTGAGCAGAGATATATAATAGAACAAAACAAGTCCTCATATTTAAATTATAACATTGTAATCAATTACATAAACAAATTGAAATTGAACATGATATTTGAATGATACACTTTCTTCTAGATAATAAAATTACAAAATTTGTAAGAAATGCAATTAGCCATTCTGTTACACCAAAAAAACAAATTTCGTCATGAAATTTAATAAATGAATACACATATTTGCTCTGTATGCCTGCATTACCTTGTTGCTTCTGGTCCTTACAAATTCAGTGTTGGTGACAGATCAGCGTTTCTAATATCCCTCCTTCTCCAACCTTTTCTAGGTCATGCACTATAACATTCCTGTTATAAGGCACTATAACCTAGTTGTTGGCTTTCTTTCTCTACTCTGTGGTACAAATATGGAGTTATTTTCCCATTTACATAAATAAAGCTGCAACCTAAATATTTATCAGGCTCCTTTACTTCTGGGATCGAACCATAATCCCCACTTTTAGTATGTCAGGTATTGTCTTATCATAATTCAGCAGAAACTAAGGCTAAATAAGGGTCAGTTCGAAGCCTGATGCCTGATACATGTTGCCATAAAATTAATGTCTTTCCTTAGCAGCTCGTCACATTCCTAACAGGACTATAACATAACCTAGACAAAATAAACCATACTATGACATACTGTGGGCTATAAATAACTGGACTAAGTGAGTTGGCAGGCACTGATTTCTTGATTAAAAGAATTACACAAATGAATTAATATGATTAACTTCTTGTGTCAACTATAGTATTTCCTATACTAGCAATTCATTGCATAACCTTTCCAGGTATAGCAAAATCAATTCCTAACCTGCCTGACTCGAATCATTTAAGACAGGTGAATCTACACAATGCTCGAAGTGAAGTATGAAATTCATCAAACGTTTATTGATTTATCTTCTTATTTTTAATATTTCATTGATTACATTATTGTTACAATATGGAATAGCTGTATGTTCAGAAAAATATTGTAATATTTGTCATATATATTAAGTAGTCCACTCCAGGGCTACCTGCTACTTCAATATATGGTTGCCCTGACCCATTATTATGGTAGCCTTAGCTAGGCTGAGTACATGATATATCAGATTATGCAGTCAGTACATGTCCTCATTGCTTTTCAGTTTCTCCAGAGTACTATAACAACATGATCAAGAAAGCTTATGCATGCGAGAACAGTTCCATCATGATTTCCTGCAAGAATGGGGAAGTCATTCGAATAGATCGGGCAAACTATGGACGATTTAATCTACAAATCTGTAGTCAGCGTGGGAAAACTGAAGGCTGGTCACTACAATGCATGGCCCCCAGATCTCATACAATTGTTGCCGAAAGGTATATTAATTTGAACCATTTTTAAGACTATTTCGAATCAATGACTATTTACCACTTTCCTTGTCCTTTCTGTTGTTTGCAGCAAGTTGTGATAATTAAGTTTCAAGGACAGCACTGTCAATCAGAAGTTAAATGTTTTGCAGTTAACGTACAGTACCAGCATCAGTACAGTTAATGTACAGTACCACGATCAGTGCAGTTAATGTTCAGTACCACAATCAGTACAGTTAATGTACAGTACCAGGATCAGTACAGTTGAGAGAGATTTTTGTTACATCACTTAACTTATTTATTTCTCCATGGTGTTTATGTAGGTCACAGTGGCTCAATTTGGTTTGGTGATAAAGTAGTATGCAGTGAAATAGAATGGAAGACTAGTTTAGTTGTTTTAGCTTTTTTGTAAAGTATAGCCAGAATAGATTGTGTATGTGTACTTCAAGGTAGTCCTGATTTCAGTGTAATGTTTTTTCAATGAATATAGTAAAAGTACTGTTGAATCTTTATATTCTTTCAATAATAAATCCATAAATAAAATATTGTTCACATAATGCAGAACACCCACACTACAAGGCTCTTCATTATAACATTCCTGTTATAAGGCAACCTTTTCATAAGTGGTACTAAAATAGGCATTATTATAAGGCAGTTTCACTATAAGGCAGAATATACTATGGCTTCAATGGACAGCTTTATAGTGAGGGAGTGCTGTACAGTGCTTTTGTTTACATTATAGTGAGGGAGTGCTGTGCAGTGCTTTAGTTTAGAAATTACTGATAAGGAGTACTGTACAGTGCTTTAGTTTACATTATAGAGAGGGAGTGCTGTACATTGCTTTAGTTTACATTTTTGACTTAAGTAAATGGGCCGTACTTTATTGTGGTGCAGTATTTTGTCAGATAATGGTCACTGTTTGTAATAATAGTGTTATATTGAATTTTGAACAAACCTAGGTCAGCAAATTGCTTGTAAAAATCGACTGTAATTATTTTTGCAACCTCATTTTATTGTGCAGATTTCATTTAATATTTGCACAATTTAGTGAATGTACACTTTGTTGTACTAAAATATGAAATTTGGTTTAGAAGAAGCAGTAGACAATATTCCTTTTCTCAAAAGAATTTCAGTTTTTTTTATTTGTCTGTATATAATGTGTACCTAAAAATGAACAAAATAGAACCAGATATTCTGGCACAAAAATTTGCAGCTGCAGATCATGGTCTGTAGAGTTTGTTATATTTATATTATTCCATTATTTTCACTGTTCTTAGGGTTACCATATTTGAACTTTAAAAAAAATCGGACACTCAGGAGAGAGGGTGTAGTATCTGCATGATTATACACAGAGATTTAAAAATTGAAAGGAGGACAAGTCCGGGGTAAAAAAGAGGATGTAGGCAACCCTATGTTATTAGATTCCAGTTTGCCAGTCAGATGAATTTCATACTCATAGAGTAAAAAACCATTAAACAACTTGTTTATAATTCCTGAATAGAAAATGACCAATCTTATCATAAAGCATTATTGACATGTACCAATACCGATGATCTGCCATCAAATATAGCTACCATTACTATAAAAAAAGCTTGACCGAAGCATTCCAGCCTCGAGGTCTTGCACCTTTGTATAGCTGGTGCTGATATGCTGTCAGATATGGCCAGTAATGCCACAAATGAAAGAAACTTAAGTGATTTCTTCTCCTAAACAACTGAACAGAATTTGATCATATTAGACAGAAACTAGTAAATATGGCAAACATAATTACTGAAAGTAGATAAACATTTAAACCACTTCTTCACCAAAACTCCAGACTTGACAAAAAAGTATAATGGCTTAAAGACCTTTCAGCTTTGTACACGTATAGCTAAATCTGCTCTCAGATATGGCCACTGTTTTTTAAAAATAGAAAATTGTTCTGACAACTTCTGTAGTACCTCAGACGAAACTTGATAGAAATCATCCCAGCATAATTATAGAAAAGATGTTATCTGCTTTCAATTTTGACCACTGTTACTAAAAAAAAGAAAAACTTCTTTTCAATAAATGCTCAGCAGAATTTGACCAAATTTGACAGAATGCATCCTGAAATAATGACCTTTCAGATTTGCACAGACAATGCCAATGCACAAGTACATATAGACAAATATTTACACAACTTTATGCCAAAAAAAGTGCTGAACAGAATTTGACCAATGCTGACAAAAGCACTGTGGCTTACTGGCCTTTCTATATTGTAGTGGTCAAATTATGCTGATTTGACATAATCAGAAGATAGATAGAGTAGAGAAACTTGAATCAGTTGCCTTCACAGCATATGCACTTGCAACAGAAAATACCTGATTTCTCAACTATTTGCCCTTGGTTTTTGCTGCTAGGCAGATATCAGCAGGTGAACAAACTTGTCCACTTGGGCTAATTAGTTTAAGGTTGTTTGCTGATCTAAAGTGTTTGCAGTTGTAGCCCCCATACAAGGAGTATACTTTCATTTATTAGACCTTTGCGTATCCAAAACTGTATTACTTCTAATATCTCTACTTAAAAACCTCCAGTCCATTGTTTGTGTGTGTGTTTGTTTCCACTCCATCCAGCACAAACTGACCATGTCGGTTGTTTTATGTTCTATTGTTGTTCTTGGGTTTAACGCCATTTTTCAGCACACGATAGGCTATACATGGCGGCCAGTATTAATGGTGGAGGAAGAACCTAGGAATCTCTGGAAAGAACCACCGACCCACGAGAAGCTACTCTCAAGCTTTCTCACATACCCATATTGGCTGAATCCGAGACTTGAACCCATGCAGACAGAGGTGAGAAGATAGTGATCCATAACGGAGAGCGATTTAGACCACTCGGCCACTCGGGGCCCCGTTTTATGTTCTATACATGTATGCTGCCCATGTATCATATAATATTTGACATTATACATGCACTGTGCACCTAATCAGTTATTATTAATTAGGTATATTTATGAAGTTTATCATAACAAGTGCACACCAGAGATATAAACAATGTATTTATCACATATACAGTATATACATGAAGATTTAGCTCCCTTTGTGTTGGGAACTCTCCATTTTAGAGGTTTGTCCAGTATGGTTTAACTGTATCAAGCATGTGTAAGGTTTGTTTTTTGAGACTGATTTAACTCATGTCAAGTGATGATGACATTGAATATGACATATAAGGCACTCAGTGGCAATTGCTGAGGATTGTTATATTCTTGGTGAGTTATAGCAGCTGTTCCCTTCTGTTTTAGTATGATGGGATTGAGAAATGTACTTTAGCAAGGGTCTCATTTATTTGATAAGTTTTCACCAAAAAAGGGATGTTCAGTTATTAAGGTATATGGATATTGTGTTGAATGTGGTAGTTTAACACAAACCATTTTTGACTGTGCCCTTGTTATTGAAACTTCATTCTAATTGTAGTATATTTTGTGGTTTGAGAGTAAGGTAATTTTGTTGCTACATGTACCAGTTTCCACATTTATTATATGCTCATTTATTCCCCGTTAACTTTACATTGGCAGACTCGTTCAATATTACCGGATACTGAACTCACGTGACAATACAAATATAGCATTCACGTGCATAAAGGAACTACTTTTTATTGTAAAGAAACAATGGACGCAGATGCCAGCACTTTTGATTTGTACACAAATCATGTACACTTGCGTAAGAGGCTCTTTACGTTGTGGTTGTTTAAATTTGTTTCTGAATGAACTGAAACATGTTTCATGGACTGCAAAAAAACCCAGCTGTTCTAGAACATTCCACATTGATACAATGTTACAGATTTACGCTAGCTACGTTATATAACAGACGGAAGATAAGGTCCTTACAAATAACATACAAGTGACAAGTCATATACTCTCTTCTTTAGCTGGTGATAAGAATGGCAAAATAAAATATACTTACAGTTTTACATCCTGAATTTCCTCAAAATGTATTTTCTTAACTCTGCAAATCCAAATTACACGAGCCATGTCATAGGTTTTCAGTCTGGATTACATATTTCTAAATTCTGCTGTAATTTCAATGATAAGTGCAGTTGCATCCTCCTTACTGCACTCAAAATGAAATAAGCATTAAATTCCATTGTGTCATTTTGATAGTTGCAATTGAAAGACTTCATATTTTTCTCACATTATGATTTCAAACATTCAGTGTTAGAAACAGAAACACATCTGCAGATGTAAACATGCTTCTCCCGTGCCACTTCAATCTGATGTATTTCATGTATATTTTGCACAGATGAATCCAGTCGAAAATCACAAACTTTCGTCGGATCGAAACAAAATACCAAAATATATTCATTCCAGATCAAATACAAATGTTGTTGTAATGCACATTCATTCACAATATGACTGCAAATTTCAATTTTAAATAGACGTTCCATTTTCTTTCGAAAGTTATGTCGAGCACGCAACTAAGTTCAAATTTATCTTGGTGGAGTTATGTGCGCACTAATAATGATGTCATTGTGTAATGAAAAATCTGCGCTTGTGTATTTAGTTTGGAATACGGCATTCATTCATTTACGTTGTTTCTTGTAGTGTATTTTGTTTATATAATTAAACGTTAGGTAGAATAAAAAGTTGAGCATATCGTAAAAAGGTTACTGCATTTGTTTGGGAAAATAGAAACTCATTTTGTCTGAAGGATATACTGTACTCCCAAGGATGTGCAGTATTCCATCCCAAAACTCGTTCATATTTTCCCATACAACTGCAGTAACCTATAAATATGGACATGTTGGTAGTGCATTACAGTGTGACCCCACTATAATATGGTAGTTGGGAGCCATAAAATTTGACTGTATTATATACCGAACCGTGCTATATGCATCCAAGTCAGTTAGCTGAAGAAAATATACTCCCCCCAAAATGTGTGTGTGTGGGGGGGTGGGGTAAAATACGTACTTCGTCGGCACAGTTACCATCTTAACTTGATGCATATTAAATGAGAAATACACCTGTAGTGAAAACAGAGAAGACATAATACAGTAGTTTACTTTTTAATATAAATGTCTAATGTATAGCATGAATAGAATATCAACACCGTGTACTCACCCACGAACCTCATCATATACACTGAATCCACAATACAAGTGATTACATCACAAATATGCACACACACAGCTTTATAATATTCAATGACTTTGTAACAGGTCATATTAGTCTGAATTCAGTGGAAAAACAGCACAATCACGAAATGAATAACAAAACATATTTACTTTAAAATACGTTCCAAGTCTGTAAAAGTTAGTTTGCGTTTTAAGCTGCCGTTGGTAGCGTTCGTAAGCATAAACTTTCTCCCTACAAAAAGGAAACTTTCACAGCACAGTCCATGTGTTCCAGTCATGTTGGAAAATGCAAAAATCCATCAGATTCCATCACTTTTATTAAGTTTGGTACTGACTTCCTTTGAAGTAAAGTTCTTTGCTGTTATTGAAAGATTGTAGTCGGCTTTCTTTGATAATAATAATAATAATAATAATAATAATGACCTTATTTAAAGAGGGTAACACAATTAGCTAAAAACTAATCTACCTTGAGGCCCTCATACAAAGGAATTCATTTATTTAAGCTGCATCTCTGAAGCCACTGGATATATTGGGTTTGGAAGAAGGAAATAGAGTGGGCATTTCTAATCTCAGCTGGAATACTATTCCAGAGCAGAGTTCCAGAGTATTGGAAACTTTTTTTAAATAACTCCTTATTTGGTTTGGGAATTTTATACTGTTTGGTTGACATGGATCGCAGGTGGGGAGTATTACCAGGTAGCCTATACTGGAATAGTGATTGTAAATATTCAGGAGCACTATTCTGAGATATCCTGTACATTAATTTGGCTTTTCTCAAACAGATTCGGTCTTTAATAGGTAATATTTTTAACCTACCAGCTAAACTTTCCTTGCTTTCTTTCTGGATTGATATTAGCCCAAATGCTCTTTTTTGAAGATGTGCCAGCTTTGCTATGTTTTTATCATTTGAATTACCCCATACTGTACTACAGTAGTCCAAATAGGGTTGTATGTAACTGTTATAAAATAGTTTCCTGTGCCTTTCAGGGAGAAAATGTCTGAACCTGAAACAATTAGATATGGAGTACCACAAGGCTCAATTCTAGGTCCACTACTATTCATTTTATTTATTAATGACCTACCACTTTTACTAAGAGACTCAATAACATCTACAGATCTCTATGCAGATGACACAACATTGTCAGACATCCAAAACACAAAGCATGAGCTCGAAATTTCTTTACAGAATGCACTAAACAAACTGGAAAACTGGTGCACATGTAATGGCATGGTGGTAAATACTGGTAAAACTAAAATATTACTTATCTCAACACGGCAAAGAAGGACAAATCTTGATAGTGATGAACTATGTCTGACATGGAAGGATACAAATCTGCAAATAGTCTGTCATGATAGGCTACTTGGTGTTCTGGTAGATAATAACCTATCATGGACTGAACATATCAAACATGCCAGTAAAAAAGTCAATTCATGTTTATGGCTTCTCAGTAGGATAAGACATTTTCTCCCTGAAAGGCACAGGAAACAAACTGGAAAACTGGTGCACATGTAATGGCATGGTGGTAAATACTGGTAAAACTAAAATATTACTTATCTCTACACGGCAAAGAAGGACAAATCTTGATAGTGATGAACTATGTCTGACATGGAAGGATACAAATCTGCAAATAGTCACTGATGAAACTGACATTGCAAATGTTTTCAATGATTTTTTGAAACGATCTGTAAGTGATCGTTTTATGTGTATTTTTCTTATTTTTCTTGCATTTAACCTTTCTTGTCAAAAAAGTAGGATAGTGGTCACTAAGACCAACATTCGGTACATGATGAAGGTTGCATGCGCTATTGAAGTCATCACTAAAGGACAGCTTTGGAGAACCAAATGAATGCCCATTTCTTATTGTGGTGGCAACATCAAATAATTGTATTGCATGATTGAGACTGGTATTTTTTACATTTGCTGGTTATGTTTTCATAACAGTAGGTGTTTCAAAGGTAATCTGTTTCCTTAGAAATTTCAGCAAACTATTTTATTGGGGTACATTTGTAAAAAGGAATTGGTCGTCATTTAGAATATTCTAGTTACTGTCCCTCCATGCCTACTGAATAAACCAATAAATATGATATATTTTCTTTTTTACTTTTGTGGTTGCAGCATGATGCTGCCTTCCACGCATGTGTCTGAAAATTAACTATGAATCAACGGACAATAGAGACGCAGGTGTTATGATGATGGGAATTATTACAAAAAACGTGAGTGTTCTGAAGGATTTAATTCTGAGTGACAAGAAGAGGAATTTTACTTACCATCCACATACTAATGTCAGTCTTAGTAAATATATTAATTTACTAGCGAGCGGCCAAAAATCCGATGAAAGATAGATTACGAGACAATGCCTTATCCAGTTGATCTCTGTTACCGTAAAGGTCAGCAACAAAAAAGCGGATATTTCACAGCATACAGAACTCCTGCTATATGTTAAATTAAGCGGATTATGATATAACAATGCACTGTTTAGATGGTTTGTCAGTATGGACAAAGAATTTGTTTATGTAACAATAAATAAATTTCAGTGCATTTTATATCCCAGTTTGCTGCTTCCTTTCATGGGGTCTCTGAATTTCTGCACTCCAAACCAATAGTTGTATATAAAAGTTTAAACAGCCAACAATGTTGCCAATAAATAAAAAGACACATGGTATGTTTTGCAGCCAATAAGGCAAAACAATCCGAGTTTGCGACATTGGCTAAGACCTACGCGATCCCAGAACAAACTTGTTATGCAGTTTCTTTTCTTCAAACTTTTAAGAAGAAAATACTTTTTCATGTACAAGAAAAATGCATGTAAAATTTCAGGAGCCATGCCACGATTGTCTTGTATTATTCATACGCGATCTCTTTCCCAAAATGATAAGCAACTTTTTACGTTTTTTCGTACTTGTTAAGATTTTTTTTTTGTTCACAAGAAAAATACATGTATATGAAATTTCGGGATCCACGCCACAACCACGTTATATCCGAATTTGCCTTATAACGGAGTGCGGTATAGATGGGTCACACTGTATTTGCATTTTCAAAAATAAGTTATTGAGGGAAATTGCTAGTACAGGATTTGATGGTGACTTGGTTTAACCCTTTGTTTCATAAAGTTTAGCACATACACTTCATCAGGTTTAACAGCATTGATTTTATAAAGTTTAACCCTTATAATGTATCAGAGTTTACACGAGTGATATGACTGAAAAATTGTTAAAGTTACGTTAAAAATCCAAATCACACACACATACACCAGTATTGTTAGTATGAGTTACGTTTAAATCCTAATTGTTCTTTACATTTCTAATATCTTGAAATGTCTGTCATGTATTACTGTGAAGTTTTATATATATATCTTTGCACTCCAGTGGCATTTGCTTCTTGTGAAAATTTGATTATTTTTGAAAATGCATAGTACTTATAGATCAACAGCATTTGATTACTTTAACAGTACTTGTGGATAAATTTTAGTAAGACACAGCAATTAGCAGATTAAGAAAAATAATTGTGTTATTTTAACCAGAAGCATATTTCCATGGCAACAGTTCATAACTCAGCATGGTGCTTGACAGTACTTTAGACATGAAAATTTTATAGTCTAGTTGGTTTTAAAATCTTTTTCTCCTCAGTGAAGAGTCACATTGACATAGGGTTTTCACTAGAAGATTTCTTGGGACATCTAGTTGGCGGTATCCAATATTCCTGCTACAGTGACCTTGAAAATCTTGGATTTGCTGCATCTCCTGAATGGCTGGTCATATCAGCATGGGATTTTACCATAATACTTTGATGCCTGGATGGTTCTAAATGAAAATGGTGCCAGTCTTATGTCCATTATGGCAGCCATAGTGGCCATCTTAAAATCCTTGTTATGGCTATTCCTGCGTTGGGTCTTCACCATGAAAATTATAATGTCTGGTTGGTTCTAAATGAAAGGGTGCCACTTGAACATTCAGTATAGTCACCACAATGGCCAACTTATTATTGCTATTCATTCTGAATGATCGTCTTTGGCTTGGTGAGTTTTGTTTTTAATGAATTGCTTCTTATTAGAATTATATACATGTAAAGGAATTATTGTCATTTAACATACTTGGAAATGTTTTTGCACAATAAAACAACAATCATACACTCAAAATTGACAGACGGATATTTAGTCTAGGTTATAACCAGCTCAAGAATAAGTCATGTAATTGAAGAATATTCTGTTGTTCCATAAAGGATGCAGTGTTTACTAGCTTTCTAAACGTGTTGATGGCTTACATTATCTGAAATGAACTATTTTAATCAAACTGATTTAAAACTTGATACTTAACTCGGTACATTTTGTTTACTGTTGACAACTGCTTATATTCTTACTGTTACATAATGCACTGTCAAGTCTGGGTCTATTGAATTTGTTAGGAGTAATCAGTGGAACAAATAACATAAACCTGGACTTGTCAGTGCAGTATGTGATGGTAGATCAGGGTACAAATTGTTCGCAGTTGGATTTGACTGGTAAGCGAGCATATATGGTATTTATATGCAAGCCATAGACAATGCACATGCCATACTAGAGATAGTTTCATTTGCTTTATGTCTTAGACCTTGAATAATGACAGAATTTAATTTTAAGACAAGTCTTTCTGACGATTTGGGTAAAACAATATTATACCATAGTCATGATATTAATTTATACTGCTGTATACATGTATATGATGAAAAAATCAGTAAAGCAACTGGACTTACTGGACATACAAATGTTCACAGGCATGAATATAAACTAGGCCATTTACATTTGTAAACACTGCAGTCTCATTAGTCCACAAGAGGGAAAAGGTTGGATGATTAGTAATTGTGACAGCTATCATTGTACTGTATTATGGAAGTCCACACATTTAAAACTGAAATGGTGTTGAACAGAGTGCAATTGTTTTTTTTTTAAATATTCTTTTACACATGTACTCTTATTTGGACAAAAGTTTGTCATACCTTTTACAGCTGTTAAAAGAAGCTATATTGTGATTTGTATTCATCCTTTATCATATTGGGCTCTTCACACTCGTCACATTTCCATTTGCATGCAGCCATTCTTTTTGTTTTTCTTTCCTTGTAGATGCGATGGTCACAATAACTGCACTTTCAATGCATCAAATGATGTGTTTAGTGATCCATGTCCCGACACATATAAATATGTTGAGGTCCACTACCTTTGTGAAGCAGGTAATGAAATTTCTTGATATTAACATAAGTTGTCACATCATATTTTAATGTCATTACTGTTAGTATGTTGTTGTTTTGGGGTTCAATGCCATTTTTCACTGCAAGATAGGCTGCCAGTATAACTGGTGAAGGAAGAACCTGGGAAAACCTCGGTATGACCTACCGACCCATGGGAAGCTTCTGGCAAGCTTTCTTACATACACACTTTGGCTGAGTCTAAGACTTGAACCTTTTGTGGACAGTAAGTAAGATGGCAATGATTGGTAAAGGTGAGCACTTTAGACCACTTGGCCACCTGCTTTGGTGATAAATAGGATCTTTACCCTGTGGATTGTCTTATTGTGACATTATTTAATACCAACAATGTATGGTCTTTGCCATTGTATCATATACTTAGGATCTCCTCACTTTGAACTGCAGTATTGCAAAATTGTTTAGTTTGATAATGTGCATAGTCTTTGCCATTGTGTGATAAATAGGATGTCACCATACAGCGTGATAATGTGTATAGTCTTTGCCATTGTGTGATAAATAGGATCTTGTCACCATACAGTGTGATAAAGTGCATAATCCTTGCCATTATGTGATAAATAGGATGTCACTATACTGTATGATAATGTGCATAGTCTTTGCCATTGTGTGATAAATAGGATCTTGTCACCATGCACCACCTTACTGCAACATTGTTAATTGCAAGTAATGGATAGTCTTTTTCTGATATGTGACATACAGGACTTCACAACTGTGCACTACTTTTGTATGAAATTTTGCAATTATGTGGTAAATGTAATCTCATCACACTGCAGTTATCTTTTTCAGCATTGTTTAGCACTGGTAACCTGCATGGTCTTTGCTGTTATGTGATAAACAAGATCCCATCACTGTGCCCTGCCTGAGTGTGACATTGTTTAGTACAGTGGAACCTGTCTTGAAAGACCAACCCTTCTGCCAAAACATAATGGTCTCTCTCTTGACAGGTGGTCTCTTTTAGCAGCCTCAGATATGGCTGCCACAGTGAACTTGAAAATCTTGTCTCAAATTCTCCTGAATTGCCAATTTTATGCAAGTTCTGATGAGAAAGCAGAATGTGTACTTATTAAAGCATGTATACATATGATGAATGTGGTAGTTCCGATTATCTGGTATTGTTTAGTTACACAATAGATTGAATTTGATTTAAAAATAATCAAACCTTCATTTTGATTACTCTGTAGCATTGTTCCATTGCAGATCCACTGGTATTGACAATTAATAATAGCAGTCTTTTCACTTCCTTCTTAATGAAGGTTTTGAGCCATAAACTTGGAACTTGGTTTGATGCATTGTCATAAAGCTTATTCAGATCACTTTCAGGAAGTGCGTTGTAATTATATGCTTTTCAAAGAAAGTGCAGGGATTATGACATTTTGCACTATTTTATGTCACACCATCTACACTGTTCAAGGCAGAGCCTTCAAACTTTGCATTTGTCATTTGAGTTAACCTGTACTTGGTCACAATGATCTTTAGCTCTATTGGTCATAGACCAAAAGAGTTCACTGGGATATTCTGTTCTCCGTGATCAATCCATTATCACTAGTTAATTATGGCTACTCCTCCTAAACTACATGGAGGTATGCCATAAAACTTTACAAACAGATTCGTCCCAAGGTTTAGTTGGTCCTAAATGAAAATGGTGCTGCTTGGACAGCCAAAAAGACTGTCACCGTAGCCATCTTGAAATTCTTGTTTTCACAACTCCTCCAGAATGGATGGTCATTTAGTGCCAATCTGATATCCTGTAATTCACCAGAGCAGCCATCTTGAAATCTTGTTACTTTTCCTGAATGGACGGTTTTTAAAATATGGCGTTTTTACTGAATGACTTCTTATGACATCTAGCTGGTCCTAAATGAACATGGTGCTGATCTGATTTTCAGTATGGCTGCCATGGTTGCCATCTTGAAATTCCTACTTGTCCTGAACAGAAAGTCATATTGACATGGGGTTTTCATGAGAAGACTTCATATGATATTTAGTTGATCCAAATAAAAATGATGCCAGTTTGATATCCAACATGGCTGCTAGAATGGCCATCTTGAAACTCTTGTTAGTGTTACTTTTGCTGAATGGATGATCATGTCAGTTTGGGGCTTTCATTAAAAGACTTCACAAGATTCTGGTTTTGTCCAAAAATGAAAATTGTGCTGTCTTATGTCCAATATGGCTACCATCATAACCATCTTGAAACGTTTGTTGCTGTTCCTCCTGAATGCAAAGTAATTGCCATGGGGATTTCACCAGAAGACTTCTTAAGAAGTCTCATTGACCCAGATAACAATGATGCTAGTCAGTGGCCAATATGGCTGCCAGAGGAGCTATATTGAAAATCTTATTGCTGTTCCTGAATGGATGGTCATGTTATCATGGGGTTTTCAGTAAGGCTTCTGATAATGTTTTGTTGATCTTAGATTAAAATGGTGCTGATCTGATATCCAGTATATGGCCATCTTTAAACTCTTGGTCTCAGTACTCATCTCAAAGTGAGAGCCATTTTTTTCGTGGGCTTTTCATGAGAAGACTTCTTATGGTGTCTGCTTGGTTGTACATGAAAATGACCAGCCCTCAATATGGCCACTATGGTGGCAATCTTGAAAATATTTGTTATTACTACTCACAGATGAATGGCTATACGAATGTGGGATTTTTGCCAATATACTTTTCATGATGCCTAGTTGGTCCTAAATGAAAATAGTGGCAGTTGTACATCCAATATTGCTGTCATAATGGTTGCCTTGAAAAACCATCTACTCAATGCATATTGTAAAGCAAATTGCAGATAGCTATCCAGCAGATGAACTGTTTTCTTTTTTTTTGAAAATATAATTTCTTTGTGGAAAGAGAATACATATCTATATATATATATATATATATATATATATATATATATATATATATATATATATATATATATATATATATATATATATATATATATATATATATATATATATATGGTCTAAGGTTGACATTCCCCGGGGTGGGAGTGGGAGACAAGCGCCCCAATCCTCCAAAATGCCCCATACAGCTTGCGTCTCTTACTGCCTCTGTCAACTAAAATCCAGCTCATGGCCTTCGCGAGTGGCTTAGATTTGAAGCCCGGCAGGCCATGTTTTCTGCTAACAGAAGAAGGGGTGAAGGCGGCCCACTGGCGCCTTAAAACCAGTTGCTTCGGGTAGATGCCGTTGGTGCCAAGCTGTATCAGCATTCGTCATTCCCTTGGGCACACCAGCTGCATGGAGAGGGGGGATCTGCTGCATGGTCAACAGCTGATTCTCCATACCACCCTGCCCAGGCTTCATAGCTCCACTGGAGAGGACACTCCAGCGTCGTCATATGGCGTCGGCACAAAATGAGAAGTAGCAGTTTACCAGTTCTAAGTCAAAGATTGATTGGTATAGAGCTTGGCGCCAGGGGTTACTTCTGACGGTGGGAGAGATCACCAGGTCTCACTGGACAGCTACCGCCCGCCTCAAGCTGGGCAGCCCCCAGTCATTAAGGTACTGACCGCCATGGCCTGCCTGCTTCACTGGGTGCGTGGAGCTTACAGAACCATCTCGACAAGTGGGCCACAAAACTCTGCATCAGGAAATACTAAAAGAAGAAATAAGAAGACTCCAACTCTTCGTTTTGCAACCTGGAACATCAGGACCACATGTCCTGGATTGACTGCTGAACTACAGCAGATCGACGATGCACAGAAGACTGCCGTCATTGACAGAGAACTCTCCCGACTGAACATCGACATTGCCTGCCTCCAGGAGACCCTGCTGGCTGACAGCGGCACCATCAGGGAAGCCAATTACACATTTGTTTGGCAGGGGAAGCCCTTGGATGAACCTAGGCAGCATGGTATAGGCTTTGCCGTCAAGGACACTCTAATCGCCTTCATTGAACCTCCATCATCAGGTACTAAGAGAATCCTTGCCCTCCGGCTGTCAACATCCTTAGGCCCGGCCAACATCTTCAGCGTGTATGCCCCAACCCTCTGCTCCACCTACGAGGAGAAAGACAAGTTTTATGAGGCTCTGGATCAGGCAATATCCAGTATCCCAACAATGAAAGTCTTTACTTACTAGGAGACTTCAATGCTAGAGTGAGAGCTGACCATGAGGCCTGGTCCACCTGTCTCGGCTTTTACGGAAGGGGCAAGATCAACGAGAATGGTCAGCGACTGCTGGAGATGTGCTGCTTCCACAGCCTATGTGTGACCAACATTTTCTTCAAATGCAAGGAGATCCACCAGGTGTCGTGGAGACACCCACGTTCACGCCACTGGCACCAGCTAGACCTCGTCATCACCAGGCGTGCAGAACTGGCCAGTGTCCTCCTTACCCGCAGCTACCACAGTGCCGATTGTGACATGGACCATTCCCTCGTGGCCAGCAAGGTGCGAATATTACCCAAGAAGCTGCACCATGCCAAGAAGAAGGGTCACCCACGCATCAACACCTGCTGTGCAAGCAACCCAGAGAAAACACAGCAGTTCATCAGCAAACTGAAGGAAGCCCTCGCCAAAGTGACACCTGATGACACCATTGACTCCAAGTGGTCCCATATCCATGACTGTGTACAATTCAGCCATCACAGCTTACGGGAAGAGGGAGCGAAAGAATGTCGACTGGTATGAGGCAAACTGGGAGGAGATGGAGCCCGTGACTGAGGCAAAGAGGAAAACCCTCCTGGCATACAAGGCTGCATCTAGCCCCAGAACACTACAAGCCCTCAGGATTGCAAGGAATAACGCCCAGAAGACCGCCCGCCGCTGTGCCAACACCTACTGGCTGAACCTTTGCAACAGTATACAGACAGCTGCTGACACCAGGGATACAAGTGGAATGTATGAGGGTATCAAAAAGGTGACAGGCCCCCCCAGCTACAAGACCGCCCCCCTCAAGTCCAAGACGGGCGAAGTCAT
This sequence comes from Sinohyriopsis cumingii, assembly GCA_028554795.2. Taxonomy (NCBI): domain Eukaryota; kingdom Metazoa; phylum Mollusca; class Bivalvia; order Unionida; family Unionidae; genus Sinohyriopsis; species Sinohyriopsis cumingii. The sequence goes on from CM068824.1 coordinate 130,862,658, forward strand.
CACAGACTAGGGGAAACAACTGCAGTGATGGGTTGAGCACTATCTCGAGCTATATGCAACCCAAAACAATGTCACTGGAACTGCCCTGGACGCCATTCCAGGCCTGCCTGTCTTGGAGGAGCTAGACACACAGCCCACCCTGGAAGAGCTTGGAAAAGCCATCGATTGCCTTGCCTGTGGGAAGACTCCTGGAAGCGACGGCATTCCGCTTGAAGTCCTCAGGAGTGAAAAACCAGCATTGCTCCAGCCCCTACACACACTCCTCTGCCTTTGCTGGGAACAGGGATACATCCCACAGGACATGCGTGACGCCAACGTCGTCACTTTGTACAAAAACAAAGGAGACCGTAGTGACTGCAACAACTATTGGGGCATCTCCCTTCTCAGCATTGTCGGAAAGGCTTTTGCCCGTGTTGCCTTGGTGCGCTTGCAGATCCTAGCCTCCCACGTCTACCCAGAGTCCCAGTGTGGATTTTGAGCTGGCAGGTCAACTGTAGACTTGATCTTCTCACTACGTCAGCTGCAGAAGTGTCGCGAGTAGCTGATGCCCCTCTACATTGCCTTCATAGACCTGACGAAGGCGTTCGACATGGTTAGTCGGAGTGGACTCTTCAGACTCCTGCAGAAGATCGGCTGCCCCCCCCACGTCTGTTGTCATTATGTCGTTCCACGAGAACATGCACAGCACAGTGTGCTTCAGTGGTGCAACATCTGAAGCATTCCCAGTCATCAGTGGAGTAAAACAAGGCTGTGTATTTGCGCTGACGCTCTTTGCCATCTTCTTCTCCATGCTTCTCCGGTACGCATTCAAGAACTGCAGCGAGGGAGTGTACATCCATACCAGGGCTGACGGCAAGCTGTTCAACATCGCCCGTCTCCGTGCTAAGACTAAAGTCACAGAGGTACTCATCCGTGAATTGCTCTTTGCCGATGATGCAGCCTTGACATCACACACGGAAGATGGACTTCAGCAGCTGGTATGCCGCCTCTCCCATGCATGTAAGGAATTTGGACTGACCATCAGTTTGAAGAAAATGAATGTCATGGCACAGGACACAGACTCCTCTCCCTCTGTCTCCATCGATGGGCACAATTTGGAAGTTGTCAAGAACTTCACATACCTCGGGTCTAACATCTCCAGCTCACTCTCCATTGATTCTGAGGTGAGCGGCAGGATTGCCAAGGCAGCAGCAGTGATGGCCAGACTTAACCATAGGGTCTGGAACAACCCCAGCCTCACAGAGAAGACCAAACTGCAATTCTACCAAGCCTGCGTGCTCAGCTCACTTCTCTACAGCAGCGAAACATGGACCACCTATGCAAGACACGAGAGGAAACTCAACAGTTTCCACCTGAGATGTCTGCGGCACATTCTGCACATCCAGTGGCAGGACAAAGTACCCAACACAGAGGTTCTACAGCGTGCCAACATGAACAGCATGTTCTCCATACTCAGCGAGAGGCGCCTTCGCTGGCTTGGCCATGTCAAGAGAATGGACCCAGGTCGCATTCCCAAGGACCTGTTATATGGGGAGTTAGCAGAAGGTGCACGACCAACTGGACGACCACATCTGCGCTACAAAGATGTTTGCAAGAAGGATATGAAGACGGCAAACATCTGTGTCAACGACTGGGAGAGCTGTGCAAACAACCATTCAAGCTGGCATCTAGCTGTCAGGCAGGGAGTTCAAAATGCAGAGGAAGAGAGAAGAATAAAACAAGCTGAAAAGAGAGCTAAAAAGAAGGATAAGCAAAAGCGTACTTTGGAGCTACGCCATCGTCTCCCATAGGCGGACGGATGCCAAGCAATATATATATATATATATATATATATATATATGGTCTAAATATTGTTACAGTCTTAATTGTCAAGGTCTAAATATGGTTAAGGTCTTAATTGTTTAGATCTAAATATTGTTAAGACCTTAATCATCAAGGTCTAAATATTGTTAAGGTCTTAATCGTTGAAATCTAAATATTGTTAAGGTCTTAATCACTAAGGTTTAAATATTGTTTACATTTTAATTGTTAAGGTCTAAATATTGTTTAGGTTTTAATTGTCAGTATCTAAATCATTGAGGTCTAAATATTGTTAAGACCTTAATTGTCAAGGTCTAAATATTATTAAGGTCTTAATTATTTAGGTCTAAATATTGTTAAGGCCTTAATCATCAAGGTCTAAATATTGTAAGGTTTTAATTATTGAGATCTAAATATTGGTAAGGTCTTAATAAAAGAGGGTCTAAATATTATTAAGGTCTTAATCCTTGAGGTCTAAATATTGTAATGGTCTTAATTGTATGGGTGTAAATATTGTAAAGGCCTTGTCCAAAGCAATCTCATATATTAAGGGCACTAATCAGGCACTGGTTAAATATACACAATGGGTTTTAGGTTTCTGACATCAGAAGTCAGATATTTCTCATATTTTGGCAAGCAATGCTGTCTTATAAGAGAGCAGTTTAAAAAAATTAAATTGTACATCTCATTGATGAAAACTATCAACATGAATACAATGCAGTTTATGTTGAGAAGGAAGATTCAAGAGCAAAATGATGCTCCATCAGAAAAAAGTTGAAACTGTATAGTTTCATATTGTTATTATGAATAAGTCATAAAGAAAATGTGTATAAAGAAAGATGAGTATAGTATTCCATGCAACTTCTAAAAACTCAGTGAAAATAGTTTCTGCAGAATTAAGGAACATGGTAAAAATGTTCTTTGACCTGCAGATGCAGGTAAATGTGCCTGGAAGTCAAATGATACACTAGCTTACTGAACATTATGACATTTCAAATCTCAGGATTTACTTTTACATCTCTAAATATTGTATGACTGCAGCCTCTGCTTCAATTTTGTTAAATTATGCATCAGAGTGTTTGGAATTATGCTAGACTTTGGCTTCCCAGGACAGAGTTCATGTTGTTTCCATAACTCGAGAGGCTTCCATGGGAATGAGGAATGTAGATCATTTATCAAAATTTTGCATTAACTAATAGTCCAGTTTGGCAGTAGCTTCATCAGATATTAAGGACAAAACAATATGCTTATGTTTAACTTGTTTATTTGTTTCAGTACAGCAAAGTAAAGTGGGAGGTATTGCAAAATACTGCATAAACTTCATCCATTTGGTGGGGAAACCATGCCAATTTAGCACTGTGAATATTTAGTGGATATCTTTCTCTCCTAGTGATACTGTTGAATTCGTTTGTTTGAAATTACCAAGTTCATAACCTTAATATATTTTACTTGTCCTGCCATTACATTTCACATATTTGCTTACCCTGCCATTACATTTCACATATTTACTTGCCCTGCCAGTACATTTCACATATTTACTTGCCCTGCCATTACATTTCATATATTTACTTGCCCTGACATTACATTTCATATATTTACATATTTACTTGCCCTGCCATTACATTTCATATATTTACTTGCCCTGCCATTACATTTCATATATTTACTTGCCCTGCCATTACATTTCATATATTTACTTGCCCTACCATTACATTTCACATATTTACTTGCCCTGCCATTACATTTCACATTTTTCCTTGCCCTGCCATTACATTTCACATATTTACTTGCCCTGCCATTACATTTCATATATTAACTTGCCCTGCCATTACATTTCATATATTTACTTGCACTGCCATTATATTTCACATATTTACTTGCCCTGCCATTACAATTTTACATATTTACTTGCCGTGCCATTATATTTCACATATTTTCTGTGAACATACTTTTCAGCAATAAATTGTTCACAATGAAGACTATGATGCTAATTTAAGCCTTGTGCTTCAGTTAGTTTAAGAAAACTGTGCATTGTAAAACTTTTGCATTTTAATCACCGAAGACTACTTTATCCCAGATAGCAGTTAATAGTCTCCATCTTCCCACCTTCTTCATTGTTAGCTAACAAAACTGGTGTAGTTTGGGGATGTTGGGCATTTTTCAGTTTGCCATGATACAAGAACATTTGGTATTACATGACCATTTTCAGGGATGTTAACACATTGTTGTGTGACTTGTTAATGCCCATCAATATATATGTAGTACTCCAGTGTAGTCCAAACTTAACATGAGATATATGTTATACCCCAGTGCAGATCAACCTTAATTCAAGACATATTTTTAATGGCCCAATGCAGACCAACCTATTAAATGAAGATGTATTGAATAGCCTAATGCAGATTAACCTTAGCTCAAGAATATATTTAATAGCTCACTGCAGACCAACCTTAACTCCAGATATATTAAAGAGCCCATTGCTGACCACCCTATTAGCTCAATATATATATATATATATATATAACCAAATTTACATTTAAAACACTGTTTAAGTAATACTTGTATGGAACCTCTCATATGCTCAACATAAGTGTTTATAAGCTTCTTGCATCAGCTATATAAAAATTGCATTGTCTACGAAGGAAACTGGTTGCTAGTTGCAATTTACAATTATGAAGGAATATTAACATTTAGAAACTATTCTTAATAAGATACAATATATTCTTTAAAGGTTAATAAATGAAATGGTATAAACTTCCAAAGCTGTAAGGATAAAAATAAGAATAAAAATTTCTGACTGCAAAACGTAACATTTCATTCCAGATGTGGACGAATGCAAAAATGGAGACAGTGTTTGTAACAAGAGCGGATATTGCATCAACACTCAAGGAAGTTTTATTTGCATATGCAAGGAAGGTTTCACTGGAAGAAACTGTGAAACAGGTATTATATTTCCTTCAAGCAAGAATACTTGAACTGGACCAACGTGAAATCGTCAGATGTCATCAACATGATTACCACTATTGTGAACACGTGTAATGTATTTACTAAAAAGGCCTCATCTTAAAGTACAAACTTGCAGCTATAAAGAAAACTAGTATTTAATATGGCATTAACTAAATATCTACTAGATAAACCAATACATAATCATCAAAATTAATACACATTATACAGATCGACACAGCTGTTCATTATTTCAGTTTCTCCGTGTACATTTTAGCATAGCAGAATCAACCAGGTATTCATATGGTTTGTGGTTTCATTCTTGTCAGATATATGGTACAGCTGGCTTTTATTAAGGTAAAATATTGAAATTTTCAAATTAAGCCAGCTGTATTCTCTAAATAAGATGTACAGTTTACCGTCGTTGTTATCAACTGGATTGGAAACATTTATTTCGTTCAATGATTGACCTTACTCAACAATGTAACTAGACTTCGTCACAAGGCAGTATTCCATGAAAAAGTAACGAGAAACTTTTGACACAATCCAGCTCTGACATCGAAGCATTTCTTGATATTAAATATGGTGTGATTTATTTCATTGCGATGTATTCCCTTACTAAACATTACATTAATACTATTCAACGTATTTATATGAGAGGTTAAACTCTTACCCAACTTTAATCCTTTTTTGTATGCCAGTTTGTCTTTAAAGGTATTTTGAACAATATCTAGTAAAGTTACACAACTTCCTGTAAAAACTAGTAAATTAAAAGCTACATACCACTGCAATGCTAAAGTGGCAGTCGCAACTCCCATTGCACTTTCAGTGCCAACGTGTATGAAGTAAAAAGATTTTAATGCAGATTTATAATCTTCTAAAATATTATGTTTATTTAAAGTATTCTTAAGTTCATTACATTTCATTTCACGAAAATTAATCTCATGTTTGTTTTTTAATGAATATACCATTTATTAATTTGTCTGATTTTAACACTTGTGCTATTATATAGTCAATCATGAATAAGTTTAACTAAATCGAAATAACCTGCTATAATACCCATTTCTTAAAATGTTTCTTTTGGAATCTACTTTAAAGAATGAATTCAAAAATATTTATTATTTTGGGTTTAGTTTAATTTTATAAAAAGGCTGAAAATGATAATGGCTACTTGGTTCAGATAAAGGGTTCTATATTAATATTATGAATAATGAAAATGCAGATAAGTCAGTTAAATATGCCCTTAGATCACACGATCTGGAATGAAAAATTCCAATTGCTCAACAAGCATATGATATAAATCTACAATATAATATGTTGTTAAAATTTCACTAAATATATGAAATGACGATCTAATAAAACAAAAACATCATCATAACTCATTATTGGGTAATATCACAGAGATCACAGACTTGAGGTGGCTTTTTGCCAGTTGCATATGCAATACAGGTACCACAGTCATGAATGTATTTTGAAAGATGAATCAGGACCTTACTGCATATTTTTTACCGTGTGTAATTTATTTATGTTGAATGCATTAACGGCAGTTCAATTCCGGTAAATGTAATATTGGTGTCTATCTTATCATATATTATGTAGGCTTTCTTACAAAAAAAACGCATACGTTCATTTCCGTAATTAATATTTCATGCAACGTGACATTTCGTGCAGTGCAAATATATTTGAACCTATACAGCTACAAGTGCTAAGTGGTTACTACTGTTCAAAATAGAGAGGCCAATAAGACGAAAATTGCAATTGGTCTAAGTTGCCTGAAACAAACACCAGTGAATAGAAAATAAAACATTTCTAAAAAGGCCAAATGCAATGTTTTCAGTCTAAAGGTACAGTGGTGATTACATTGTATCTAATAAAACAAAAACATCATCATAACTCATTATTGGGTAATATCACAGAGATCACAGAGTTGAGGTGGCTTTTTGCCAGTTGCATATGCAATACAGGTACCACAGTCATGAATGTATTTTGAAAGATGAATCAGGACCTTACTGCATATTTTTTACCGTGTATAATTTATTTATGTTGAATGCATTAACGGCAATTCAATTCTGGTAAATGTAATATTGGTGTCTATCTTATCATATAATATGTAGGCTTTCTTACGAAAAAAAGCATACGTTCATTTCCGTAATTAATATTTCATGCAACGTGGCATTTCGTGCAGTGCAAATATATTTGAACCTATACAGCTACAAGTGCTAAGTGGTTACTACTGTTCAAAATAGAGAGGCCAATAAGACGAAAATTGCAATTGGTCTAAGTTGCCTGAAACAAACACCAGTGAATAGAAAATAAAACATTTCTAAAAAGGCCAAATACAGTGTTTTCAGTCTAAAGGTACAGCGGTGATTACATTGTATCTCATCCGATTTAGTACCAACAGTTGGTAGCAGCTGATTATATTGGCATACGTGTGAGTGTTTTCTGTAATTGTGACACATGCACTATATTATGATATATATATATATATATACAGTCAACATCGGTTAATTGCACAGCCTCGGGCCCGTCACGAGACTGTGCAGTCAAACGGAGTGTGCAGTTAACCGAAGTATGGTACAGTAAATCTTTAAATCAGCAAAACACGAATGTATGATTTCCGAAAGAAATCGGCAATTGATGTCTGCACACAAGTTTTACTAATAAGTTGGTGAATTGCCGACTCTGTTTTGTAAAACGTTTCAAACAGCTCACATTCTCTCTGTTCCATGAATCTGCGTAAATTCTGGAGTGACTGAATAGTGACTTTAGATGAAACCTGGTCATCTACTGCATTGTCGTCATCACTTCTTTCGTCATTTTCTTCTTGTTTTGTCTCTGTAAGAGCTGTAACGATGGTTGAGTCATCGATTTCACCTTCTGTCTGAAGACCGTCATCTATAGCAACATATTTTTCAAATTCTTCTACATTCATGCCGTGCGGCGTTTCGAATGGGGTTTCGCCGATATAGGTGGGGTCATCAAGTGACTCGTCATCAGAAGGTACCGAAAAACTGGCCCGCCTATAGCAGTTTGCTACGGTTGACTGTGTTACATTGCTTCAGGCATTTCTAATCATATGAAGTGCATCTAAAACTGTCTGCTTCCTTGTCTGGTTGGACGCTTTTTCTTCGGGAGATGATCCATCAATGTCTGACAGCAGTTTTCGAACAACAAGCGATTTATAGAACTTCTTGAAATTCGCTATAATTCCTTGATCCATTGGTTGAATCAGAGAAGTTGTGTTCGGAGGAAGGAAAAATCTTAACATTTGACAGTTTGAAGCCGTCACCGTGAGCTGCACAATTGTCGCACAGCATAATGATGCTTCTCTTTTGCAAACACATTTGATTGTCAACGCCCTTCAACCATCGCTTCCAAATTTCTGTCATCATCCAGGCGTTTTTGTTTGCCTCGTACTGTACTGGCAGCTTTTTCAAATTCTTAAAACATCGAGGGGATTTGCTTTTGCCAATCACCAAGGCATCCAATTTTTTGCTACCATCCATATTGCATGCAAGCAAAATTGTCAAACGATCTTTGGCAATCTTACATCCCGGTGCTTCAGCTCCTTTGAAAGACAAAGTCCCATCAGGTAACGCCCACCAGTACAACCCAGTTTCATCGGCATTGAAGATGTCTTTTGGTTGGTAGTCTAACAATTTCGGGTAGAACATCAATTACCCATCGTTCAGCTCCAAAGTCGTCTGCATCCTGTTTTTCGCCGTGTTGTCGTTTAAATTGAATTCCGTTGCGGATTTTCCATCTTTCCAACCATCCATTTGTTGGTTTGAAATCATGCAAACCCGAACCATTTGCCAATTGATTAGCTTTTACAAGCAACAGTGGTCCACTTATCGGAATCTGTCAACTACGAACTTGAGCAAACCATTGTAACAGCGCTTCTTCAACTTCTTCGGACTTGCCACCTCGCTTGCGCTTCTGAGAAGGATTGCTGTTATTTTGCCAGTCTTCAATGATCTTCTCCTTGTTCTTGAGGATTCGCGAAATCACACTGTGACTAACACTGAACTCAAGTGCAACAGAGGTCTGACTTTTGTCGTTCTCAATGCATTTAATGACCTCCAACCTCTGAGCTAACGTCAGGGATTTACACTTGCGACTAATCATTTTAGACTGTAAAATAAACGCTCATAAATTCAAGGTTGAATTTCCGATGATTACCCCCGGTTCAAATCACGGTTTAGAATAAGGTTTCCCATGCTGTAATATGATTGTTCCCACGCTATTGCTCCCTGGTGGACGAAAATATACATGTATCTACCACCTATGGCATCATTTACAAGTCAATCATTTACAAAGTTGCATTTACCGGCTTAATTGTCGGCTTATTTGAAGCGCTACAGCAGTGGACTGGCAATAACTGATCCTAACTATACATTGTTCAGTTAACCGGAGTAAAATTGTAATGAATAATGTGCCAATGGAAGAACATTTATTGTGCTGTTATCCAGAGTGTGCATTTAAGCGAAGTGCAGTTATCCGAAGTTTGTTCCCATTGAAAAGCATTGGGAAAAAATGGGACCGGCATGACTACGTGCAGTTATCCGGAGTGTGCAGTTAACCGATGTGCAGTTAAGTGGAGTTGACTGTATATATATATATATATATATATATATACCAATTACAAAACCTTTTATTGTTATTATACAGTAGTCCCCCTCTTAAAAGACCACCCCTATTGCAGCAGGGAAGTGGCTTTATAATGAGGGTGGCTTTTCTATGGGGGGATGACAAATGCGAATAGTAAATACATATGAAGAAAGTCACACATACATTTAATTCTAAAACATTTAATATTTTCATTAAAAAATCACAAGCATGTTGTGAAGTAAATGTAAAACAAACTGTTTCATCATTTTCAAAAGAATGTTATGAATAACCATTGATATAGTTTTAAAACTGTCTTTGTAATTATGTTACAGATCACATCATCTGTCACTTTTTGTTGGTAACAGCCTAAAAAACAAACCAGTCTCATCAAATTAAAAATATACTTGCTGTCATATCCTCTGCATATATCGTTTAGTCTTTTGTTCCAATCTTCGACAACTTCATTATTAATATCAGGTGATTCTCCATTAAGTACAGAACACTTAATATTATGTCGCACTTGAAATCTGTGCAACCATCCGTTACTTGCAGTAAAGTCGTCATATCCCAATTCAACTGACAAAATTTTTGCTTTTTCTTGTCATTCAAATTAGGATACAAATATCTCCTGGCTCAAACAGTCTTCCTTTCTCTGTCGATCTTACCTTCCCACTTCTGCAGAATTGTTTCCTTTTCTTTCACGATATTGTTTATCTGAGTCTTTGCAACATTAGTTTTCTGCCAGGATCCTTGACCCCCATCCCCACCCACACATCTCGGTCAGTTCCTCGATGACATGTTGATCTTTTTGGAGTAAGTTATTCATGTTGCCAACTACAGTACTGATAAAACAATTTTGTATGCATCTAAACAAACTGCTGTGTGTTTGTAAAGGAAGTGATCTTGTCATGTGATTCGTTAGTCACAGTCTGGTACCCTATTGTTTTTATACATTTCTTTACACTAAGTGAGTGAAGCCAAAACAGCTTCAATATGTACCATTAATATCATGCAGATTTGACCTTGTGGCCGTTAGGATTTCTAATTTTGACAATTATTGTCAGTAGTAATAGCCACTAATTATCAAAATGAACAAGTTCAACATCTTACTAAGGGATGCCATAAAGGCTATCAAACCATTTTCCTGCTGAATTGTGTATTGCACACCGAGACTGCCACTTCTCATCTGTTACTACTGTTCAATAATTGTAATCTTAACAATTATCAGAGTGACTAAACTGGACATCTTAAGAAAACGCAGCAGTAAGGCTAAATGGATGACATGTACTTACCCTTTTGTATGGATTAAAATTTGAGTCTTTCTCGGTTTTATGGAATAAATGTGGCTTCTCGTGAGGCATAAATGATATAATATTAATCTTAGTGGTACATGTACTTTAGTCAACACTTCATTCAGTAACGAAAACCTCACATCGGGAAACAGAAATTGGATTACTTAACACACATTATAAAAAAAATAGTGGTTCTGGATACATATTAAAATAAAATGCGGCCACTTGTGAGAGGTAAATTTTATATCATTGCGCTAATATGCTGGCCGCTGGTTGCGTTAGCCAGGTGGCCTTTCGTGAGGGGTACTTTTGAACACGAACTTGTCGATGCCAATGGATTGTAGCCGTAAGGAGCGGGTGGCTGCTGGTCGGGGAGGGGGGCCCGTTCAAGAGGGGGACTACTGTACTGAATTAAAAAATTATCCCAACAAAACAGCAAAACAAGCAACAGAATGTTCATCTTAATAATCATTATCAATGCTTGCAACGTTCTTGGCAAGGCTAATTAAAGAAAAATATACAAGCATATACTACATTCGTTTGCTAATGTAAGATTTAAGACACAAATTATTCCTGGGGTATTTATCTTGCATCTATGTTAAAGCTGTGGTTATCAGGATATACATATATGGAGTGGACATTTACAGCAATTTATAAGAAGTTTTGAATATGCTGTGTCATCACTCATTCAGACGCGACAAAATGAATGAATCACAACCTAATGAGGGTTGGATTACAACTCGTAAACAGAGGTTAAAACAATGCATGTGATTGGATGGCATTTAAGCGTGGTTGAATAACTAGACTTAACGACAGATAATCGGCTATGAAATTATGAGCTTTTTGTGTCAGCTTACATTCAATATGAATACATGGTATTCCACTATTTGTGGTTGGTTATCATAAACGTTCGTATACCAGCTAAACCATAATCATTTGCTGTATCTACCTTCTTGATTTTTTCTACTCATGTACTTTGAGATTCAACTTTGTGGAAGTCTTGCGTGGTCTATAAAGCTGAATTTGAAAAATGGTAGGTATCGTTTCCACATTTTACTGCTTGCCTGTGACATTTAATCACTTTTTCACCCTAATATTTGCGCAGATATCATTATTATTCTAGTGATAGTCTTTAGGCTCTGGAGCTAGGAAATAGTTAAAAAAGATTTTTGTAGCATAGGGCTGTATGCATTGTACATCTGTGTAAAACAAATATCATAGTTTAGCTGGATAATATTGTACTTAATTTGTCCGGCATTGTTTTGGATGCAGAATATAATGCTGTGCCTGCAATAATACTTTCTTTGTTTATTACTGACAGAGATATGGTCGAGACCACTATTTGCCGGTGTTGTAGCAGCCGTGACTATTGCTGTTACTGTTATCATTATGTTGCTTATAATATGGAAAACAGGTGGATTCCGGTGCTGTTGCAATGGACTAGGTGAGCGAATTCATGAATTCGTCACAAGACATTCATCATAATCAAAAGAGTTGAGCAGAGGCTAGATCTGACTGTAAATGGAAATACATTCTGGAGAGCAAGAGAAGCATTTATATATATATATATATATGTGTGTGTGTGTGTGTGTGTGTGCCTATCATAAGGCATTCGTACCGCCTTGTGATGAACTTACTAACATATAATGCCATTTCAGTTATTTTATGGATGCTTTAATATACCACCTATTTTCCATCATCATGCAGCTTAGAAATAGCTGAATTTAATTTGTATTCAATCCTATAGTTCTTTCCAAAGAGAAATTCAAATAGTCTACATAGCTATTTTTGCTAGAACATACTACCATAGAAGAATTTGGTAGAATCATGAAGAAACTGATAATTGATTTATCCTTCATCTTCTATGTATGTAGCAGAACTATATTTTAAAAGTTATATTTTTATTTTATCGTTTTTCTTTCTTTACATTCATTATCCATGACACTTTGAAACTTTGGTTTATGGGTATTCAGTAATTAACAGCAATTTATGCGATTTTCTGAATGGTTGGGTTTATCAGCCCTTATTGATAATTAAGTTGTCTGCATTATTTATTAAATATTAAGTTGGATGTGCAATACTCAAGTGGCCAAATGATGACGTCAGTATTTAAGTCCTGTAATTTTTCAGATTAGTTAAAGAAAGGGTATCGAGGATCCTAAATCCCACCTAACCTAAACTAAGCTCTAAAGTCATATCTTTTATTTACAATAACTTGGTCACACTATAGCGACCTGGTAGTCATCAGTGTATACATAAATTTATTGTAGGACAAAGACCGAGAAAAGAGGAAATTACTTGGTAAGATGAATTAAAATATTTCAGAATATACCAAACTACTTGATTGTACAACGCTTTTTTTTTTTAGATAAGCCTGATTTAAAACCAACATTTGATAAGTTCTGAGACATCGACTCAGAAGATGACTCAGTTTTAGTTTAATAAATCCCATCAAATAAATAACCCATCATAGCTCTGGATAAAAGTTCCACAAATTGACAATCGTCTTAAATGAAACATCCTGACATATTTTCCAAGACGAATAGACTAGATTAATTGTCCTGAACGGACAATAAAAAGCATTATCTACTCAAATAAAGACATAGGCAATGTTATATATCATTTAGATGTATTAATTCCAACACGTTAAATGACATAAAGATATAACGAACTACAAGATGAGACATCATGCTGTAAAAGTAGGCTAGAAATTTCAGTTTTATAGTTAATTGGAAGGAACTTATTGTCTCCACATAACTTTACTATTATTTAGTACACAACATATTGAACAATCACTAATAGACATGGCATTTTTTAAATATAAATACAACGTAATTATGTCATTATTTTTGCAGACATATCAACCAATTTTTAATTTTCCCCTGACAGCTGAGAGCACCTAGTATTATAGTGCAAGTGGCAAGTTACAAGAAATGAACGATTTTGTGAAATAAAGAAATGGAGATAATGTTGCCTGGAAGTTCATCAATAGTAGGAGGTGTTTAATATTTGTATTTCATATCAGTATACATTCCTTTATAGTATATGCTAACACAGTAGCTTAGAATTGGTTATTTTTCTCTTAAGTAGAATGTATACACTGATAGGGTTTACTATTTTCAAATTTTAATCTCATCTCTGTATTAGATCTCTTAAATATAATGTATCACTAAAAAACTGATCCAGCTGAGAACTCATTGAGAGTACTTTTCATTTTTTTTTAATCAACATTAGCCCTCAACCACATTTGAGGATGGGCTCAACTTCAGACAATGCCATCCAAAGTGATGATGCTTATGAAGAAATAAATGAAGAACCAGATAACAATATGACCGAAATGAGTGAATATTTAGAACTAACTGGTAGGTCACAAACGCTATACTTTTCTCTCCTCCTTTCACTTCATTAAATCGACATGAGCCCTGAACCTGATTTGATGATTGATCGAGCTTACACCAACACTATCCACAGTGATTTTATTTATCAAAGCATAAGTGACGAACCGCATACCAGTATGATCGAACTGAGTGAATATGTAGAACCTAATTGTTGAACATACACGCACTCTCTCTTCACCTGAAAACTGTCTGTCTGTCTGTCTGTTTCTTTACACACACTCACACATACACACACATGCATATGTATATATATATATATATATATATATATATATATATATAGATAGATAGATAGATAGATAGATAGTAGATAGATAGATAGATAGATATAGTTATTTAGCCAATGAATGAATGTCTTTATATTTGTATGAAACCACATAATTAATAAGGAATACATTGTCGGGTCAATATGTTAATAGTCATATGTGTATATTGCATAGATCAATTAAATGTTAGTATCATTAATTTACTGGAGACTGTTATTGAAATTGTAATGATTATTTTTCTCAGTTATTATTATTATTATTATTATTATTATCATTTTTCATTATAGCAACATGCATCAAAACCGGAAATGGAGAATACTACAATTGCAGGTAGTTCTCAATCATACTGAAATTTAGATGGATAGCTACCGAGATAGATAAATGAATAAGGGGCGTATGTTAAAAGATGGCTTGTTGTGTGCATTGTCCAACTGATAAACAAACTGATGAAACATTGATTTGTTTAGAAATGTATTTATTGTATATAATGTAGAGTAAAGAAATGGACTTGATAAGATATCCAAAAGCCCCCAGTGGAATGACAAATGCCTAACAGTATCACATATATGTATAAATAAAATATCTAAATACATGCCAACCTATAGATGATGCTGGATGGATAGTACATACATACATACAAACATGCATGCACACACGCACCAACACACACACACACACATACATACATACATAACAATAAGGACTTTGTATAGCACCTAATCTTTTGAATCTGTAAGCGCTTTACAACATTAGACAACACCTAAAACACATAAAACAACATATATAATGATATGATAACAAAAAACAAACACCATGAAATTAGAAAACATAAAACATGCAGAAAAGATTTAATTTTGGAAACATTATTAGGTCTTTATGTTTGTTTTTGGGGTTGAAATAGGTGGGTTTTAAGAGCACTCTTGAATGAGATCACTGTGTCTTTGTGTCTAAGTTCGGTGGGAAATTCATTCCACGTGACTGGGCCCTGGTACGCAAAACAATGTTATCCATATGACATCATTTTCATAGTGGGAATAATGAGTATATGATTGTCGGAAGAGAAGCGTAAGTATCTTGCTAAAGTTTCTTGAGTAGATGAATCAGACAGAATTGAGTTACAATAGTCCAGTCTTAAAAGTACTAATGAGCGTACAGGTGTCTTAGTGGCATCCATTGAAAGATATTTGCGAATGCAGCTGATGCATCTCAGCTGGAGTGTATTTCATTTGCAGACACAATTAGTGTCCCGTTGACCAAGTAGGACTTGAACCAAAGTAAGGCTGTATCATGAACGCCAAATACTTGCTGAAGACAGTGAAGTAATATATCATGGTTTATTGTGTCAAATGCTGCAGACAAATCAAGGAGGATGAGGGCTGCAATCTTTCCGCTATCCAAAGCAGAGAGAAGGTCATTAACTATAGAGTGGGATTACCGCCATAATTATATGCCTGCATTTTCTAATTTTCCTTGATGCATTATTGAAAATGGCTGTTTGCAAGTGCTACTTTAATAATTTTATCAATGTGTATTGTATTCTTCCTTGATGCAGATTGTACATGGCAGTTTGAAAATGCTACTTTCCTTCTTCATTATTGTCAATGGCTGCTTGCAAGTGCTACATTCATAATTCTAGTCATAATTTTTCTATTCTTCATTGATGCAAGCTGTAAATGGCTGCTTGAAAGTGCCTAGATCTACTTTCCTTCTGCGTCCTTGTATCTTGCAATTTGCCAGCTACTGAATTGATTCTGTAGTTTGTCTTATGGTAAATGCTATGTTAGTTATTACAAGCTTTAACATTCCATTTATAAACTTACTATATAACACAAGTTACACAAACTGCACCTTCCAAAATCATGACTATAATGTAGCATCAAGCATGTTGCAAGTTAGAATCAAGGAAGTTAGCATAAAATAATGCCTCATTATGACAACAGATGGCACTGTGACATGTCAATGTCTTACAATACAACTACTCCCCTGACCATAGCAACAAGAGGTTATACCATTTTACAGCATGTTTGGTTAGCTTTTTTAAAATAGCATTCAAATTAAATCTGAGCTGCTGATGTCTCTGAGTATTAATATTCAGAAGAGAGGTGGCCTGCAAGTAGCACAAAACAAATTAAATTTATAAAATTGTATAAAATTAGATGTATTTACACAACGTTATATTTCCGCTGACCCTTCCCACCCCATTTTATTTGAACATTTTGTCTGTTTAATATACCGCTGCCGCACGGTGGCAGAATAAGATAGCCACTTACAAGCATGATTTAAGGCCCTAATATGTTATATTTTCTCATTCACAATGTTATCAGTTTAGAGAATATTTATTGTTTTAGAGCTTAGTGCAAATTCTGCTTTTTGTAGCAAGAAAGACCTCATAAGGTTTGTGCAAATTGCAGATAATTGCACCTCGAGGCCATGCTTCCATTTCATTTCTTTATTCACCAGAGAGAGAGAGAGAGAGAGAGAGAGAGAGAGTACATTACAGAGATGAGGATTCTGTTTATTCTCTCAACCTTATACAGAATTCTTATATATGTATGGCATGGATGATTATGCAATAGCCAGCAAGTATTGTCACTAGCTGTCTGTGACAAGTACACTGTATGTCATATCTCCAACTTCATTTTAAATCTCCAATTCCAATACAACAGCAAGAGGCAAATGACTTGAAACAAGGACATCACATACAAAGCATATATGCTAAAAGAATAAGAACTTATTTCATTATATAAGAAAAGAAATTCTAAGAGTATGAAATATATTTTCTATACGTAAACATAGAGAACACTTCCATACAATTATGAGATTATATAGATATCAAACTGGAAACTACATTTTTGTATTATTTAAAACCATATTCATCCATATATGAAGTGGAAGTTTAATTTAAACTGGCATTCATGAAAACAATATTGTTTTATGAATTCTGAAACAGAAATTATCATACAGGTAGGCAGTTATAAGGAACAAATACCTGGATTGTCTTGTTACATTGTTCTTATATATTTATTTGCCGATCCCTTTTGTTTGTCGCTTTCACATGAATAAAACATGAATGAAGACAAGTTTTTCATACAGTCTGCTTTTGGATTGGACATACACTCATCATTGCAAATTCTGAGGAACTAAAACTAAATTCTTGATTGGCCAAGACACATTACCTTTTGTTTACCACATACATTTGTAAATTATGACTCAAGAACAGTCAGTTTATATTCCCTAGTGTCTGTTTCAACAATTAATCCCAAAAAACATTCCATTACTGGATCTGTATTCAATATATATACTGTACTAAAATTATCATCTTATGATGAATTTATTTTGTGGACAATACAAACAAGTTGTTTGCACTTGCTGTGAGCGAAAAGCCATGAAAAGGATTATATTTTATTTGCTAATTTGTTATTTTTGATATTTTGACCTACATAAAACTATTATATTTATAAACCTGAGATGAAATTTTAAATTTGGCCTCTTATCTCTAATGTATGTGCCTTGGAACAATAGAAAAGGTAAATTCCTTAACTTAAAAGTCTTAATCACCCAGCACAGAGAGAGAAAGAGACATATATAAGTTAGTTTCATCACAGAATAATAGAAACCGCTTGCCAATTTCTAACTGCATTTGTAAAATATCCAAGCAGAAAGTAACAGCTACTTTATAATTATGCAAGTAATTTTAGTGTGAGTTATAGGCTCCCAAGTACTATTCCTCAGAGAAGACACAAGACTGGGTTTCATAAATTAAACCCACACAAGTATCAGTTTGTTACTTTGTGAAAAATTGGGTCATTATGAGAAAATGGAGACATCTGATGTACCTGCTGGTGATGAGTGGTCAGTGAGCAATCAGTTTGTTTTTCCTAAGTCATATGGACATTTAATGGATAGTCTAGCCCATACAAATCCTTAAACTGGTCATTTTGATGTCAGTAAGACTTATCACAAAATCCTGAATCATTTTTATTTGCCGAAAATTAAAAGTAATGTTTATAAGCACCATAGATCGTGTCACACTTGTCAAATGGAAGGAAATTCCAATCAGAAGATATCTAAGGCACATCTGCAACCTATTCATGCATTTGACAAGCCATTTAACAGAAAAATGGTAGACTCTCGGATCTTTGCCTAATACCAAGTCAAGCCACCAATACTTGTTGACCATAATGTGTGCATCCTCAAGATTTCCACAGTCTATTCTTTTGAAGAATATTTAAGCAAAACCTGTTCTAAAAGTTTAGGCAATGTTTTTAACACTTGCTTGCCTCCTCAAATCTGTCCAGCACTTTTTATGTTTGATTATTTCCAACAACTTATGCATGAATTGGACATTGGACATCCAGCAGGTTAATTTTTATATCTGTCACCCAGAAAGTAATGAGGCTAGCTCCAGATTTTCCAAAACACTCTCACCTACCCAGGATACATGTATACCATTATATTGACTCAAACCTTATAAAGGACAGTGATCAGTAAAATCCTGCATTGTATAATTATTGAGTATGATCAGGAGAGATTTTTTCCCCTCATATTTGTATTTATTACCAAATGAAATACCCCATGACTACCCTGAAACAAAAACAGACTGTCCCAATACCCCCTTAACTACACAGGATATGTGTAGACAATTAAACAGAATATTACCAAATAAAAGGACAGTGATCTGTAAAATTCTACCCTATATAATTATCAAGTAAAATCAGTAGAGTTTTTTCTTTTGTTGATAATTGCTGAAGACTGTCCCAAAACACACTCACCAACCCAGGATACATGTATACAATTACAATGACTTCATGAAATATGCAGTTTTGGTGCATTCTCTCTTTTTCTATCTTTGATCATGGATAATTCACTAAACTACTTTCATATTGCAAAGAGCAGCACAATTACCAAGTCAGAAGCATGTGTCACTACATTCATATTTCAAAAATTCTTGAAACGTTTTTTTTTTAATCTTTAGTGTGACAAAAAGCAGCTGAATAATTAGAACCTAAGGGTGCTATATTTTTAAAATTTTGGAACCAAATTATTAATTTTTAATTGGTTTGATAATAGTAAGAATTACAATAAATAAAAGTGTTGTCAACCTTATCTGCTGGTGAGAAGATAGTTGTAAGTGGCGAGAGGAAGCAGTTGGAAGTGTTGGAAGTTTCCAATAGATGAAAATGGATGGATAATACATACATACATACATACATACATACATACACATTCACACACACACACACACACACACACACACACACATACACACACACAGATATTGGAAGTTTCTATTACACAAAGAAAGTGGTAATGCATATAATATTACTCTTTTGTTCTCCTGTTGTTATAAACTCGTCAAACATACTGGAAAGGACTCCAGCACATGAGATTTCTTGTATAACTGGGACTTTACAGACTCTAAGACCCCAACATTGTTAGCTGCGAAACAATTCTCAGTATTAGTATGGGGAATGACATAGCATTGTACATTCACATTTTTTGTAGTTTATAAAGAACCGACGTATCGGCCCTATTTAATCGGACACCTTTAAAGTATACATGAATCAGATGTTGGGTTAGTTAATTATATAACAAGCCTTTTATTAAAGATATTGAAAATAAGCGATACAATCTTCTAACCTCTCTCTCTCTCTCTCTCTCTCTCTCTCTCTCTCTCTCTCTCTCTCTATATATATATATATATATATATATATATATATATATATATATACATATAGTTAGATAAATATGTAGACAAGATGCTAGATTGACTAGCTGGTTCTAATTTCCTTTTCAGAAATGAATATGAAAAGCTTGATCCACACAGAAATTATGGAAACGATATGTATAGTCCTGTTGAGAACACATCATAAAGGTATGCATTATATTTATCCTGATGATTAGATTAATAATATTGCAAACATAGAAATAACTTTGATCATTGCTGTAGTGTTCTTAATCTTGAAAGGTCGGTTGGCAGATGAACTGTGTAGAGTTGTTTAGCTATTTTACAAATTTTCGTATGTTATGCAGAAAATTATATCATGCATGCACTAGATGTTTGTGCAGATTAATGGAAGGTGCACGATGATGAATTGATACCTGGAACCTTGTTACAAAATTGCTTTTCTGGTAATCTATATTATTATTATTATTATTATTGTTATTAGGTTGGTGACATTAAGCATGACTGAGCATCAGCATATTTGTAATTCCAACATGAAAGGAAATTTCTGATCACCATGTTTCGTTACTTGTTTTAAGTATTTGATAGACCTGTATAGATAATGAAATGTTATTGATATTAAAAGTGTTTAGGGAACATATGTATAGACATATTTATAAAATTTGACCAAATATGAGGCTCGTCAGAAACCCTGTTTTTGAATCAGAGACAGGAGAAATACATGACTGTTTTAAAATATACCATCCTAGTAGGTTTTTGAGATAATTGCATATTCCGTAAATCTGAATTCCAAGTTATAATGATCTTCAAGGATCTTTGAAAATTGATGTGCTAGAGCGTACTTC
Source organism: Sinohyriopsis cumingii (assembly GCA_028554795.2). NCBI lineage: Eukaryota > Metazoa > Mollusca > Bivalvia > Unionida > Unionidae > Sinohyriopsis > Sinohyriopsis cumingii. The sequence continues at coordinate 130,883,499 of CM068824.1, forward strand.
TGTCTAACAAATACACATCCTATAGACAGTATTGGGACTTAGCTATATGCATAAATACGAGAATTGTCTAAAATCTAGAATATGTTTATGCCCTTAGCTCGATTCCATACACAAAATGATGAATGTAACAGTTCAAATGTTGAAAAGAGGTCGTATTAAGGTATTAAAAGAAGTGTTGCCTTTAACATAATCATCGACAATACACACTTGGAGTTCCAAAATCTGCAGACTTGTAATGTACACTTTATTTTAAAACGATAAAAGTAAAGTAAATAACATTTAATGTGTGTATGCTGCTGTTGTTGCAGGCTTAACCTCATTTGTCTGCACACGATAGGCCATACATGGCAGCCTGTATAGGTGATGGAGAAAGAACCCGGAAAAACTCCGGGAAGAACCACCGACCAACTGGAGGCTAATGGCTAGTTTTCTCGTATACTCACATTAGCCGAGCCATGAAGTTGGTCGGCAGTGATCAGTAAATTAGTGCGCTTTAGATCCCAGGGCCATCCATGGTCCAAAAAGTATTTATGTAGGTACTGCATACCTGTTTCATTTTCTTTTACTGATTTGGTGTTGGATACAGGTATTCAGTAGTATTTCCTACTGAATATCCAGAAAGGAATAAAGTAGGTGTTTTCTCTGACATCTGACACCCATGCCAATATTCCCAGGTGCACTGAATTGCGATCGTGTTTTGCTCGAACACAAGGAAAATAACTGTTTTCATTCCTCATATAAATACGTGTTTTAATCTTATCATTTCACCCGTCTTGGCATAAAATATGTATCAAGCTTTTTTATGTATCATCTGTTGTTGTTAATATTGTTGGTTATGTTTCATACAATATGAGAAAAATAAGAAAGAAATTGTATCAGTCCATTCTTGTTCAAATTAGATAGAGCAAACAGATTGCTGACGTATATAAATATACATTAGTTTGTGTTTCACGCTCAAGAACACAGTTCCTTATTTGCATGAATTATTTGTCATGTTTCACATATTATCAGGCGGATTGCAATGGCCAAGGCAACTATTTACCAAATATCAGAAAGTTCTAATGTTGGAAAATCATGAATATTAAGAGATCAATCATTCAAATTGTGTCAAAGGATATCAATACTTTTCTGATTATGCTGTATCATGAATAAATTTACATCTTTTATCTGCACATTTGTCCCGTCAACAGTTACAGTACTTTTGGACAGATAGCTATTACAGTGCTACTTTTTCTAAAACTATTTTCTAAACTTATGATTAAATCACTACATATAAATAAAAAGCAGAAAGTTATATTTTCTTGATGATTTTATGTCAATATAACCTTTTGCTTGCATTATAGTTTCAGATAAAAACAGAAGAGAGTTGGGTGTGATTCAGTGTTAACCTGTCCAAGTATTTTCTGGGCAAATAATAAGACTACCGATTATTTGGAATTCACCATAGGTTCTATGTGCGAACCAGCATTATGTGCATTTCCTGATGAAAGAGCGCTGTTTCGTGTCGGTGTGTCAGATTCCCTTCGTTATTGACATATAGAACAACACAGCAATGGTCACATTTCTGATTATTCAAAAAAATTGTTCTAACCGAAATACATTAATAAAGATTATGTGGTCTGGGTCCCAGCTTTTACTTTAATATCTAAATTGATGTATTATACAATGCAATGTGCGAGTGATTCGAATCATCGCTGTTAATGTCTATGTTACATCGATAGTGGAGATGTAGGCATATTTTTCTCTTTGTTAATATTTCATTTTTTAATATATCACCCCGTTTGATTTTGTATGCTTGATTACAAAACCGCATAAGGACACAATTTTAAAGAAGAATGTTTAATGCAATACGCAACAAAGAATGATATCATTTATCGGACAGTACCTTTGTAAATTGACTAAGGGTTGTTTTCTTCCATTCATGTTCTCTTTTTTATTCTGACATTTTGTACCATAAAATAATATTTGCATCCATTTGATAATCTATTTGCTGTTAAAATATATTTAAGATATTGTTGCATAACTATTACCTGAATATAGGTAAATGCATTCATAGAATCTGGAGAATGATATTTGTTTGACATAAGGATACAATGTCTGTCCTTGTTTCATATTAGAACTTGGGCAGATAGTCCCCAGTGATGCCTTCAATATGATACACGAGACATAAAAGACGGATGACTACTGGGGGCATCACGTTAAATTTATTAACTTTGTATTATCATTGAATTCCCTATGGGAATAACCTATATAGCATTATCATTGTATAATTATTGAAATTAATTAGGTGTTCAAGCTCCAATATTTATGTTACATTTGGCATATTCAAAAACGCATTTTCATATTTGTTGAAAAAATTCTGAACCTGCTGCAAGATAATTCCATGACTAATATACTATCGTTGTAAAGATTCGGATACAAATTTCAATCGATATTTTCATTCGGAAATACTTTAAAAATGTTTAGCCTCAAATTATATTACAATAGATTTCAATATGACCGGATCATACATGTCAGTGTGAAGAACCCAAGAATAAATTATGTGGAATGCATTCAAAGAATGCGAGTGGTACTACAATATATAGTTATACATGCCTTTCTTTAACAATGATTTTTTTCTCACTATAACGTACAATTATGACATTAAAATGTATATCGTAAGGAAATATATATTGCAAAGCTTTAAGGAATGTGCCTTCCTAGTTGACAATCAAAGTAGTTCCTTAGCTCCTAATTTATATTCTCATTACATCTTTTAGTTTTTATAGTTGCTCAAGATACAATTGAAACATATTATATACAAAACAGGAATCAACTCTGAGGAAACATCATGTTTTATGTTGAGGGCATAGTAGCTGTCTTTTAAGCACTCTTGTGTGAAAGCAGTATAACTTTGTAATAATCGTTTTTGCCAATCGACAAACAATGTACATGCATATTAGTTTTCGTTTTTTTGCTTCTGTTTTTTGCTTATTTGGTTTTCTATAAGTTTCGTTGTTCTTGCCGGATTTTTTTTTTTTTTTGCAATTTGTTATTTGATTAACATCCAGCATACATGATAAATACTGTTTAACATGTTTTATTACATTAAATATCTCACTTCCTTTTCAAAATAGTTTCTTTTCTAGTTTTACCTATAGTGAAACCTAAGTGACTGTTGTTTCTTATTAATTTGCTTCGTTTGAGTTTTATTTTTTAGGCTAGGTAAGACCGGAGACATGTGTTTTGTTATCGAAAAGATTAATTAATGTGCACTCTATATTGTTGCAACTATTGCTAATTTTGTGAACGTTTAATACCCTTTACAAGCCAGTCAGTATCACTCAGCTTCAGAAATAGTGTTCGCAACTTGTACAGCATTTGGTAAAGTTCACAGTATTGCAGTTAACTTAATCTTCCATGTCCTTCTTTACATTTATTTGCATTAAATGAAATTCAGATCTCACCATTATAGTTCCTTTTTCAAAATGTAAAAAAACAAAACATGCACGGTTAGCAGTAATACAATTTTTCTGGTATTTTCACATGCAAAAGAAGATTATGTTTTCTTTTCGGTATTGTGATGATTGTGCTCCATGCATGTTACATGCTTTTGTATTTAATAGCTGCAATTCGTAAACCACTCAATATATATTGTTATGGATCCTTCTCGCTTTGCATTGCAATAAGTAACATGTATATTGTCTTGAAATCATGCTGCATTTACTACTACTTTTTTCATGTTGTTTCACTAATCTTAAATTGGTAAAACATTGTTTACATGCATTTGATGTACATATATTAAATGTATAATATCTACCGTTCTTTCACATTATTTGTTACAATTGGCACCTACTTGTTTTTACCTAAATAAAACTGCAGATTTCATCATTGAACATTCATTATTTTTTTATTCATATATGCCCAAGGCGTCGCGGGCTATGGAATCTGCATCAGTTATTCCACGTGCAGGTTTAATAATATATTCCATGAAACAATATTGAATTGCAAGAATCAGTGATAATGTGGTGCTATTAGTATTGCCACTCGTCGTCGTATATTTTATAGGAGTTTATCGTTTCGCCAGATTTTTGTTGTCTGTGTTTGTGGCACGTATTGATGTGTCACAAGATCTTCGTGTTGGCATGGGTGATTTTACTCTGTCATAAATGCTGCATCTTATAAATGGTCAAGCACATGATCTCGTGTATGTAGAACAGTATCCTGCAGTACTGCTTCGTTTATACAGTCCATACTTGATAAACATCGCGGACCCACATGTATTATATTTTATAGTCACATTGTTCCTAATTTGACAATTTAATATGTTTGCTCAGTAAATTGGAATGCATTTGTTACAATGCATCTACTATGATATAGTTATAATTGCAATAGTTTGGATAGTTTAGCGGAGAATTAGAAATGGCCATAATATAACTGCGAATACAAAATCACTGAAAAGCCAGACTCAAACATATTATTCTGAAATTAAAATACCTATGCATTTTCTCCGCAAGACAAACACAAACATGTGTCTGTATAACAGAGGGAGAGAGGCAGACAGACAGACAGACAAAGATAAAAGTGTTGATGTGTGCAAGATAAATATTTGTTTTAACTGTTATTTGGAAATAATCATTTAATTTTACCCTCTTTCCTTCATCATTAGCTTCTCGTGGGTCGGTGGTTCTTTCCGGGGTTTTCCGGGTTCTTCCTCCACCATTAATACTGGCCGCCATGTATAGCCTATCGTGCTGAAAAATGGCGTTAAACCCCACAACAACAACAACAACAACTTTCCTTCATCATCATCATTTATGGGAACAAAGGCCTCAGAACTTGTGTTGGGTATTTTGAATGCTTGTGACGAATATGTAGACAATAGAAAATCTTGAAGTAAAAGTAATACAAGGTATAAATCTTTTTGAAAACAATTCTGGAGAGGTCGGATAGATAAACAAAATCAGGCTGAGGATGAACTCTTTGAAATAATTGTTCAAGGTGATCTACATATCTCCCCATATCAACTGTTTTGTGTATCCAGTTACACACCGACACCAGCTTGTGCTCCACCGAGGTCAGTGATAAATAACGGACCACGGCACTATATGTTTTGAATGGGCGATTTTGTCAGCATTACGAAGTGTTATAACCATGACCAGCCTCGAAAATACCGGCAACACCTGGGTGAACATAATCTTAGCAATATTGAATTTCCTGTGCAGGTTGCTAAGGCCAAATTTAACCAGTTTAAAATGTTTAACATCAGTATCGCTGTTAATGTGTTCACTTGGGATGAACAAAACTATATACTTGCAATATCCCCACATGCACAACGTGGACAAACCCATATTGATTTATTGTTGCTGAGTGGTATGATTGTTCCAGATCTGTGTAATACTATATATGGATAAAGAATCTTACCCAGTTGCTTAACAGACATAGCAAATACAATGGTAAAACATTTCCATGCAGATGGAAACATGGACACTTCCCGACCACTTTTGCAATTTGTCATCATTCTATTAGTCATCAGCTTACGGTTGAATGATGTCCAAGGAAGTCCACTATTGCATTTCAGATCGCACAAAAAGATACTATTAAATTGTTAAAGCTATTACTGGTGGCTGTTCTGTACTGGCTGAAACTATATGCATTTACTCTCGTAGAAATGTTTAGCGGGGAGTATCTGCTACTCTTTCATTAATAGGACGTAATGGGTAATGTGCTTGTTGTGATGGAGAATCAATCCGTTTCGACACCGAAAATACATCAAAGGACCATTCCTGGTTAGTTGGTTTTAATTTGTCCACATTAAAACTTTGCAGGTACGTACAGTTAGCACAAAAACAAGCCATCTGTAACATTATGTTCTGTGTAAACGTAACAGTCTATGTTTAATCATATTTGTAGGTTTTAAAACTATTCCAAGAGTGATTATATAGCTTAACTCTGCTAATGACCAAAGGACGCAGTGTTACCCAGTCGTGAGATCGCTGCGATTTCATTATTAATTCATGTGCGTACTGATATCCGAATTTCCGTTCCGTAATCGTGCGATTAATTAGTTCCACAATAGTTTGTCAGGGTGTTGATTGATATGTCCAAAACAAACTCGATCTTAATGTATGGATGTTCCTAAATGCGCTTGATGTAATCTGCAACAGTTGTAGAATCTTTGTATCTGCAAATGTTAACGCCTGTAGGCAAACCTCGTGAAACTATCATGTGGAAGAAATGAGAAATCGGTCTGATGAACTTCACTATTGGTATGGAGATTAAACCACCCATGTGAAATTTTTATGGTACTGGTAGGTACATTTGCCATAGCTCTTGTTTGGCCAACTTGATCCATTTTCCGGCCTGCTGTATATTTTGATGTTTTGGCTTTAGTATGGATTTTTTATTTATATGAATATAATTTACTTTTAATGGCCACCACTTCAGGATTTGATGAGTGGACATGGTCGAACACTCGAAACAATATGGCTTTTATGCACCTTTTGATGATCGATGTTTCCGTTCGCCTTTTGAGTGTAGTGTTAATCTCACTTAAAGACATGCTTGAAATCCATGTCGGCACATTGACGTTCATGGGTTGATGATGATAGTAACATGAGGCATTAACAGACCTAAAGATGCCCCGCCAGGCTTTGGTTGTTTGTTAGAGTCACGTCGTATATCCTACCGTGTACCGGGTCCGCACTAATTGTATCAAGGGTTATGTTTATCACAAAGGTATTTACTCCACTGTGTTTCACTTGATGCAGTTAGCATAGAAGCAACATCACTGCCAACTGATTTATAACCTGGACCTTGTTCGTCCATGGCTTTCTCAAATGGAATTTCCTATTAATGTGAACTTTCTTTCTCCACAGTGAGACCGTTCTTGGTCATCTATTACTTGTTTGAACTCGTGTCGTATACGGACATATATGAAGACATGATTGTAGTATATACTGCGTTATGCAAGATTGTCATTTAAAATGAAACGATCTCAAGATGTTAAAGGGTTGAAAACTCCGCGGAAACAATGATCAAAGATATTTCATTCATTGACTTACCTGCAAAAGAGAACACCCTAAACCATCCTGAATATAACCAGTTTTTTGTTACCAGACTTTGTTGATGCATCGAATAATCGCCATGGTGGATCAGACACAAGCACAGATTGTTGGCAAATATGACTTTACGATGGCTAACATGGGGCCGGGGTTTACGTGATTGCGCCATGCAGCAGATGTCCATCTGTGTTATGTTATTTTTGGAAGATTTTCAAAAATATTCAGTGACAAAGTGCCTTAGTCCATGAGAAGTGAAGTTTATATTGATTGCTTTTTCACTATCCATAACACAACTATGTGTGTTTGTATGTATGTGTGTGTTTGTGTGTGCGTTTGTAAAAGGCGCAAAACTGGGACATCAGTGTCAATACACACCAACAGACAGGGGACCCACCTCGAAACGAAACGTCCCCGTTTTGTACTTTCGGCTTCAATGGAATGTCCAGGCCTTATTTAATGATACAAACATAAAATAAGAGTATCTGAACATGTACCCATTTTGTTGGTATTTTTTCACATCATGCTATACACAATAATATACACGTCCCACTCGACAGCAGCAGAAGGGGCGAACAGACCAGGTTTTTTTCCAAATTTGAAGGCTCCTATGAAATAATTATTTTTGGAAACCTTTGTTTTCAAATTTAAAGGCTGCTACGGGGTGTTATTTTTGATTGAGCAGACCTATGTGACATCCCATGTGTATCAGTGACACATCGATGAAAAAAATAATAAAAATTTAAAATATTTTGTCGAGACCAACTCGATATCATGATCGTGGATCATGTAAATTTATCGTTATAAATCCGTGTAGAGTTGATTGAGCACGACTAAAATAATTTTTAAACTTAAAAATATCCATGTCACCATTACACCAAGTTTGATGAATATTTCTTAGCGTGTGCGTGTCAACACCATTAAATACTGCCAAAATGTTACAGTTATCCCTGATTACTTTAGGAATTTGTGTATATCGCTGAGTTACATAAATAATGTCTGTATTTTTATGTCTGCCGCGAGAAAATATCCTCACCGGATTTGCTTGTTTATCTAACATTACGTCGTCGTACACAACTAAATTATTTATTTCTCCGTCAAGATTTTCTACAGATGGTGCATCATTGATATCTGTGATAAATTCAATAACATTATTGCTTATCTCGGACGCGTTTTTGTTAAAATCTTTTAGTACCTGATAACATCGCTGATCATCGACAGATGGTGCAACTAAATACAATTTATCCCATTTTAACCACCGCATTATCAAATTTAACAATAACTGAGTTTTACCGGATCCTGATGGTCCTATTATTATCACTCTAATCGAATTTGGTAACGCAGTGTGATGTTTAACTTGCTCACGTATTTTTGTGGCGGAAAAATCAATTACATTCATGATATAATAATATTTATAGATTTATATTGTGTAAAATGTCGTTCACGCACTCCAACGATAGGCCTAACTAAAGTTACGACGCGTAATAATAAACCAGCAATGACTGGTGCGTGCGCAAAATGTGGGACAAAGACATTTAGATTTACTTCTGGACAACCTAAACAAAAAAGAAACACGGCGGTGATATCGCAGCAAAATTAACATCATTACCTGGTACACTTTGGGCAAAATATTCTGGAGAAAAACATCTTTCCGGGTATAATTATTGTGGTCCTGGTACTCGATTAGATATTAGACTTGATAGCGATAATAGACCAAATCCAAACGAAGAACCAGTAAATGCTATAGATGATGCGTGTCTTATTCATGATATTGCTTATCGGAGTGGTGATTTACAACAAAGGCATCTCGCAGATATAAATTTAATTCACGCGTTAAATTCTATTCCTAATAAATCTATCAAGGAAAGATTAGTTAGTTGGTTAATTAATACCGTGATGAAAGGTAAATTAGTATTCGGCACTGGTAATTAATAATATGGAGTCAATTTGTTATTCGCCGTGGGGATTTTGGCGAGGTAAAGCAGCGATTAGTAAACTTGCAAAAGCTGCTCATGTAAAAATTCCCGTGGCGGCATCGTGGTTATCTAAGCAAGCTGTTTGGCAAATTTATCTTCCTCCACCTAAGAAAATTGAACACGTACATTTTGATGTTAGCGTACCTAACGAGGTTCATCAGGCTGATATTATGTTTCTTCCACATGACACCATTGACGGTAAAACTTACAAATATGTGTTGACGGTTGTTGATATCGCTAGCAGATATAAAGAAGCGGAACCGTTAGCAACTAAAACAGCTACTGAAGTTGCAAATGCATTTAACAGAATTTATCAACAAGGACCTCTAACTTGGCCAAATTTACTTCAGGTTGATCAAGGAAGAGAATTTCTTGGTGCTGTTTCATCGTTGATGAAAAAAAATAATCCTAATATACGGCGCGGTCACACTGGAATTCACCGAGGTCAAGCGATTGTTGAGCGATTTAATAAAACACTTGCTGAGCGATTATTTGGATATCAATATGCGAGAGAATTTATTTCTGATGAGCGATCTCAAGAATGGGTCGAAAGATTACCAGACGTAATTAATGCAGTTAATAATGAAATAACACGAACAATAAAAATGAGACCAGCAATTGCAATTACAAAAACAATTATACCAATAAAACGGCGTGATTTTTCAACACAACCTGTTCTAGGTAGCATCATTGTTAGGTATTTATATAAACCAGGTGAGGCTGAAGGTGGAAGAAAAAGAGCAACTGATCCAGTTTGAAGCGTAACATCGCATAAAATATCTACCGTAACAAGGTCAACAGGAAGACCTGCAATTTATATTCTTGATTCGTTGGCTCCTCAACGCGGATTTCCCCGCGAAGAATTACAAATAATTTCCGCTGATACTCAGTTACCACCTAAATCACTTAAATAACCAATTCGTCGTAGCTGAGATAATTTTCTAACTCTTGATAAGGCTAAATAAACAAAATTTGACCACACTATGCGATCATCAACAATCCAAACATGAGTATCTGAAATAGTTAATCCCTGTGACGAGTGAATTGTCATGGCGTATCCTAATTTCCAAGGAGATTTTTCTGCATTTAACGCCTCCTTGACGAGATTAATATCAACGGCGACAATATCATTTAATACCAAATTCTTTTTTCCCCTCCCCGGTATATCAACATCAATATTTTGTCGTCGAGTATCTACTGGTCGATAACATAACGGTACCGGCAATAACGGAAATTTCTTACATTGTAATTTAAATAATTCTCGTTGAAGATTATCACGAACTATGTTTCTACTAGCAACTATCAAATGATCTGGCCTCCATAAATTTAATAAATTTTTCATCGATGTTTCGTTGATTACTTTTCTCATTACGTCACATTGAATTTTATTTGGTTGTAATCGAATTAATTTCTTAAACTCAGTTAATGATTCATCAAGAAATCTATAATCGGTATTAACTTCTTCGTAACAATCAACAAAATTCTTTAGCCAGTTATGAGGTGATTCACTGTCAATTGGATTTGGTTGCCCGTGATCTCCACACATTATTACGGCGGTATTTTTTAACGACAACCAATCTAAAAATAATTTTAATGTTTCTAACGGGACTGTACAAATTTCATCGAAAATAATAACTTTATATATTTTTCACCCATACGCGAAGATGTCCACGTACCACCACTATATTTGAAAAAACTGTGATAAGTACAGGAATTAACGCCACGTTGCTTCATATCTTTCGCTAATCTGTGTGTTGGTGTTAACACAATTAAGTCTGAATTTTTAAATAATTCGATTACTCGAGTAGTTTTACATGAACCATCCGGTCCATTTATGTAAACAAATTTATGTCTTGAAATCGGATCATGAACACACGGTGATGAAGAAATTTCTGGCATTGTATTATAATGATATTCGTCATTGTCAACGACGTCAGCGGATGCACAATAACAAAGAATATCTTCGTTTTTTATTCTCCAGGTGCCCCATGAACCGTTACCAACTAAATTTTCTAACATCGACGAGTATTTACCATCGATGTAGAACGAATTGGTAGCCACTCTAACTGCGTGATTAGGAAATTTATTTATCATCGAAAGTAAATTAATGCTTACATATGCAAGCATCGATGATCTCAAATGGGTATATTGCGGTGATTCTCCGTCAAGATAATTAACTACAGTACCTAATTTTGTTCCACTATCAAGATAAATAGTTTCTCGGTTACAAAATATAACTTTCGATGCGGTATCAGCAATTATAAAATCTAATTCAGGTCGTCCATGATCAACCTAGAATGATGTCGTTTCTGATCATAGGCGCTACCTTGAGTAAATTTACCGATTTACCGATTATTTTTCTACCTAAATCTTTTGCGGTTTTTTCGTCGTGATCAGTTGGCAGCCAGACGTCAGTTTGTTTTTTTATATGAAATAATTGCTTCACTAACTATCAACGACGTTAACATGACTGAATCTAGCATATATCGCAACAACGCCGTATGAACCCATCGTTGATATGTAAAATGTTTACCAAACCAGACGTAGCAGATTTTATGTAAATTTTCAGCAAATTTGAATGAAACGACACGAGCGAATCCTGTTAAGGGAAAATCCGGTAGTGGACCATTTATCGCCGCTCGCGTCATCTCGCTACAGGGATGTCCAAATTGAGCAAAATATTTAGCACACTCACCTAATTCTAAAAAACTTCCAGGACAACACGCAGCCATGTCAACAGATATAATATTTTGTGATATATTTAGTATTCCATAATCCGCCATGTCCATATTCGACACAACTTTCTTGAATATCTTTGAGAAATTCACTTCGAGTTGGCTTCCACGAGTTTTTTTCTCTAGCAGCGTGAGCAGCAACAGATGGAACAGTAAAACAATTAACTAATAACTGCTCGGAATTTATCGAATATTTTTCTGCTAATTCACTCATTGAGTCATGTAACAACTTTTTTCTGTACACGTCACCGTTTGGTCGCATGAATTGATCATATTTATCTTCGCTGCAAAATAACCACACCGATACCGGATCAGATTTAGTTATTTTGTGAATAAATTCAAACACATTTTTCGTAAAAGATTTTTCCGCAGAATCTTCTACCGGATATAATTTAACAAAACGATGTCGTGGAAATAACGTCGCCGCAGATGACCAAGCGTGTGAATTATGATCAACAATTTCAATTGATGCTCCTCAAGATTTATACGCGGATTCGTATAAAATTTCTCCCGATAACGTTTTTACCATTATTGGAAATTTTAATTTACTTGATAACGCGGCAACGTCAGTTATCGATGTGCCATTAACAACTGATTAAGCCCAAGTATTTATTTTTGTTAATCTGGAATCAGTTAAACCTGATCCACGTTTTGTATTTTTTTAAATGCTCCATTACTCGCTCAGCTACACAGTTTATTACCGAAGATACTTTCATCAAAGACAGATTTTTAACATCTGGTTTATTATTTAGCCGATAAATTCCATAAACAACCGCGGTTACTGGATATGGTCTAGCATAATACGGTTTATCTATGCCGGTCAATAATCCGTGCCGGCTGCTCGCAGATAAAATAACATTTTGTTTTCCCTCCGATTATAGGATCACGTTTATCACGAATAACCCAAACATCGTTGTTCATTTGTGCAATAAATTTATTCCAAATATAAATTTTTCGTCGGCGTGGTTAACTCGAATATAATCAATTATTTTTTTGGCTCGCTCGTCAGTCATTGTATTATCGACCGAATTAGTTCTCCAAGTTGACCAAGTATGAACCGCCCCATCGTCAAAAAACTCTTTCTTAGCTTTATCAGCGTCAGGTATATCGTATTCAGCTTTGTCAAGGTCAAATAATTTCATATTATATTTTAAACAAATATCTAAATACTAATGAACCATTGCAAATGGATATTAGTCGGTTCGTTGACTTGTTGCAATAAATCGAACAGAAATGAATTCTGCGGCGAACATATGCAAGCTGTTCGTGAAGGTAATTATGGACCAACTAGGTGTATAAAATGTGATATCGGAATGCGCGGAAAAACTAGATTGTGTTTACACTGCGGCGGCAAACGTTATCGAGAACTAAAGAGACATTATGACAAAAAAATTAACGTCGATGACAAAATAATCAAATGCGAAGAGGATTATCTAATTAGGTTTCCAAACAAACATTAATTTAGATAAATAATAATTACTATATGGATTCCATATTCATAAGACATCCAATCTTCGATGATAACTACGAAGCATCATGCGACGGTGTTGTCAGAAACTTCAAACCAAAAAATCCAGTTGGTACTGTTAGTAATACTGGTTATCTCAGATTTAATACCGGAATAAAAAATTATTTTTCTCATCGTTTCATATACGAGTGCTTCAGTGGATTAATCGAAATAGGTCTTGTAATTGACCATATTGATGGAGATAAATTAAATAATAAATTATCTAATCTCCAAGCAGTTACTCCAAGTGAAAATAACATACAAGGGAACACAGGTAAATATTCTTGAGTTCGCAGAGCTGTTAAATTAATAAATGCAAAAACTAACGAAGAAATATGTTTTCAGTCGACGTGTTCTGCTCGTAAATATTTTGGTATTCACCGTTATTCAGTGCGACGTTCTGCAGATAAAGTAAATAAATCGTCATTTTCATACAAACTTGGATCGTGGATCGAATTTTATTATATTTCTCTGATACTAGATTAATAAATTTATTTCAGAAATATAATATTTCTAACGTTAAAAAATATATTATTTTACTTAAATAAATTTACATTTATTAAAGACATAATATTTGTATATCATGAACGAGGAAAATATCAACTACATAATTGACGCAATCGAAGAATTAAAAAAGAAAAAATAAAATTATCTGACGAGTTAGACACCGATAAAATCGTAGCAGACTTTGATACACTTGCACAAAACAAAAACGAAGGTAGATACGTTCTACCGGCTGAATATAAATTTATAAAGAAAATTCAGTCAGCGATGTATCAGTCGTTGGCATCTGTCAATGAATCACAAATTAAGGAATTTGTTGCACAATCTAACGCTGTCGAGAAAATCAGATCGGAGTTGTCTGACGAATACGAATCAAGAAAAGTAATTAATACTCGAGCAAGACAACTAAGAAAAATGGTAAATGAAATTTGAGAATTGTAAAATTTAAATAAAACATTAATTTTTACCGTTTTCTATTTTTTTGTTATTTTTTTACGGTTGTAAGGATCCTCGATCAAAGATCTTCAAGGTCAGGATTTTACTAATAAATTAATACTTAACGTTTCTCCGCGCATATCAAGTAAATTTCCTCCCTGATCGGTAAATCTGAAATTAATTCCTGATAACAATCGATTACGACACCGCAGATAAATCGGATTGATCGGTTCTTGCACGATTAGAGATCCCGGTGGGGTTGTTGGTGAAAACGAATAAAGAATAAATCCTGTTGAGCCTGATTTGACACTGACGCGTCTGCGCTATAACTATTTTCGATGACGTCAGCGTGGAGATTAACCGCGACGACGTTTGTTATATTTACGACATCTGGCGAAATATGTCGTCCAAGTCCGGATTGATCATTATTATGCGCAAGCAGGTATGCTGGCGGTAATGTTTTTCTCCACGCGGTGATTAATTGAGAAAATAACTCATCGATGGTGTCAGTGACGGATTTTTTTAACTCAGGCACGTTGTAGCTGGGAAATCTAAAATTTGGCAAAGATGCTTCGGTTTGCTCATATGCGGTTAAAATGTTTTCCTTATTACCCGAGTTATCATCGATTGTTACTTGAATTATCTTCTCGTGCATATAATTCATATAATATGCGATCTTATTCAGCATTTCTACGTATTTGATAATCTCGTTATATGAACTTGATACGTTGAAAATACACTCTTGAAAATACTGTCGTAGTCGCTGTAATAATTCTTTATGTGCTTGATTATAAAATTTTGAAAAATCATTAACATCAGTTAGCTCAAACACATGACGCAAATGAATTATGTGTCCCTCTCTACGAGTAAAATTCCATATCATATCATCTTTGTTTCTAAAAATAAATTCAACTTCTGTTGACGCTGCCATGCCAACTAATAAGGCTTCGTAACCTTTTTCTCTAAGCCCATGGTAATCTTGTTTGTCTGTGATATAATCAGATTTTATAGGTTCTGGTAATATAAGTGGAATTGGTGGTCTGATCAACGGCCAACCTAGTACGGATCTTATTGAACTAGCATAAATATCAACAATGTACGGTGAGGTTATTTCGATAATCGAAGTTAACGTTGGTTCGTGCGCGGTTATTTTTATGTCCGGTTCTTTATCTCCGGTTATATTTTTCATTCTAAGTAATAATTCGTCATTAATCTGATCGATTTGATAACTGCCTGTTGGTAATCCAACGACGTTCCAATCGGGAGTACCATCTGGGTTATTTTTATAAGCAAAAACAAGCGAATTATTTGATAATAAATCACCAAATGATTTTGATCTGATATTAGGCCAGCAATAATAAACTCGTAATTGTGATAACGCAATTTCGTCGATGGGAATTTCTGTTGGAAAATTAATACTAAATTCTGGCTTAGTCGAGCTCGCCGAGATCATTGTTGTTCTGTGTGGAGTTGTGTTTTTCAGAAACTGTTGCAGCTGCGACATTATTAATATTCGTAGCTTTAATATCTGCCTGCGAGTAAATTTTTATCATCATCCAGAATTCAAAATCAGATATATTCCTGTCGTTGAGACTTTCTGATAACAACGATGATAATTTCGTGTACGCGATCGTTGCCATGTGCAATTTAAGCACATACGAGGATAATTTTTCATTCGTGCATGAGGATATTTTTTTGCAATAATATTAAGAACACCTGCGAGCGCCGTAGTTGCACAAACACAAATTGTAACAGCGACCGGCGCCATCATTGTTACCGCGGATAATATAATTCCGGCGCTAGCAACAGCTGCTGATAGCGAATAAACAACGACGTCAATGATAACTAATCGACGTTGATATTTTTTTATCTTTTGTCGTGTACGTATCTATGATGAGTTTTAATGAATCTTGCCACGTGCGTGCCTGATTATATCTGTACTCGGACGCGGTCATTATATCTTACTAAGTAAAAAATTGGGGTGACTCAGAGATAAATTCCATAAGCCACCAATATGATGTTGGCGCTGCTACCAATTTTTCAGGTAGTTCTAACGTAAATATTTCTTCGACATTTTTGTTCATTAAATCCAAGAAATCTATCGCTGATATGCCGCCATTTATATTCTTCAGCGAATATTCTAAATCTCACTGAGGAAAAAACGTACAATCCGTACATGTCAGTAACTGTTGCTGTGCATTTGAAGGTGTTATTTTCTGGTGTCCACGTTAGTGATCCCGACGCTATTGTAAATATAATATTATTGACCTGCGATGATGTTATTGTTGGTGGAAATTTAATGAAACTGGTTTTCGTGATAATTCCTGGAATTAATACATTAGTTCCCTCAAATATCAACGGAGGTTCTGATGGCGGCGATTTTTGTATTAATCTCATTTATTTTCTTATTTACTTCAGAGGCGGTTTCGTTATTTTTTCTAAAAGTTTCTTGTAAACCAGTAAAATCATTCACGTGTGCGCTGTACTCGATTCTTTTAATTATATCGGTTGATTTGATATTACTTGTTTTTAATTTTCCGTGTTGATCCTGAAAAATAACAACCTCGTCAGGATCTATTCCTGATATCGCTAATAAATTATTAAGGTCATCTTTTGTTGCTTATTTAGATAAATCAACATCAACTGGTCCTTTTTTTGGCGCTCTTGATAAAGATCTTCCATAAATATCAACTATTATTTAATCGCGATTGATTTAATTTATCAGATGTGTAATCAAGTACAACCTTGTAGTACGGTTTGGAAGATTGTGATATTTTATCAAGAACATTAATTGATTCACTACCACATATCGGTGGATCAGTTAATGTCTGCGTTGGTAACGTTGAATACCAAATTGGAATTTTTAATTGTTTCGCATAATTTAAAAACTCTTTCGGTGGCGCTAACCCATATGAGTCAAAGTAAATAATTTCACGCGGATTTATCGTGTAAGCAGCCCAGTGTGTTCCTGGACCAATACTTGAATCGAGATTTATAATTCCCGTTTCGTTAGAATTTGGTTGAGCTGGTAATTGATCTCGCATAAATACACCTCTGAAGAATTTTATATTTTTATTTTTAGCTTCGTTAGATAAATCAAAATTTGACATCGGTGTGATATTTAATGGGTTCTCGGATATGTTCCTGGTAGCCAAAGACCTTTTCCGTGTCGTAGATACGTTCCTGGCAACCTCAGACCGCGACCGTTTTTTACCGTATCTTCCTCCGGTTATTTTTTCTGCTACTTTGCTACCTGCTTATCCGGCAGCACCCAATAAAGCACCTTTTGCTATTATCGGAGCCGCCATTGCTGCTTTTGCAATTAATGCTGGTATTATCCCAACTAAGAGTGGGAAAAATCCATCAGCTTTAACCATATCTTTGATGGCGCCCGCAGAGAAATCAACATGAACACCAGTATTTGATGATTTAGCTTTGGTAAAATGTTTATGTTGAGTTTTAGTTAACGCTAATTTATTTGTTCCACCTTGAATTTGAGCATTTTTTAACGTTAATTTTACCCCACATGTTTTTGTTATATTTGATTGGAGTTTTTTTTTTAATCTGACCCGGAGTCAGAGTCACACTAACATGATCGTACGGCATTTTATGATTAACGCGATTGATTTAAATTTAAATTACATTTTTTCTACCGGTGCGTCAATGATTCTCATTCGACCGCTAATACCTTCAACAATCATAGTTTTATCACTAAGTATAACAGCGACTGCTTTAAATTCAAGAGCGCCAGCATTACGTATCGTAGCTCTGAAATGTATATCAACGACAGATTGTTTTGCCAAATCAATATGTTCGAACGAAAAATAATAGATCGGATATAAATTCATAAAATCTAACTGTGATATTTGTAATCCAGTATCAACATTTTGATCTCGCCCCATAAAACTTAACAGGCGATGATATACACGAGCTACTGATTGATGTTCCTCGTCAAAATTTAAAGATATATCTTCGGATGGCTCTTGATGTCCGTTTATTCTTAATGATACATTAGTTGCATTATAATTTTGAAATATCATCCTAGATTTTGTTGATTATTTGTTCGAACAGCTGACTGAAGAGCAATAAAGACATGTCTAGGCCCAGAAACACCTTGCTGTGATGATATCTGCCGGGTAAAAAGATGATTTATTCTAATATTAATACTGTCGATAGACGTTGATAACCACGACATTACTGATTTACCACCCTGATCCATAAAAGAAAGCAACTTATCCTCTTCAACTATTGATGGAGTCATTACCGGCATCCACAGGGAAAGTTTAGATAATACTACTTTACTGTCATCTCCGGCACCAGCACCAGCTTCTCGCCAAATAGCATCATTACTATTACCCTTTCGATAAAGAACAATTGTGTGTTTGGCTCCAAAAATTACTTTTCTAAAATTTCTACAAAACCCAAATATATGAGATAACGGAATTGCACACGAAAATCTTATACGAACACGTGATAACATTTTATTACGTGTGGAAAATCCCAGATTATCATTGATATCTTTTAGCGTTGAAAACGCAGCACCTGGCTGAGCTATTGTTCCTGGTACTTGAGCAGCCCCGGTATTTTGAGCTAATTGTACCTTAAGAAATTGTTCATGATAAGGGTGGTCAGAATTATCCTTGGCAAACATCATACCTGGGTCGGTTGATCTGGGAAAATCATCTGAGTATCTAGCCAGGCCTATAATTGTTGTAGCAATATCAACATTTTCGTTAATTGATTCAATCTCTCTTCCATCAATCATATATTTAGCGCTATCAAATAACGCCATAATACCGTTATTGACAAATCCTATTTTGAAATCTACTGCGAACGTGTCAACAATTAAAGGACCAGGAGTGGGATTAACTCTTATAATTTCACCCTCAACCTCAATAAACGCCTCACAAAGCAGAAAATATCTACTTGTATCATGGACCTGTAGGTCAATTCGACCAACCGCATTTGGTAGTATTGCGTCGTACGAGTAATATTGATAATCACGTATCGACGTATCTTTACTTACAGATTCATTCATGTCAAATGCTTCATTAGATATCCGCGTAAACATTTTATTATAAAGATTATCTTCTAAAAGGAAGACCACTTCCCGATATAAAACTAGTATTTATCATTTTATTTGTTTCTTGATCGACCAATTTATTAACTTCCTGATCGACTAATTTATTTGTTTCTTGATTTGCTAATTCCGCTAGTTTTTGATTTGCTGCACCGTTTATTATCTTACTAACGTCGCTAGGCATCACAGCGGTGCTGGGTAATTCAACCGGTTGTTTTTTCTGCGTATTAAATTTAATATTCTGTCCCTGACAGTGTTAAAAGTTTTACCGGCAATATCACTAGTAGCAGCAGCGGCTTTATCACGAACAAAACTCATAGCTTTCATTGATAATTGTTTAGCAACAGATCCGGCTTTAGGAGCTATTCGTGTAACAAATCCTTTAACAACTTCACCAAGTCCATTCAACCGAACATTTACTACTCGAACTTGCACAGGTCTACGATGATGTTTGTGAACGATCATTTTATTTAATTAATTATTTATTTAACAACTAATCGCTGTGATCGTCAATAAATTCATCGATGAGATTTCTATAAACGTGAACATCCATGATACGACCGCGAAATAATCGCTGACAAATATCAGTTGCCTCGTTAATTATTTCTGGTGAATTATTTCCAGCTCGTTTTCCCCCCATAATAACCTCTAACCGAGATACGTCATTAACAACGCTATCAGGACAAATAAAATTATAACCGCTACCAGTAACAGGTATTTGTGGTGATAATGAAGATTTAAGTCTTTCATTTAAAACTTTAGTTTCAAACTCCTTAAATTCTGGATCATATAAATCTATTTTAGTTCCCTTGGAAGTATAGTACACTGCGGGAATCCAATCAGAACGAGATATTAATTTATCCCATCCTGGGTTCAGATATTTTTCCCTATCATTATAACCACGCACAGCAATATCAAATAATTGTTCACCCGATTGAAAATATTTTAAAATTTGTTCATTAAACACACAAGCAGGGTTATTAATTAGTTGTTGTTGGGAAGGAGATAATTGTGGCAAAGGTTGTCGTTGCCGCGGAGGTTGTTGTTGCTGGGGAGGTTGTTGTGGACGAGGTTGTTGATATCGCGGAGGTCGTTGTTGCTAGGGAGATAATTGTTGTTGCTGAGAAGAACCAGTTATTTCCCAGATAGTTGGTAAATGTTGACCTAGTTGAAGCGGATATAAACCTCTTTGATGTGCTAAATGTCTTCATTCAAGTCCTTCATCATAAAATTTCTTATAATCTTGACCCTGTAAATCAACACTTTTATCACCTCTAGCAGCACCATATACGTATAAGTGCCAATCACTAGGTATTGCTGCTGCTGAAACATAATCTGGTTTTAAATATCTTTCTCGTACATTAAGACCTAATGCAGAAACTCGAATTGCATTTTCTCGATTACTTCTAAGAACACGAAGAGTTTCATCGATGAAAAATTTACTCGTTGGATATTCTTGTTTTTGTGAAGGTTAAAGTTCCCCTGGAGAAAGTTGCCTCTGTTCTGATATTTTTAAGGGTGGAGGAAGTCTATATTGTTCTTGATCTTCTTCTTCTTCTTGAGGAACCTCCTTGGTTTTTCTTCTTTTTTGTATTTTTAGTTCCTTTTCTTCCTTCTTAATATTTAGTTGACGTTCTCTTTCTAATTCCATTCCATATCTAAATCTTCTGTAAATATCATCACCAGGAATTAATCTTGGCATATCAAATTTATATTTATACAACCAATCACCCCAGATTTTACGATTGGGGACTTCTTTTAAATGTTCTGGTTTTAAATACATTGCTCTCCTTATAAAAGACGAATCTGCAAACACACCAAAATGTTCTACGCCATCAACACCTTTAATCAAAAAATTTTGTATCGTTTCACCACCCGCTTCGTTAAATTTTGATTTAAGAATTTCAAGTTCAGCATCCTGAGGTTTATACACCATTTGTTTACCTGCAGGTCTACCTCGAGGTCCAGCTGCAGGTACAGGTGCAGGTGTAGGTCGAGCATGTTCTTCAATTTCTTTCAATACCGGAAGAATACCCTTTTTTCTCACATCTGGATCTTTAACATCTCCAAGTAGGACTTTTTCTGTGGTTGCAGTTATTGGTTCAAATAATTCGGTTGATGACTCTCTAAATCCATGTTTTGCATCCTCATATGTTCGTATTTTTCGTTTAACAGAATTTCTCACTGGAAGATATTTTTGTATTGCTTCACATCGTTCTCGTGCTAATCTAGCAGAATGTGGTTCTCCAATATCCATGAGTATTTAATATACAAATAATTTCAATTTATACAAATAAAAAAAATTACGAGTTGGTCTTGACCGAATATTTTAAATTTTTATTATTTTTTTCATCGATGTATCACTGATACACATGGAATGTCACATAGGTTTGCTCGATCAAAAATAACACCCGGTAGCAGCCTTTAAATTTGAAAACAAAGGTTTCCAAAAATAATTATTTCATAGGAGCCTTCAAATTTGGAAAAAAACCTGGTCTGTTCGCTCCTTCTGCTGCTCACTCGACTCAAAACATAGTGTGTAAAATTCACAATATTGTGCTGTCGGCTTGCGCATATCGCTTCCAAATTACTGACCGAAGATAGCATCAAGAACACAGAAAACAATATGGATAAACATGTGTATTAATGGTAGTCCAACGTTCATAAAACATTTTGCCAAACTAGATCGGGAACCAAGAAAACTGAATAAAAGTTTTCATGCAGATATTATGCACGGATTTTACGACGGACAATATATTCTAGCTATTCATGTGAGCTTGTTTATTGTATCTCCTATCTAACTATGAGCCATGCACATTTTGATAAGAAATACACTGGAAAATATCAACATTGATTTTAGTTCATTCAAATGTAGTTAGAAGCATAATAACGAACAGTCTACATGGTAAATAAAACATAATACCATTTCTTTCCTACAATTAATCGCATTAGAGGTAAATCCAACAAGTTATGATTGAGTCAATAGGAAATAAAAATAACCTTCGTATGTTCTTGTTCATGGCACCAGTCAAGCTTCAAATTTAGTGTTTCTCGGTGTATAATACATGTGCATGCTGGCTGAAGTATAAATTATGTGAAAGAAGAAAATCAGATAAATTTTTAGTTTGACTCAGAGGCAAATTATCAAATATGTCACATTCTGTTCTCGTTTAGTCAGTACCTTTTATTTCTCTCTCTCTCTCTCTCTCTCTCTCTCTCTCTCTCTCTCTCTCTCAGCTTCGTTACTTTTGCCTGTCGTTCCTCCTTCTTGCTAGCTTTATTTCATAATGGCCGTATATCCCTTGTTTTCTACTTTTTCTAAGGACTCGATGATAACAGTCGTCAATTTTTCACTAATCAATCAATTATCACAAACATGAAACTTTAAAGTTACAACAGACTTCACTAAGTGAAAGGCATAACATTAATAATGTTACATACAAGAGGTATCTTTAGTGAACGAATGAAACAAACTAGAATAATTTTCCTCTAATTAATGCATGCCCAGCAATATCTCAACTACACATTTACATCACAATTTCACTATTGCCTGCCCACCTCACAAATGCATTGTTTCTCCTTAATACATTTCCGTAACGTAGCGCCGGTACTTAACTACCATACAATACAAATCACAACTCAAACACCAAATACCTGGAGCTATTTTTCCTACGCTACCTTAAGTCAGTCAAATCATGATTTTAAGCGTCATTTCGCCTGTAACTCTACACCATATTTACCATCATAGTAAGGATAAAAGGCGTCTCCAGATAACGGGACTGTCCCTTTCAATCATTAAATTGTACGATTTACCAGTCACTTTCATGAATACTGCACATGATGTCACACAATCGATCCACACGATTAGATTTTAACAGGGACTATTTGGCTCCAGGGACACTTATGCGGCTCCGATATGTGCTCACTTAAACTAAACAATGCCATCATACAAAATAAACTTTTGGTGTGTTTAATATTGAAAAGATCTTATCATGCATTGGCTTATTAATGAAGGGGATTGCACTAATATGGTGATTTCTTGTATACCAAAGTTAAAAATGTGTGGAGCGTTTTAGATTCTAAACCCTGGTTTTGCCAATACAATTATTTTAACTGAAGATTGGCATGCAGATATTTGATTATTTAATTTTAGAAAAAGGGATACATTCTTAGTATTTTCAAACAATTCTGACAATTCAACTTCGTCAAACTCCTGGACACTTATTACTTATATATCCAACAAACATAGAAAGATTCAACATTATAATTTTAATTTAGTTTATTAATATGGATGGGAACTATGTGCATGAAATGAGATTACTGCAGTATTTCGATTCAATTGATTTTATTTTGAATCATGATGCATACTTAGTGATGTCCCCTTTTTGATTGTATAATTTCCAGTACTGTGTATATGTGTGTGTCCCCGTTCTGATAGTAAAGATTCACATACAGTGTTTCTTGCAGATCAACCAAAAATCAATTAGAAATGACATGTATGTATCAAATACATATTAAAATGAGTCTTTATCCGTCATAATTTGTTACAATAAAAATGTCCCCGTTTTGATGTTAAAAATCATTATGTCCCCGTTTGGTAGGTTTTACAAGAATATGTGTGTGTGGGTGTGTGTGTGAGTGTGTGTGTGTTTTGGTATTCTTGCAAGGATCTGAGTTTGAATGCACACCAACATCTTGAGGACTGGACTACATTGTGTGGACTTACACACCAGTCCTCGAAATGTTGAGAATGATATTACGAGATGAATTATGCGTTATTATGAAAGTCCTCAAAAAGTAGGTAATGTCTGACAGACATTTACACTCAGTGTATATTGTTCACACAATTTGCGACTCTCCTTTGGCTGTAGACTGGTGTGCAAACACTTAGCAAATAAGAAGGCGCGTGACTTCTGACTGTTTGTCATCCAATGAGAACATCTCTACTGTGCAGCGTCACTGTAAATGTCGTATACCTATGAATACGACTATAAAATAATTACTAGGATTATTAGTGATTTTTAGAAAGAAATAATTTTGTAAAATGGAAAACTGGTGATGCTAGCAGAAAGTGCATTATTTCAAGCCCGATGCGGCTGATATATATATATATATATATATATATATATATATATATATATATATATATATATATATATATATATATATATATATATATATATATATATATATATATATATATATATGCGGTATTAGTGGCGCGTGATTTGGTGTGCATGGATTTTACTGCTTCTAGACTTGATGCACCTAACTTGGAAGATGGCAAGACGTAATCGATCGAACTGGTAAGAAACAAATAGATGCTTTTTAAAATTGTTTATTAAATTATTCCTAAAGAGCTGTTCGTTCTTTCATTAGTTATTATCTGTGACAACTTGCTTGTATCCACCCACAGGGGCTGTATCGTTGCTTAAAAATTGACCTGTCATACATCTCCTGTATAATACACGTACTATATAATAATTAAGGTCTTGATTATTATATTCGAATGTCAAAACAGTTCACATTGATGTCATAAGAGTTGGTAAACGAAGAACCGCTTCTGTCTCTCTCTCTCTCTATATTTCCTTTTTAACTTGATTGTCGAGAGAGAATATTAACCTTTTAGTAGAAGAAGAATATTGCGCTTTCTCTTGTTTGCTTTTTTTAATTCCAAATTTAAAAAAAAGAAGTCAGATAGGCAAGGACAGGAAAACGGAATACCCCTGTGTCAATACCTGATACCCTTGAAAAGTAAATGGTTGGTCCCTTTCAAGCTAGTACAGTTCTCATTCTTGATGAAACAACATATCCCCAACATAAAATAAGGCTCTGTACATGACAGACTTGTTCATAAACAAATTTGATTACTGTAGTCTGAATCTTGACTTGGTATCTCACAAGCAGGAGTGTTCCAAAATCACGTTCTAATGAACTAGTCAGCTACAAAGTAAGACCTAGTGATTCTCAGGACTATGCTGGTTGGAGGTCCTTATCTCATCGCTGCTTTTGTAGCCGGATTGGTCTGAATATTAAGGGACGTAAACATACATCATTACTCTTTTCACTGTCCTATCACGTCCGTCTTTACTTTATCTTTGACCACACACCATCCGTTGCCTAATTGCCAAGCCCACGTGTGACTGTCAGCATATTTATAGATAGATATAGCTCCCCCTTTGGTTGTACCCCGTCAATAGCAAATCTTTAATGTGATACAAAGTGCACAGAACTAAGTCATTTTATTCATTGAATTTCTAACCTGACTGATCCGAGTGGCAATAATAGTAGCATCATCCGCACCTTTCAAGCTTAACGGTCTTTCCATACTATCATTGCAGCATATTGCATACACTATGGGTGAGTCTCTTTTCCTCAGACAGCATAGTGATGTAGCTCATCCTGTTCGGTAACTGCTGGATAATTCCGTAAATTACCATAATGTTGAGAGTTTAGTTTTATATCTCTTCCCACTCATGATTATGCAAATTACACCGCTTGTTAAATCCACGGGAAAGGCAAATTTGTATTTTTCATTTTTTTGTGTGTGCATGATTTGACATTGTAAATATCGAAGGCAGACAACATAGCATTTTCCTTCTATGTACATTTATGTGTAGTCCTGCATATACCACTTCACTGATAATGGACTTGTCTGTTATTATTGAATGGGATGGCCATGTCAGCATGTGATATATGAGAGCACTTTCACATCAAAATGTATATTCCTGCAGAAAATTAATTCTCAAATTTGGAAAACACTGCATATTGCTATTTATACTTCTACACTTCCACACTAAGCCCTAACAAACTTTATTTAACTTAGGACTATCTCGTGCATATATACAGTAGTCAGCAGCATAGCCATTGCTTACATCAGCGTACATTGTTGACAACAGCTTTCTTGGGCAAATAGGTATGTTGTAATATTTGTTTCACTGACGTTCTGTTACTGTGATACAGAGCTTTTGACTATTACATGTGCTATCTCCTTGCTATTATTAGCACATGATTATTAGTTAGCTTAGATTGGACATCACAAGATGTCACTGTCCTGTGCCATACACGTATTATCCATACACAGAGCTAGGTGATATTTTCCCACACACAAATATTGGTGACATCATCTATAAATATATGACTCTCAAACTAACCTAGTTGAGATTTGTCAAACTTCGCACCTTCACACAAGTCTACTACTCCCAGTGCCACTATTGCAATATATGTTCCAGTAGAAAATACTGCTTAAAGTAACAACAGTAGTACATAAAAAACTCTAATTTACCAGAAAAATGAGACAAAATACTCACTTTACCATTCCTAAAGTTTTTCTTATATTATAATTTTGTATGGGGAGAGATTTTGTCTCGAAAACAAAAATAATAAAATTGTGGGAAAACCATGATGGTATAATAATACAATTGCTTACTTGTTAGTAACAAAATAGCCTATCAGATTTAGCTTTTGACCAGTTTTTAAAAATAAATAAATGGGCAATGTGCATATGCATCAATCATAACTCATTCCTCGAGAAGTGCATATATCGAAAACAAAAGACAAAGTTACAGGAGAAGGTTTGATTTAAATTATCTTTAAGAGAACTAACGTAAATAGGCCAGATTGAGTTAAATATCAAGATTATGTTAAAGGAAATTGACTTTTAAAGTAAAATTGCTTTTATCATCAGATTTAAGATCATACTACTTTCATACATAACAAATGTTGTTTTTGACGGATTTAATGCCATTTGTCTGCACAAGATCGGCTGTACATGGCGGCTAGTCTAACTCGTGGAGGAAGCACACTGGAAAATCTTAGGAAGAACCATCGACCCACGAGAAGCTGCTGGTAAGCTATCTCAAATACCCACGCTAGCCGAGCCAGAGAATCAAACCCACGCAGACAGAGGTGAGATGGCAGTGATCAGGAAGAGTAAGTGCTTTAGACACTGGCAACTCGGGGCCCCTAAAACAAATATAAAGGACTCTGATACAGCTATGAAATGTATTATAAAGATATTTACAGTAACAAAGAACCACCTAAGAAAATCGGTTACAACAGCTCTTAGGTGGAACTTGAGATTTCATTACAGTATTCTGAACAGTGTTGCTGATGTAGGTGTCCAATGTCTGTCACATTGCCAACACATGCTTAGTAGCTGACTGTTTTATGCAGAGGTTGGTTTGCCTCATCAAAATAGTTTCTAAGGACTTTGATGAGAACTTTACTAATTAAAAACAGGATAATTAGTGTAACAGTTTTTTTTATGACAAGTAACTTTTTGTCATGGAGAGATTCATTCTCATGAGAACTGGAAGATGTGTGTGATTTTGACATTTTAACAGAGCTTTAACAATTTTTCAGTCATATTGCTAGAACTGGGAGTTTATGTCTTTGACTCAAAACAGTGCATCATCAAAATATAATAAAATGCCCTTGAGATTTTGGAATTAATTGTCAAATGACTCTTTAGTTTGGAAATTTGTTGAGAACCTGTCTCCGTGTGTAATTAGGGCTTACCTTGTCAAAACAGTAGCATGATTGCTTCTATCTTGAGCTTCCTTATCACTGCTTTCTACAGAATCAAATGAATAGTGCATATTTATATTACATATGCAGAATTTAATGTGTTTTTATGATTAGCTGTATTTGAATCTAAAATGGTGTTTATGAATTAAGTTGTTGTCTCATTGAAGGCCCCGTTAAGTGGTCAGTAAAGAAGTTGTCTTACTTCCTAAACAAAACCGTGCTGGTGGCCAAGTAGTTGGAGTGTCTGCCTCGGATGAGGGAGATTATGGGTTCGAACCCCGGCTTGGTCATACGAAAGAGATAAAAATGGTACTAGCAGTTGTCTCGCTTAGCACTCAGCATTAAGTGGTTAGTACTAGAACTGGTTGGCCATGTGTCAGGATAATGTGACTGCAGGGTCGGTCTTAGTCTGATGGGAACAATTTTAAGTTCAATATCATTTTTAAAAAATTAAGTTCAACATCATATAAAACCATGTTTTAAAAATTAGTTTTAAATACCCTGTTAACAAGGGGTCAATTGCATAAATACAGGGGGCCCCACCAAAACGATCCGAATCTGGCCCCACATTTGATAAGGCCAGTGCTCTTTGACTGAGTGGGACAAGATGCTACACGTCTGTAGCATAATGCCTATTGCTAGACATCACTATAAACTTTCTCACTGCAGACATCATTTGAATATGACTTAAAATATTTTAAAGCTACATTAAAAATTCAAATCAGACACATTTCCTAAATAATATCTGCTGCATACATGTTCTGTTGTTTAATTGCTTTGGTCATACTGAAATTACCTTTACGCCTTTTTACTTCTGGAAATATATCCAGATAGAATCAAGTAGCTTATGTTTTTATATTTTTTTGAACCACTAAGAGTTATTAACCACTTTTTTAAAAGAAAATTTAAACTTAGTTCACCCATATTAGGCACATATCTGCTTCCATAACTCTTCAATCTACTGAAATGATGGTCAAACATTTTGAAGGAAAAAATACCTGGTTTTATATGTATATACTTCTGTAATGAGAAAGGCATCAGAGTAAATGTTGTATGATTATCACAGTTAGAATCAAATCCGAGCAGTTTTATCAATATGGACTGTATGAGTGAGATTCTTAAAAACTTGTCCTTGTTGTTGACTGCCAGTAGGTTATGCTATAGGTCAATGATTATTCAGGCAGTACATGGACCCTCCACCAGTATGTATCAGGGGTGATGCCCTACATGTTATGTCTGACTGGTACCCTATAGCAGCTTTTTATAATGCTTCTAACTTCTGTTGCATAGTAAAAACGTGAACGGGTTGTAGATGCAAATAAATTTAGATTATCCCGACTCACTGGAAGATATCAACATTGGGCTTGATACATGGTCCTATAAATAATGAATTGATGTAGAGCACACACTTTAGGTAAAAATGACAGCTTGAACAAATGGCATTCCAGTTAATTGGTTTAAATATAATCACTTTGATATTAGTGACCTCATTTTACATATTGATAATTTTTCTTCACATTGCAATCCAATATTTCTCATCATTTTTAAAAATAGCTGGAAGGATAATGTAGTTATTGTGCTATCCAAAGTCTGTCTGATTATTCTGCAGTTTATCAGATATGTATCATAAACAGACGGAGTGTCATGCACAGCGAAACATTTTCTGTCTGATGTGTTTTACGTATCAGATATGTAGTGTCTTTTTAGCTTCTTGAAATATGATGATGAATCGACATGCAAATATACATGTTAGCTCACAATTTTCACATATTTGATAGGTCCCAATTTTAAAGGTCAGATCATAGCAAGATATAAAATATATGGTCTTAAGTAACATAAAAGACTGTAAACTAATAAGCTTTGTAAAATTCAACGAATGATTTATTTCCATAGAATGCAAAGTGAAAATGTAATTAAAAGAAACTTATGGTATTATGTATTAAACCCCAAATAATCCTAGAATTACAGACACAAGTCCTAATCATTTAAAGGCCTGAGTAAGTTAAATTCAAAACTGAAGGTGTTGCTGTGTCTGTCGTAGCTTGTAGAGTGTTTACGTTCCAACAGTCTTTTGTTGAATCACAGTAGTATAGTACAAGGTTTGAATTCACTATTTATCCCAGTGATTATCTCTATCCAAGATTTGTGTCAGAGCACTTTTGTATTTCCAGAGAAAGTAATCACTTGAAATCAGTAATTTGAAGAAGATTCCAGCCCGGAATAAAATTCTGAACACAACTTATAATTCAACTTGAAATTGGTAGATATTAAAGCATGACTGAAACGTGCTATCAATTACAAGATTACATAGTACTCTACTTGACCTCAGGTAACAATTAGCAGTTTTATAAAATAAATCCTAATACCATATTGACAATACCTTCTAGAATGATACTGATGCTTACAAAATAAAAATGTTAGTTATTATTAGAAAGCTGAACCTGGACTATATTAATTAAACTAAAAGAAACTTCAAAACCTGACCCAGACCCAAACAAACGTATTTACTTCCTCTGTTAATAACAATCCTGATATTAAGCCTATACACATAAAGAATATTTAACTATGTATTATTTGTTTACAAATTTAAAAACAAATAGCAGTTCAGGTCAAACAAAAGGTGAACTCAATTGTGGACAAGGTCAAGTCCAACATATAATGTTACATTACAATAACATGTAATGCAATACAAAATAATTATAAAAAATAACAAGAATTGCAAATTAAATTTACATAACAGCAGAATTTCGTGAAGATAATATATTAAACTTCTCGCCCCTGGAGTTTAGCACTTGAAAAAGACTGATGTGCAATGCTTTAAAAAAACCCCAGATGTGATCAGAAAAAATACTAAGGCTGTAAATTCCTTTCTTCATGGTTAGCACAAACAACTAATTGCAAGAACCTGTGATAACTTGTATTGGAAGACGAGCTCATGCATTAAAGATATCCACTTAGCAACATATATAAGTTGAAATTACATGATTATAACCTGTTATTTAAATGTATGATACTAGATTTCTTGGACCTTTTGTTGTATCAAAATAATTATATTTCAGAACATTATAGCACGATCAGAAATATATTTGTTAAATACTACAAGCTTTCACATGAAAATAAAGAAATCACTGTAAATGCTAACATCTGTACTTTCAAGATTGTTTAACAAAAGTTGGTGATGGCTATTTCTCACAATATTAAACTGAGTTCATCTTAATTCAAAGCTAATTGTTCCAGTATATCTAAATCATATTTAGTTAATGGCGCATTATTCCATTTTTGATTTGATATGTTGCTAGAGATGTTAACAATTAAACTTACTGGTTACAACTCATGCACTTTATGGCTGTGATACTGAAGTTAAAACATTTACATTTGCTGTGCTTGTAGATGATATTCACTGGTAGCTCTTGCTGTTAAAAGAAATTAATAGTATGTTACAATAATATATTTGTCAGTGTGCACTCAAGACCGTAAATGTTAATGTTTCCTTTTGTCAGTATTGTTGTTTTTTTTTACATTGCTTAGAGTTGTTTCATTTAAACATGCATGGTACCCGGGGAAGACATTGTTATAAAACTATATGCCACGGTGCATTGATTTCATAGAGTTCATATTAAAATGATAAGAAATGTCTAAATTGTACCTTTGGGTGAGTATCAACTTTAAAAGTGCCTTCCCTGGGTTTCATGTATGTTTTAATGGAACAGCTCTTTAAGGTAAACAGTCGAATAATTCCTATTTCAAATGGTATCAATGTTTGAGGAATGTAAGATCAGAAAGAAAAAGGGAATATTTCGTTTTAGATAAAAAGAGCAAGTCAAGTGTGAAATCAACAAGGAAGAAAATGACTATAAACCATAGTCTATGGAGGAGAAGGCAGCTGTAGAACTGATTCACTACCAGTAAGAGGCAAAGAAGAAGGAGCGTATTATGGCAAGGTGTGCAGGGAGCCAGATTAATGGGATATTGCATACATTAAATGCACGTCTAGTAAAATTTTATTGCTCCAACCTAAGTTGGTCTGAATATTCTGAATGCAAAACTTATTAAACATCTTTTAGATGAATCTGTTTATGCAAATGTTCTGTTTGTAAGATGTATAAAATGTTAATCAACGAGATTATGTCACATCCTTATTCTTGACTTCTATTATGCACCTGTTTTAAGTGTGTTGAAAGGTCTGCTGCCCATGTTTCATATTTATCATTCTTTTGGACTTAGGGAACAAAATCTAATTGGAATTATATCGTAGATAACTTAAACTTTGTTTGCTTCTTTCTCTGAATATGTAAATTTAACATTATTTGAATTATTCAAATACATTTACTCTTTACAAAGGATTTTGTTTTGCTACTTGATGTTCCTTCCAAAATCAAATTGACAGTGTGACGTTTCATCAAGTTTGGAAGGAACTACCGTATCTGATTATAATAGATATTGTCCATGCAGACAGCAATGATAAATAAGATGATGGTTTCATGTAACAATGCAGCAGTATTGCAGATGTCTTTTGTGATGCCATATTTCCCAGGTTCTTCCTCCACCATTAATTCTGGCCGCCATGCATAGTCTATCGTGTGCTGAAAAATGGCGTTAAACCCAACAACAACAACAACAACAACAAGTATATGGCAGTTTTAAAATGGGACATTGCATACCTTAAATGTAAGTCTAGTACAATTGTATTGCTCCAACCTAAGTTTGAATGTACTGAAGGCAAAATTTATTAAACATCTTTCAGATGAATCTGCCTATGCAACTGTTTTGTTTCTTCAGATGTTTAAAATGTTAATTGACGAGATTATGTCACAGCTGTATCCTTGACTTGTATTATGCACCAGTTTTAAGTGTGTTCAAAGCTCTGCTGAAAATGTCTCATTTTTATCATTCTTTTGGACTTAGGGAAACAATCTAATTGGAATTATAGTGCAGATAACTTAAACTTTTTTTGCTTCTTTCTCTGAATATGTACAGATGAAATTATTTGAATTACTCAAATACATTTACACTTTACAAAAGAAATTGTCTTGCTTCTTGATGTTGATTATAATAGAGATTGTTCATGCAGCAGTATTGCATATGTCTTTTATGATGCCATTTTTGTCAAGACTCCTCCACCTAGGATGGAGTTGATGTCCTTTCGTTCATCTGTCAACACCCTTTGATTACCCTCAATGGTACAAATTTTTACTTCCTTTCACTGTAATAATATTGTAACCAACATTTTGAATGTTGTTCATAAGTGGGCTCAGTATGTAAGCTATGGTCAGCTTCTTGGGTTGCATCTTTTATATTAAACATTTTTGTGGAGATGAACATTTACTGTATGCGGTGAAATATGTGTCATTTCTACATGTCTATCTGGCTCAATTAAATTATAACTCATTATAACCATTTAATCTTTTTCTTTTTCTTCTCAACCTCCTGCTGCTATATATTTTTATATCTTTGGCTTCAAACATTATTGGGTAGGTGGCTATATCAGCTCAGTAGGTGGATCACTGCGTTTCGTAATCCAATGGTCATGAGTTCACTACACTGGAGAGGAAAAACAAATCCTGACTATACATCCTGAATAAGAACACTCTGACTAGACTGTTTCTCAGTTACAGGCAAGGCAATGTACCTGATAATAAAAGACTCTGAGTAGCTCATGTGTCCCTTAATATTTTAATCGGGAGTGGTTTGGTTGAATTGCCCACAGGTGATATAGAAACTTTCAACATAAATGGCTTATAATTCTCAATAATAAAATCAGGCTAATTTGTTTGATCCAACAAATGTATTGTTTTCAGTACAGGACTGTGACCATGACCTCTTAAAATAGGAGCTTTTGGAAAGTCTGTCTTTATTATATTGCTTACTTTTCAATCTTTAGCAATCAGAAATAACATGCACTTTCTTGTTGCAATATAGATCTATCCAGTTTCCAGTTTGAATTTCCTAACTAATATATGTCAGGTACCAACTCACTCCTCAAGATGCAATCCTTAGCCACATCATAATTATATTTTGTTGTAATGACAATGAAGTGTAGATTTTATTAGTTTTGCCAATAAGTACACTTTGCACAAATCTATTTCAATGCTCTCTTGGCCATATTGATCTACTTCCTCTTCTCTAACAATTGATACTAACCTAGTATTTATGATAGAATCAAAACACAAGCGAGCATGTAAAGGGAGGGTCGCCTTTCACTTTTCAGTTCTAATTTTATAATCTAAATTGCATTTCCACTTTTTCCTTTTCTCTTTGTATCTTCATCTCTCTTTTTTATTTCCATTTTCCTACAGACCACTCCGTTAGCCTAGTGGATAGGGCATCAGTCCTGGATGGGGGAGCTTGCTGGTTCGAACCCTGGCCGAGCCATACCAAGGATATAAAAATAGTACAGCTTCCGCGACAGGTGCTTAGCATTTAGAGTTTAATGTTGGCGCTTGTTATCCTGGTGTTAGGATAATGTGTCTTGGTAGGACAGCAGCATGACATCCCAGTGCTAGACATCACTATATACTGCCACGCTGCAGACAGTGTAGTGATATGACTGAAAAATTCTTAAAGCTATGATCAATATACAAATCACACGCACACACACACTCCATTGGCTTGGCGTCTCGTCTCTCTCTCGTCTCTCTCTTGTCTTTCTCGTCTCTCGTCTCTCTTTCTCTCTCTCGTCTCACTCTCTCTCGTCTCTCTCTCTCTCTCTCTTCATGTATCGGGGTGATATAATCCTAAACGTCCTAAATCAGTTGAGTACATTTCCAAAATAGTGATTTACCCTAAGATGTAAGAATGAGTACATTGAAATTCCAGTGAATAATTTAAAGAAATAAATCCTATGAAATATTAACTGAAATGCAACCTAAACTGAATCCTCAAAAACTGATGTCAAGACATGCAATAAAGAAGTTCTGTTACTTCTCCCATTGTACAAAACCCCCAAAATTTAATAACAGAACCAGGATGAAGGTTATTCTGAGAATATTCTTAGTTTTAAACACTGTTAGGTCTCTTATTACAACTTCAGTTAAGAACATGTAATGCAGCAAGTACACTTGGAATTCCCAAGAGGAACACAAGTGTCCAAAATTCAAACTCAAGTAAACGTTTATTTCAAGTAATATTTTTCTTAATATATAGCCTAAAATCATAGATAAATATTAGCTATGTATCATATTCTTTACACAAAACTAAGAGTTTTGTCAGGTACGTATTAAACTCAATTACTGACCAAGGTCAATATCACAATTTATAGATACGTAACAAATAATCGTAATGCCCCCCCCCCAAAAAAAAAACATATTAAATATACATTTCACGCGTTGTTACATGTTTTTAAAGTTGTGTTTTTATGTGTAAGCAGTCTCTAGAGTCTTGGCTACATCCAGCATTGGTATTGAGAGAAAAAAGTCCTTGGATTATACCACCTGTATAATACGTAGAAGGACAAACCACCACCAATTTCGCTTTTATTGCAAAATACCGCTGTAAAAATGGATCTTTTGAGAACAGTGAAAAGGAACATGAAGTTTACAGTATTATGGGGATGCCCTGCTACCATTGGTCCAAAAATGTATTTCAAACTGAAATAGAGTATGTTTTTAATCAAAGAGAGCTGAGCAAGTGAATGGAAATTTAGAACTGTACAGAACTCCGCTCCCATCCTCAGTCCAAAAATGATTGGTGCATAATTTAGAACAATGAAGAAATGAATCCCTAGCTATTGTCATATTCTTCTCAGGTAATGCATTGTTTCCGAGGTGGTATTTTACAATAAAGTTCAATGAAATTGTTCCGATATTCACATGCACGATCACTTTAGTGAACTATGCTCATTGGATTTATCATACAAAAATGTGAAGATAACACATTGTAAAGAAGCATTGTCTGCTGGTATGACTCGACCTTGAAGATTGCCATGAAAGTTTACCACACGTATTCTGATCGGTTCTAAATGAAAATGATGCCACTTAAACATTTAACATGGCCAACACAGCATCCATCTTGACAATATTGTTATCACTACTTTGAGTGGACAGTCGAACCAATATGAGGTTCTCACCAACAAACTTCTTGTAATGACTTGGTCCTAAATTAAAATGGTGCCGATCAGATGTTACGTAAGGCCACCATGTTAGGCAGCGTGTGACTTATTAATCACTAGTGACGTATGAAAATAACGATTCAAATACGAATAATCTCCGTTTTCTAAATGAATACACAATTTCATTGCAACCCTTTATGTTTCCGTGCTCAGAAACCTGGAGTGAGCGAGATAAAGAATTTGGGATGCATGAAAATCTTGAAATTGAACTTAAACCAAGTAACATACAAGTATATGGTTCGTTGTAACGGTATGTGTGCACTTGCCTTGGGATTTATATAATCAAAGATAGAAAGTTCCAAACCCTGTCGGGACCCCAAGTGGCCAAGTGGTCTAAAGCGCTCACTGTTACGGATCACTGCCATCTCACCTCTGACTGCGTGGGTTCGAGTCACGGGTTTGGCCTGTATTGGTATATGAGAAAGCTTGCCAGTTTTGTCTCGTAGGTCGGTGGTTCTTTTCGGGGTTCGAACAAGTGACCTGACGCGGATGCACTAACCAATAGTCCACCGGAGTTGTCCATGCTGTTGTGAATCTAATTTTTAGTTGTTGTTTCTTAAACTTATTATAATGTTCTAAAATCAATTATTATTAATTAAATATGAAAGTGTCCACCCCTTCTCTCTCTCTCTCTTTCTATCTTTGGACCATAGTAGCAAGATACGGGCGAAAATCTACGAAAAGACGAGCTAACAGTAGGATTTTCGTTTGTGTCATCCCATGATGTCTCTGGACTTATGAATGATGGTAAAAGTTAATTCAAGCCGACCAAAGGGAGAGAGAGACACAGAAAAATAGACATAGAGAGAGACACAGAGGGAGTTTATGGTCGTTAGTAATGTTATTAAAGCAGAATAATGATTAAAATCAATTGTAAATATATTAAAATATTTTAATTACCTCTTGTTTGTTCATCATTTTGCTTGGTTTCTGTTCCACACTAATTTCCATACGCTGATCCGTAAAGGGGTGATCATTTATGTCAATGATTGATCAAATCATGTGTTTGTAGTGCTCTAATTTCTTCATTAATACCATCTTTCAATTTTGAATCATAAATGTGTCTTATATTGATTTTATCAATGTAAAATGTAGCAATTCAAAAAGAAAACAATCAGCTTATAAAACTGTAAGTTGATTTTAAATAGCGCCAAAAGGCACATAATGCATTTTGTAGTGGATATACTTGGCAGGGATGTGAGTAGTTTATTTGCTCTGTTAATACACATTTGCCTGTAGTCAATCTTAAACTCCATTCAAAGTGCAAACCCATGTATTTACATGTGATATAAATATTGCATATGTAGAGTATGTACGTTGTATCAATTATAAACCACTCTTATACATTTTTCATTAAAAGGATGTTCGACAAGCCTTTTTTTTTTCTTTTAATGAAAAATGTATACAGCTTGTGGTACGCACACTTCATGCCCTAACACAACCATGGAAATATTGCGGGCTGCATTATATGCCGAGATTCCCGACCATAATCAATCGGCTTCTCAAAGATTATTTTGATGCTTGTCGCCTATTTTATAGTAATTATGTAATACTTGTACATGCTAATAATGTAACCCGTGTGAGATTTATTTTACAGGCATGCTTAATAAAGCACGTATCCATAATTATTATAGCCATTTATATTTCTTTAAAAGCCTAATCAATCATCCTAAACACTAGTAACCCAGTCGGTGTTTATCATCTATTGTATGGTTGTTTACGTGAAAGTCACATAAGGCTGATAACTCTTTATTGTGTGAAAAAGAAGTAAACGAATTAAAATAAGTGTACGTAACTCCTTGTCAAAAGTCAGCTTGTCAGAGAGAGTCTAAATGCATGTCACCGACTTCATGGTGACTAGATGATTATTGCAAAGCAAATGAACATGTCAGTATTCTCAAATCATTTAGTTTTTAGAACAAAGTATTATTCCATAAAGTCTAGCTTTCATTAATGTACATGTTGATCTGGTAGCATACCAAAGCGTAGTAAAGTGAATTTAATAACGGTTCCAAAAGCAAATCAGATGAACGCTTTAGAATTATTTTTTTTAATGTTTCAGTTCAATGCATTTAACCTACACACCCATTCTATCTATACTCTCTTAATTGTAAATAATTCAAAACCATAATATATTTATCTATGTATATACACTATTGTAGTAATATTACTTTTTTCCCAATTGACAGTGAAAATATCATTTGCAACCACCAAACTCTGCTTGAGTAACAATACTATCTTGCTATCTCCCAAACCTATGAAGTAATATTACCCTAATTCCAGGTGACATTGTAAAACTGCTTTTGTGATTACCAAAAGCTGATGTAGTAATAATACTACATTGTTAATTACCAAACCCATGTAAAACAATTACTATATTCGCAGGGAACAGTGCTGCACTGATTTTGTAATCTCCAACCCCTGTTGTCATAAGAACACTACGAACACTACATTGGTAAACACCAACATCATATAGTAATTTCCTTATTTCGATGTGAAAGTGTACTACTCATGTTGTTACCTCCACATTTCCGATTTAGTAAAAACACGACATTGGTAATCACAGAACCCATGTAGTAATATTGCCCTGTTTCCAAGGTAACACTGTATCAGTGAGTATGTGATCTCCAAAACTGATATGGAACTAATATTATATTGCCTGAAATCTATGCAGTAGCATAACCCTATAAATTTCCCGGCTAGAGCGGAACACTGATTTTCTCTTCGCAAAAGCCTGATGCAGTAATTTTGTTACAAGAATGATTTTTTTTAATACAGTAACATGACGACATTGTTACTCCTGAAACCCATCTTGTAATGATATTTCTTGCTGATGATGCTTTACTACTTTGTTAATATCAAGCACTTGCAGTAATATTACCCAGTGTCCAAGTCAATAGTTCAGTACCATCGTTTTGATCTTCCCAACCACTAGTTGGTGCTACATGTATTACTACAAGTCCAACATTTACTGCTATAGCCATAATATTACTTGTTAGTGTATCATTTCTACATTTTTAATCTCAAAATCCTTTTATAATAATGCTCTGTTTCCAAGGAAAAATGCAAGAAAGTTTTTGCACCTTAAATGACATTGAAACAATGAACATCCCTTATCCCCTACCAACAAATCGTGCCACAACAAATTATTAAAACTTAGTATTAACAATACTGATCAAGATTAAGTTCTGGACAAAAAAGGTCTTGTATACATGACGATTATGTCAAGGAATAAATATATACCACTTTCAACAACCTTTTCTCTGGTCGACTTTCAGGACATGCTGCCACATTTCATTCGTGACAAAAGTTCTCTTCATTAGAGATAAACTTGACAACACAATTTTAATTGACTTGTTTTCACTATACCGTTGTGACTTAGAATATACACTGCAAACTTTAACAGCATTTAAATCTGTCTCTATGGAGTTAGTACATACAATTTGGCCAAAACGATATACAGGTAAAACGTATTATAATGCGATTCCTCTTCAAACGCGATGGCAGCATAGCTCCCATTTTTTAATTTAAGGTGACCAATCTTTTTAATACCCTAAAGACATGCTTTCGTAGAAAGCCGATTATTCGTATCCCTAGCAGAATTCTAATCCCAACACTCCGTTTAATGTTGCATTAACTTTACCGTGCACCATTTGTGCCATCTTGGCATGTATACAATTCAAAACTGAATTATAATTGATGTCCGATTAAACTCGGCAAAGAAAACAAACAATATATGATCAAAAGGTTAATTAAAACTGATGACACTGAAATTTCAATGCACGTTTTGCATGGGGAAGTTTTACGAAAAATGTGTTAACATGAATCAGCATATATTGCGATGTTATTCGTTGGACCCCTAGCAAATCACGTAATAACAGGTTTGCCTGTATGTCTTTCCTATATATATATATATATATATATATATATATATATATATATATATATATATATATATATATATATATATATAATGACTAGCATATATAATGTACTATGCGCTTCAAATATTGGGCTAAATCACTTCAAACAGTTTTGTGAATTTATTTAAAATTTACTTTTTGTTTTTAAACATTATAAATATTATAATGATAAGTATATATATATAATATTCTAAGAACTTCATGGACTAGGCTAAATCAACTCAATTAGATGCACGAATTATTCTCAGAAATCTCAGAAAATATTATTAAATCCCATCATGTACCTCATTTGAATTACCATAATTATGATATTATCATTATACCAGATTTACTGGGACAATACTTGAGATGAACGTATTCTTGTCATTTTGAAGAATTTTAGACCAAGTCATTCAAACTTTCACAAAAAGTTATTTTGACATTATTCTTGCTAGGTCCATGTGTTATACGTTCTATCCCAGCTTGTATCCCATCTGAATACAGTCTTTTTTTAGCAATGTACAGTCTGCATATTGCCCTCATCATAGTACTGAAATTTCACCTCAGAGAATAGTTAATGACCTTCGTTCTGGTCTGGATAGTGGAAAGATTACTCTGAATCCTCATCCTGCTTGACTTGTCTGAAGCGCAATCGGCTAAAATATATTACTTCACCATTGCCAGCATGTATTTGGTATTCACAATACAGCCTTACTATGGTTCAAGTCCTATTTAGTCAACCCAGTTGTTCTATGTTTTGTTAATTTCCACAAGGCTCTCTTTCTCGGCCCTGTTCTCTTCATTATATACACTCATCCGCTCTCAAATGTCATGATTTTACTTCTGGTGTCACACCATTTGTAAACTGGTGACTCAAATATACAAATCTGCCTGCCCAAATGAAGTCGAGGCTACTTTCCTGGACATAGAGAGGCGCATTTCTGATGTGAAATCATGGGCGACATATTATAAGCTGCATATGAATGATGATACAACTGAAACCAGCCTGATTAGCACATAAAAACATCCCTCATTCACATCCTTTACCACAAGCAATAAGCATCAGCAAAACCAATGTTAAATTCACACAGTCAGTATGAAACCTATATGTCATTCTTGACAGCACGCTCTTATTACACCAGTGTATACTGAACATATGCAAGAGAGCACATCTGGATACCAGATGCATCATCTCAATTCACAGTTTTCTTTCAGCTGATGCCACTAAAACACTTTTGTTTTCCTTAGTAACAGGAATGGGCTATTGTAATTCACTTCTACATAGTTCATCTCAGTATCTACTACAGAAACTTGAACAAGTTTAAAACACGGCTCCTGGGATAATCTAAAAATACAAAAAGCTGAGCACACCTCTGCCGTGCTCTGTAGCCTTTGCTGGCTTCCCATTCAGTCCAGAATCAAAAACAAATATGTTCACTATGCTATATTTCATTTACCAGCTCCAGTCTAATATACCGATCTGACCTCACCCATGTGTACTCCACATCTAGAAACCTACACTCGTCTTCTGATACCTGTTGTTGTTATTATCATAGGGTTTAAAACCATTGTTCAGCACAAGATAGGCTATACATGGACAATTTTGGAATCCCCACCTGAATTAGAGGCTTCCAATCTGGACTGTTTATGACAATGCCTTTAATCTTCTAGTTAAGTTCAGGTGAGGATATACCTCTGCCACTTTGTGTTTAATCCTAGTTGAATTTAAGAAAGTTATTCAATCCAATACAAGAAAGCTGTGTGACAGGCTACTAAATTTTATAGTTCAGATTCCAACAAAACAATCATCCCTTACCAGCTTACTTCAACTCAGTTGTAACTGATGAAATTAGCCTCTATTTAAATTTGAGCAATCTCTTCATGAGTGTTCTGAAGGACTGATCTAGCTTAATTTTAAATTTTATACAAACCAGCTCACAATAGCCGGAGTTGGTTATAACATTCAGCCAGTATGCAGACCGTATAGAACATCTCCAATCATATCTATATTTCTGAGCAGTGTTGGAGGATTTGTGAAATATTATTAAAACATGCACTGATTCATGTATCCACATGCAGAATCACATAACCCATATTTGTTCTTCAAAATGCTGAGAGGAACTAGTAGTTTTACTTTGAGGGATTTTGGACATTGTTGGACAGACGTAACATATCAAAGTCTATAAATAGTTTATTTTATGAAATCAGAAAATATTTTTGTTGATACTTCATTGAGGAAAATATTAAAATAAATCTCTCTCTCAATTAATAATATAATTAAGCCGCATTGGATTTTCTCATCCTCTTAACGGGCAGCTACTGACTTGCTATGACGATCAACAAGCTCCCAACTTACTAGCCATGTCTGCCTAACTGTTTATTTTTTAGTACATTAGCATTCTCCATATCTTTATCTATAAACAAACTAAAAAGCTTGCTCCATTCCATGGAAATTAATGAACCTAATATTATCCTTATACGTTAGGAATAAAATGAAGTTTATTAAAGTATATTAACAATATAAACAGTTTTGTTCTTGTTGTTGGTGTTATTTTGAGGTTTAATGCTATTTCACAGGGCAAAGTTAGGCTCTTAATATCAGCCAGTATAACTAGTAGTATAATAACATAGCAAAGCCACAGTGTGAAGCACCAACTCAAGGGAAACTACTGGCAGCTTTCTCACATACCCACACTGGGAATGCAAAATATTCAAACTCGCATTTATTTTAATGTTCACTCTTTTGTTGTAAATTTAGTTTTATACAATCAGCTTTCGAAAAAGTTATTTATGTGAGGGCCATAAACAGATAACTGTTTCAGGTTCAGTATGTGAAGGTATTGAGGGGAAAAAATGATTTAATGTTCATATTTTCTTCATTTGTACCAAACAAAATGTTTGTGTCATGCAAGGAAACCATAAAGTTGTAAACATCAGACAGATGTCTATTTTGGTCCTTACAATGGCACATATACCAGTGTTATAGAAGCAAGACAATCATTTCCATATAATAAGAAGATTTTGCCAAAGTCACTAGCTTTGTAGAATAAATGCATGATAAAAACATGTTTTCGTGATTAAAGTGGCGTTTTGTTCTTTTCCAATAAATTGGACTTAAGTTGTAAGTCACTGAATAATATAGTTCCAAGAATAGAATGTTTTATCCAAAGTACTCCATTATTTTTGGCATTTTATCTGAACTACATATTGACTTTGTTCATATTGCCAATCTCTGAAATAACCATGCATTATTAAAAACTCTGAAATCTTCCTTTAATCCTCACGAACAATATTGCCCAATGTCCTATGAAAATACACATATTGTGGACAAGAATACAAGGATATGCGTTAAAAATTGCTCTACTCTAAAAAAATAAACGCTAAACATCCTACATGTAGTTTCTAAGATAAGGGAAAAGGTAATTGACTTGAAAATGTTTATAAAATATTATGTACTTGTCATGCAATATTGTTTGCTTGTTGGAGTTTTTCACTTTTTCCCAAAACATAAATGTATCTGGGAGAATTTGACTTGTGGCACATAATCTATACTTTCTTCATTTGTCATGTTTGGCTTTGTATATACAGAGTAACAGTCACACCTTTGCATGTAAGAATTGACATTTTTCAAAATCAGATCTTTATGACCAGAGACGTAAGTCCACTGTGACATAAGATTAGAGTGTTTGGCACATTAGTAAAATCCACAAGTGTTATTAATTTAATCCCTTCAATGTTGACACCCATACACTGTACAACGATTTCACATAC
Source organism: Sinohyriopsis cumingii (assembly GCA_028554795.2). NCBI lineage: Eukaryota > Metazoa > Mollusca > Bivalvia > Unionida > Unionidae > Sinohyriopsis > Sinohyriopsis cumingii. The sequence goes on from CM068824.1 coordinate 130,927,085, forward strand.
CCGTTTTACTCAACCTGAAAAATATATGATACCATAGTTTTGACTTGACTTATTTACTAATGTTTGTAGTAAGAGCGACTTGACAGTCCCTAAAATCACTTACTTCACATAAATTCATACAATAATATAGGACTTCGATGCATCAGTGAATGTGCTAAACACCGTGAATGGACTATTGTTTTTGGAAAACTGTTTTTCAAACATATAAAAGATATAATGTATATAATGCTTAAATTACGACATCTACTACTACTTCTACTGCTACTAATAATAACAATAATACTAATCTCCTTTTAAGCTTTCTTTGTCAGAGATGTGAAAGCCAGCAAAGCCACAAATTTATTTAGGAATACTTTATTTAAAAAATATTTCAAAATAATATTTTTTAAAAACTCTTTTTGACTAACCGTAGCGGCCCTTCCATAAAGTATTATTTTTGAAAGGTAAACAAATATGGAAATAAGATGGAAATACAATTCTCTCAAAGGCTATATCACCTTTCATGCCGACAATTTTTGTTATGAATTCAAGATCAGAACATTTTGTATTTTTAATTGCTGAATTTTGAAACCATATCTGATATTCTACAGCAATAACATGATTTTCAATTTGACTGCTATGCTGGACATACTGGAAGACATATTTTCATCATTATCATTTCGGACCAACAAGACGTCATGATGCCTTATGATGGAAATCCCATTTTGATATAACTTTTTATTTTCAAGATGGCTACCTTGGTGGCCATACTGTATATAGTATTGGCACCATTTCCAATTTGAACGAATATGAAATCATAAGAAGTATTGTGGTGCAAAAAAATTAGAGATAATACGATTTTTAAGATAGCCATTTTCATTTTGTAACCAACTAGACTGCACAGTCTTCAATAAAAACCCCATGCTGATGTGACCATTCATTCAGGAGAAGTGATATGATTTGTATGATTGCCACTGTAGTCAACTAGAATCAATTCATAATAAGTCTTCTGGTAAAACTCCCATGGCAATATGTGTTTCCATTTAAAAGGAGTAGCCATAACAATATATTTAAGATACTGCTATAGCAGCCATAATTAGACAGTATCACTGTCTTTAGGACCAACTGGATTTCATAAGAGCAGTTTTATTAGAAAACTTCATGCTGATAGGATCATCCATTCAAGAGAAGTAGGAACAACTAGATTTCATAAATGCCATTCTGGCTGCCATATTGGACATCCATCCAGCACCATATTTTTTGGGGCCTAACTAGACCATGGGGTGATTGTGTGTGTAAAATTGCATGGCATTATTTCGAGTAGATGAAGGAAAGTAGTGATAACAAACTAGAGTTAACAGGTGGACAGGCAATGTACAACATATCATACATAAACACACCTGTTCTGTGTCAAATAGTGCTACATTTGATGCTATGTCCTAAAATCGTTACTCCCATGTAACATATTACTAACGCGGTACAGGTAATGAAATTTTGCCAGGCACCCGGCAAGGTCAAGTTTCTTCAATCATATTTTGTGGAGTTTCTCCACACATCTCCTCTCACTCCGCTCTTTTCGTCAATCACAAAATTATATTTCTTGTTTATTTTTTTTAAATATTTTATTGCTGAAGGGGTGGGGCGACCAACCCAGTAACATCACATTTTTATCTTAAAACCCATCCTGGCAGACACCTGTGCATAGTACAAAACATGATACCTACCATTTCTACAAATTACCATATAACTGTTCTTGGATGTTGTATAATGCTACTACATACAACTAAATTACTTCATTGTTTTTATTAGGGGTATGCTGTTTAGAAAAACAACTGTGTACACCCATTATATTTTATCTTTAGATAACTAAAACACTAGCTCCATTCCATGGATTTACATTTCCTAATATAATTCTTATGCGTTAGGACTGAAACATTTACATGAACTATATAATTGCTTGGACAATTATTGCAACAAAAGAGTGTAACATGATATCATCAAAACTAACAGACAACGAGAGCTTAAAAATGTTTATGAACTTGCTGCTGGAATATAAATTTATTACACATTAATGGAATATATAATAATAATAATAATAATAATAATAATAATAATAATAATAATAATAATAATAATAATACAAACAATAATAATATTAATAATATATTTTAGCTATTTTTATCATACATATTTAATGCCAACAAAGAGATTATATATTTAAGAATAATTAAATTATGTGATAATATTTTACAATAATCATGTTCTTTTGCCAATTGTGCTAACAAGCATTTCATCCAAAAGGTCCCATGTCAAAAAGTTAAAAATCCAAGTCCCATAGGTTATTCTAATATGTAAAAAAAATCTTGAAAAATTGCATAATATTCTAAATTTATAATCAGTGTATTTATTTATAACCGTTATAGCATGTCCAAAATAATAAGATATTAGTTATTTGCCATTGTGCTAAAATGAATTCATGATGGACATACCAACAAACACACATAATGGCAAAGACACATACCGATGGACATAAACAACAGGCTATTGAATAGAGGGTGAAGCGAATAAAATCAAACATGAATCGGAATACTCACATAATGTTGACCCTTTTTCTAAACATTTGGATAATTAGTTACTTCACTATATGAACGTTGGAAAGCAGTAACATGTTAATGTCTAGTAATTTTGTTTTGAAATAAAAAAGCATTACTTTATTCTTCTTATTTTCTGTCTCTTCTGTTGAAATAGATTCATCAGATATTTACGAATTTATAAAGGCCCCACTGGCTGCTAAACATGTCCTGTGTACATGTCTCGTACCACCATCACCCACCTAGTAAGCAAGTATGGACCAGGGTGACCCTGAAAATTAATTTTGGGTAGGAGCAAACATGTAGTGGTCAGCGATTACGTTTTACAGATGGAGGCCAAGTCATGTTTTGAGATGAAATCGGCTGCGGGGAAAATGGCCCTCCTTGCTCCATGTTCTGGTGCTCATGGTATGGACTTCCAATTACCAAAGTACTCAGTTGGGACTGTATGAACTGTGGTCAGATGATTCCATTAGCAGTATGGTGTATGTTGTTCATCTTTAATCTATAATAAACTAACACATTTGCTCCATCCTATACAATTAAGTTTTAATGATCATAGTATATTGCAACTGATTATCATTGCCTACTTTGATGGCTGAGAAGTGTCTATTTTGTTACTACTGGAAAACAATTTGCTGCACAGAGATGAAGTAATTGTTTTGTTGATGTTGTTGTTGTTGTCGTTGTTGTTGTTGTTGTATGGTTTAACGCCATTTTCAGCACAAGATAGACTATAAATGGCAGCTAGTTTAATTGGTGGAGGAAGATCCCTGGAAAACCCCGGAAAGAATCATCGACCCACGATAAGCAACTGGCAGGCTTTCTCACGTACCAACGTTAGCCGAGGCTGAGACTCAAACTCACGCAGACAGAGGTGAGATGGCAGTGATCCGTAACGATGAGCGCCTTAGACTACTCAGGCACTCGGCGCCCAAAATGAAGTGATAATAATAATAATAATAATAATAATAATAATAATAATGATAATAATAATTTCTTTTGAGAGTTTGTCAGGCACTTTACTGCTAGTCTTGAGTTTAAATTGATTTAAGAATAAGTAGGTAATTTATGTGAAAATATTAGGAAAAGTCAGGAGGGGCTTACTTTTAAAGGTGTACAAGCAGTTGAATGACTGCTGAAATATCCAGGTAATCTAAGAGTTTATTTACTTATAACCATGATAAATTGCATATAACTGTATGGTTCTTAGTCAAATAGTTTTATTTTGCCATTTTGCTAAAATTGATTTTAATGGCATAATTACGTACAGATATAAGGACAGATAAATGTTATGATGGCTATGAGCGAAATATAAATGTTATTTCTACTATCTCAGTGGTGGCATAAAAAAACACCGACATCAAATAATTGTATTTTTGCAACATTAACAATATTCCTGCTTTCCCAAACTGTCCTGTTTTAATTCTTGGCACATTTGTGCAAATCAACATTCAATGATACACAAAACGATTTGAAATTTCATAATGCGATGTTTTTAGCTTGGATTATACACGTACTGAGATCTCCATCTTTTGACAATATTTACAATTCTTTCATTATATACATATTAGTTATTTGATATAATTTAGAAGTATATTATGTGATTATTACAGTGTAATTCCGGCCGTTAACTGTCATTTATTTGGCTATATGATTTGATGCTCATACAGTTATTTTAACATGGGCCAGCCATATAAATTTCTTTACTAGCAATGTTCATTGTTGTCATTTTAATGTATTGTTCATTAGTATCCTACTTTGTAACTATGGATATAACCTACACCAAAGTCTGGAAACATGTTGAAATCATTAACTATGTTATGTACTTTAATGTTTAGTGTTTATGACATACAATTGATTTGATACATTCAGCGAGCTTAGTTTGATGTGTGTAGGATTCTTAATCCAAGTTGTGTGGGTTTGATACCTACCTATGCTGGAATGGGTCATGTTGTCTCGATGTGTCATATGGAAAAGCACTTGCCTTCAATTTTTGCATCGTGATATAGTCAATAATGTGTTGAAAGTAAGGAAAGTTGATACTGGGAAATGTGTAAAGGTATGATGTAATGATGTTTGCTGGGCTTGGCTGAAGCAGAATATTCTAAAGGATGAAACAGGACAGAATCTTCACTATTTATTTTTAATAGATTTGATTTGAACATTATATCGTTCCTGTTTAAAAGAAAATAGCTATTCTGAAATTATTAACTCAGTTAATTTGTAAAGATACAGGAATGGTCCCGGACCTGGCAGGTTACATTTCATACATACAGGACTGAATCAATGCTAATATAAGAAAGGGCACCAAAGCCATCCAGTATGTTTACATAGCAGAAACAAATATACAAGAGGTTACTTACTCATTACAAACATTTGGGTATTATCTTGGCTAGTGATTCATCATAGCACATACATATTCAATAGGTTTTTAAAACCTGGGAAGATTTTTCAAAAATTTAAAATGTTTTAAATTAAAACCCCAGATTAACTGTCTTTGGTAAAATTGTCACAATTGTTATATTTTAGTTGTTTTGGGCAAAATGCAGTCTCATTTTGTTGAGCTTTGGACTTGTAATGTCTTCATGGACATAAGGATTACTGTATAAAGATACATGTACAAATCTGTTTAAAGCATGACAAATATTCTTCCTTAGAAGATATGGAGATTTTAATACCAAGTTAGTGTGTGGCAGTAGCATAAATTGTCTTGTTTCATTTTGCAAATTTTTATTTGCATTCAGTACACAGAATGCTTCACTCAGCATACATTCGATAAATTCTACATTATTGAAAAGCAAATATAAGCTATCTATGTCAACGTTTAATAAAATGTATGACCATGCATGTGTATCCTTTTTGAGATACTTTTAGAGTGACATTTGCATGCATGTATATAACACACTAGGGCTGCATCAGTTATTCAATTCCTTAACTGGTAAACCATAATAAATTAACCAAACCTAAATTGTTAGGTTAGAAGATTTATGTTCAAAACTTTATATGCATCACATATGTAAGCCACATATTTAAACATATTTATACAATGCCATCAGATTGAATTCGTTGTTATATAGTTTCATATAATTTGTACACAATAAATATATTTTGATAGACAGGTGATCAATGATTTCTGTAAAGAAGTGATAAGACACTTTCTTAAACCATGTTTGTTCCAGTATTTTCTGACATCTGTACTATTTTGGTGAAAAGATTTTTCATTTATAAAAGCAATCCAATCAAGATTACAACATAAATATAATCATTTATATTAAGAAATAGTTCTGTGCTGCATAAGTGAGTATGTTGAGGGCAGACTGATGCGGAAATGTTCATACAGTTAACAAGGGTTTGAAAACAAAATATCTACAGCATCATAGCTTTTGAATACTACTTTTACCTAGTGTTTTATAAACGGAAGGCACAGTTCTGACCTGAGTAAGTATCAAAGTGTGACTTGTAGAATTAAGAGTATGATTCCCTGTCAATTTAACTACTGCTTCTTGGTGATAGTACATACATACATGCATGTACCCATGCACACATCCCCATGCACAGACAAAACAAACATACACTGTCAATAAAGATGTAGATAGAATACTGTCAATGGTTTGTGTGTTTGGAATTTTAGAATACAAAATGTTAAAAAATGTGAGGAAAAAAAAATGCAGTTGTGTTGTAATTGCCTAAACATTTAATTTGGACACTTACATATCAATACATATGCATGTATTTATATTTTATTTTCGTCACCAAATATTTTTGTTTAATTTTGATAAAAATACTTTTTCACCAAAAAAGTCTGAAAAGTCTACACCCAAGTGACCTGCACATTGATACAGCAACAACTGCAGAATGGCATAGGAACGTGTTTCTCTTTGCAGCAATTATAGTCAATTGGATTCCAGCAAACTGATAATGATGGTGTTGAAATATGATAGCCTTCATGTCAGAGTCCGGTAATTGGGTCTCTCATAAGGCAAACTGATATCAATTCTCTGGTCATATCTGAAACTTCATCCTCAGAGAAGTCAGACTGTAGGGCAAACTGGAGCCCAAAGATTAATGGGAGATAAAAAGAAGACAATGTTTTTCGTTCCAAAGACATCTTTCTTTTGATAAAAAAATGAAGACACTACAGATATCTGCAGCAGCGGTCAGACAATATGTAAAGGTATATTTTGCATGTTATGATATTTGCAGAAATTGATATAAAAGTTACATTTTATTTGAGAGCAAGGTTTTCAATTGTAATTTTATAACATTTATATAAATTAATTTCCAAAAATAAAATTGAACTCAAACAGGTTAAAATAAAATTAATGAATTACTTTCTTTTTAATGAAGTTGACTATTTTATACATGTATTTGATTTTTCAAGTCATATTCATTAAGCATTTTTAGACATAATTCTATACAATATATTTGATGAGCAATATAATGTATTGGATATAACTGGACTGCAAAGTTTGCTTAAAATCATTAATGCCCTTGTAGATAAAAGTAAATATGCTTTCATACAATTTTAGTTCTTGAATTTATTTGCTGCATTGTTACAGCAGTAGAACAATAAGAGGTCAAAGTAGACCTTCTAACACTCTTTAGCCTAAAAGACAAATAATAACATATTCTGGGTAATATGATTAGACTTGAATGATAATATCCATTTGATCATTATGAAAGCCACACACTTGTAAAGGTATCTTTAGGAACCCATTCTTGGTAGAAAATTCATTGTACATGCACTGTGAAACACTCCTACCACAGTTTTATTCACATTGGAAGTATCTGAGGAGAATTAAGTAAAAACAATGTCTTACATATGCAATGAATACTGGATTTTGGAAGAGAGATTATTTTCAAGAATTGTTTCGTTAGTAAATTCCCGGAAAACTGGTGGAGTAGTGTTAAAAATGTCAAAATTAAATTCTCCACTAGGTTGACATATAAAGCAGAAAATAATGTTTGCAACTTTTATAATACCGTTGACTATACATGCTTTTATTCAAAATCGAAGAAAACTATTCGTATGTATGTACTAAAAACGTTGTTTTCTTGTACCATTTTATGTGACATAATAAACATATGTATTATTAACATATGTTGTAATGACCATTTCTTCTGTCCTATATGCTATAATGTGCATGTTTCTCAGAAGTCACATGCTTGATATCATCTTCGCTGTTTTTATGCAGCTGGTTTTCATATCAAAAGTAACCAATTCATTTTTATATTCTGTTTAATTGCAGAAAGGAGAGAGATCAAGAGTTATCTCTGGTTGAATATAACAACATAACATTTTATTGTGGCATTTTTCAGAAGAAACCACCTTTACATTGTGTGTAGAACCAACAGGAAAAGAGCAAAACAATAACTTAATATACAACACAAACAAAATGGCAATAAAACTTGATACAAATGACAAAATGTTAGACATATAGGCTTTCTGCTACATATAATTTCTGTACATTGTACAACTGTTATGAAAAAAATAATTAACAAAGATAAAGAGGAAATTGAAATAAGAAATTATTTAAAAAGGGCTCACATTCCTGCGACTTGTCCCTTAAATGGCCATTGACATGTGAAACAAAACTCTACAAAATTTCTATTAACCATATATACAAAGTAAATTGGATTTGTAAGAGTTGTATAAATAACGTATTCTTTGTACACGTTGGTTTTTGCAAAACATCATTATTTTGAGCAGTATTTTAAAACTTTTCAATTTTTAATGCTAAAATTTAAAATATCGAGACGTAATCTATTAAGGTGTTTTGACACTTGCTGTAGTTTGCTTCTTTACAAAGATTGGATCTCACAATGGTAATCATTACTGTCAACAGCAATATATATTATTCAGTTTAAAGTGCCACAATGCTTAGGCATCTATCTGTGCATTGATCATGCAAGGAAGGCTTATCATGGTCTCGACGATGACAAACTTGATATACAAATAACATATGTCTTGCGTCCAGATGTGATTTCAAAAGGAAGTCATTAACTAGTCGCATTTAATATGAGCAAGTGTTGGTATCAGAAAATATTCAATGATATGTACATATAATCAAGAATTATTTTTAATATAATTAAGCATGTGTCTTGTTTACAAGGTTCTCATACAAGCTTCATGCTTTTTTCTATGTATCAAAAATGTACTGATATGATATTTTCATGTTATAGTATTGCGGTAACAAGGGCAATAGACAACTTCTATGGACACATACTAATGGTAAAAATTGGTAAGGAATTATGTCCCTTTTGTTCATTTGTCATTCATGCATACAATCATTTAGGTCAATACAACGATTTATAGTAATTGACTACAGAATGTCAAGATGAAATTGTAGAAGTTTGTATTGTTTTACACTGTGATAGTTGAGGTTTAAACAACTATATATATAATTGTAAAATGACATATATATATATACCTTCTATGAAAATATAATATTACTACAATGAGTGTGATTTAAAGTCTTATATACACATCTAGGCTATTTAGTAATCTTGTTCAACTGAGTTTGGAAATCTACATTTTAGTAATATTATTGTGAGCCGGATAAAGTCTGACAATGTTACATATTGTATGTAGTAATATAACAACATTACAACTAGTTCATTTCGTTGGTCTTTTAAACCCAATCTATTAAAAACAAATATAGACATGTATAAATAAATGTTTGATACATGCCATGTGAGACAAATAAAGACTGCATGAGTGTACTAACTTATTTTTCAAAACAACTCTATTCAGGTTAACAAATATCATATGTACACTAAACACCCCTCACAAACACACCCACCCACCCCACATATATGTATGTATGTATGTTTGTATGTATGTATATATATATATATATGCATGTATATATATATATATATATATATATATATATATATATATATATATATATATATATATATATATATATATATATATATATATATATATATAACCCTAGTCGCAGCCTTAAGTGGACCATCAACATTTTGCAGCATTAGGTAGACCAAAATGAATCTTAATAATTATTCAAAATATACAAATATCCATCTAGTTTTTTTATAAGTACACAACATTTATATGCTTTTAATTGCATGGTTTAAATGCTCCTGGCAATAATTAAAAATATACAAGATACATGGTCTACTTAAATTCCGTATGCTCATTATCAGCATTATGGAGACCAGTGCTTAAATTCAAGCATAAAGAAGATCACGATATATATATATATATATATATATATATATATATATATATATATATATATATATATATATATATATATATATATATATATATATATATATATATATACACATGCATATATATATATATATATATATATATATACACATGCATATATATATATATATATATATATATATATATATATATATATATATATATATGCCAACATACATCATTTAAGAGACTTTAAACCGAAGATTTAAGTTGCATAAATGATATGAATGTTGGTTACTTTGACAGATCTTTAGAGATAGTTAAATGCTTTCTATAATTATTGAGATACATTTTAGTCTGCCTATTGCTGTAAATTTAGGATGGTCCACTTAAAGCTGTTATTAAAATTATATATGCTTAAATTCTAGCTTAATGAAACCCTTGATATATATCTATGCCAAACTGCATAATTTACAAGACTTTGAACTTAATATTTTGTTACTTCAACAAATCGTTAGTAGATATTCCAATGCTTTTTAATGCAAACCAAACACAACACAGCTTAACACCTGTTATGCATTTTTTAATTTATGCTGTATGCTTGACTTTTGTCCAAGATTGTGGATTGTGAAGCTTTTGCATACCTGACATTTTTCCATGAATTGTAGGTTTTAAACAAGATATCTACTAAAATTGAGCTTCAAAGACAAGCCTTGCTTACAATTAAACTGGTTTTCCTGTTGGAGTAATACACATTTGTGTCTGTCTTTGGTCAATGAAAGTTCGCATAAATAGGGAGTTGATAAAGAAATCATTGTTTTAGATCAGTTGCAGCGAATCTTTTGAGTTTACAGTTGTGTTGCTGAAATCATTTTTCGAGGGTAATTATTTAAATTATTCTTTGAATTTACTCATTGACTTCGGATTGTTACATTACTTGGACGTTTGTGAATTCAAAGACATTCTGGACTGCATCATTGGAATACCAGGACATTCAAGACTATTGGTATATCAGGGTGTTTATAGCCCCACTCAGTCACATTAATTTATGCTGACACCAGGCTGATATATCATCATGCCTCACCCAGTCACCTAATCCTGACACCTGGCTGACCAGTCCCAACTCTAACCTCTTAATCTTGAGAGCCAAGTGAGGTAGCTGCTAGTAACATTTTCACAAGTCCTTGATGTGATTCAGGTGGGGTTCTAACCTGTGATGTCCCTCACCAGATGCCAATGTTCTAACTACTAGGCCACCGGAGCAGTCTGGTATATCGGGACATTCATGGATATTGTATTTTTTTGGAACATTTTCTGACTTGTGATAGGATATCTGGGATTTTTTTGAAATTTAAATTGAACTTTTCATTTTGTATTCTAGGGAAACAATTGCTTGTTGAACTGTAATTAAATTGTTGGTTTGACTTTCTTTGTTCCATATTGTAAGAACTATAGTTGTAACAAATCGTGTGGCCCTGGTTACATCATTAGCAAAACCAAATATGGCTAAAGGCTTGTGTGAAAGTTGACAATTTTTGTCTCATCAATTTTTTATGAATTTGGATATTTTGACATTTTTAACTTTTTGTCTATTGTTAATGATGAAAGCCATGTTGAATGACAGACTAACCACATCTGTACAAATTTAAATTAGTTTACAGCAAGGTTCATCTTTACAAAAATGTTAATATTGCAATGGGCAAAGCAGGTTTTGGAAGCCATTTATAATACAAAGCTACAGTGGGCAGCACTGGAAGGCAATGCAATATTTTATCTGTGCTATATACCAAGCAGATATGTGCACAATGAAACCTACAAGTATGCACATACCAACAATTTAGTACAAGTTTTCATAAGCATGCAAAATATGAATAGAACAAGAACAATAGATGTTCAACCAAGGGCCATACCATTAACTTATGATGCAGGAGATACAATAATATCTTGCTGATTATTTCCAAGGCATTAGAGGGGAAATAGGAATGATGGAATATGCCCATACAAATTGATGCCATAGACAAATGTTAAGTTTAATGTCACATGACAGTTTCAATAATGTGTCACTATACAACATTCTGGGAGAGGTTTCAGCACTAACAGTATAAAGTCAAATGATGGTTTTAATAATGTGCCAGTACACATTGTCCTGGACAGTTTTCAGCACTTTTACTTATCGATAAAAACGAAAAAGTTCAACCTTCTATGCCATATTAATAAATTTTGCATCTATTATATGCACTACATTAATTGTCGTTTTATATTTTTGTGAGCTGAATAGGGAAAAAATAGCTCTGAAAGAAGGAAAATGTATTACAAAAAGATGTCAAATAAGCAGATGAAAAATTTATTGACTCCTTAATTATATGCATCTATTTTGCTAAAGTAACATAAATACAGATCAGTATTTCAATGCAAACAGTATGTGATAAATATTCAACTGGAATGATCACAAACTTTATTCAAACAAGTCACCACAAATGAATGATTTTGTAAGATGACACCTCACTAAAAACTGGTAACTTAATTTTATTATTACTGTCCCATCTACAATAAATTAAGTATTATTGATTTCAATACGTTATGTGTACAATCACTGCTCAAAATATTGCAGACATATCTATGCTTATTCAAATGGCATGAATGACCAAGCACCGAACAAAGGGATGGTCGGTAAGAGACCTAAATTTATAAATCAGTCTATTCAAGTCACTACTAATCATCATTACCAATCTTAAAGCTAAAGGCTGTTCAAATTATGGGGTAATTACTTATAAAAACAGAAATAAAGCTGCCAACATGGTCATGCAACTTGATGGTGTTGTCACAGAATTATCACACAATTAGTTGAATGTTGAATTATGTTGCCCATTCCCAGTAAAAATTTCTCACTTGTTCATTAACAATTATTGTTGCTGTAGCCATTCAAAAAAAGATGTCAAAGTGGTAATTACTGGGTATTTACAATGGATAACATACACAGAAATGTAACATTTAGTGTTCTAATATAGAGAAACTTGAATCCATGGACATAATAAGTGTTAAAAACAATTAGCATGAGATTTAGGTCTTGACAAGACAACCATCTGAGCAACCATGACAGTAGCTGAAAATCATATCAAATTTTCAAAATCACACCTAACCATAAATGTGCTTCATCGATCCATATGTGTATGTGTGTGTCTGATTTGGATTTATTAATGAAGCTTTAATAATTTTTCGGTCATATCGCTATGATGTATGAAGTGTGGCAGTTTATAGTTATACCTGTTACTGGGGCATCATGTCGCAGACATGTAGCATGATGTCCCACCCAGTCACATTATCCTGACACCATTCTGACCAGTCCTAACACTAACCTCAATGATGAGTGCAAAGCGAGGCAGCTGTTAGTACCATTTCTGTAAGTCTTTGGTATGATTAGGCTTAGGATTGAATCCATGACCTCCTGCATTTAAGACTGACGCTCTATCCACTAGGCCACCTGAGCGGTTCGATACTTATGTAAATTGTTCAATTAATTTTTGGGCACTGAATTCAGATATGCAATGATGTGTGACAAAAGATTCAATATTATACTTCTGTTTGCATAGTTTCATTGGAATTATTATGAATTCTGCTCCAGTGGCCTGTTGGTTAGAGCGTACCTAGAATAAATGGGAGGCTGATAAATGAAAAAATAAATCAAAAGGGCATTACCAAACAAACATCCCCACTAGGTTTCTCTTAAAATAGCACGATGTCAATAAGCAAAGGCTTAAAGAGTCTGCAAGTGCCCACAAAAGATATCTGCTGGAAGTAATCTACATTTTCTTTTTTATTAATTTCTTGATATGAAACACAGTAGATCCTTACACAAAGAACCAAATAGCAGAGAATATCCAAATGAATGTTCATACTAGGTTTCAAACGAGGTGAAAATGGTTCTCCTATATGGGTGATAGAACGAAACCAACCTTAGGCACAGTGTTGATAAACCATGTCCAAAGAAACATTCTAAATTAATTTTCATAGTAAGGTACAATGAAGACTGCATTGTATGCCAGCACCATGTAAACAGTCCTATGCAGACAACTGAAACCTCTGCTGAAACCATTTTTATTCTGTCATGACCTTTGATCCCAATATCAATAAGCTTCTTCATTAACTTAAATACAAATCATGCAGAGTGCTGTCCATATCTGTGAGCTAATGTCACTACGCTCTTATTCTTTGTCAAAATGACCTGATATTTGAGCATTTTCTTTCCCAAATTGATAGTATTCTTTCTTACTTTAAGAGCAAGCCATTCACAAAGCTTGGTAATTGTACATGGAGGGGAACTGTATTTTCTTTTGCAGATGAAGATGGAAAGACATATATAGGTGGAGAGATGGACATCATCAAATAATACTCTGTTTTATGGCATGCACATACAAATTGTCTCAGCTTTTCAAGACAAATTAAAAGTAGGTCCCACACTGGTTAATAATGAAGTGACACTGACATAATTGGGACACATTATGTTCTAAGAAACGTTCCGCTAAGTTGTATCAATATTAGCTCAGCTGTTTATATGGATACATTTATATCATGTTTTTTATATAATGAAACGACATCATTGATAAGGGTGCCACCCCAAATTAAAGTTTGTGGTAGAGCATATCCTAAGAAACATTCCTGCCATGTTTGATCCAAAATGTCCCAGCAGTCTCTGAGAAGTCAATAGCAAATGCAGACAGTCAACACTGAATGCATGGCAGATGCATAATCAGGCCATAAACTCATACGGTTCCCTAGCTAAAATTTGGCAAAGTATGACTTCTGACCATCTCATATGACCTACATCTTTGTATGAAGCTAAGTTGATGACATGCAAAAACATCATGACTATGCTTCAAAATGTCAGGAAATTACAAGCTTCAGAAAAAACAGGACTCAACAAAATATTAACTAAGATTCTGGAATGTTCATCATATTTATTATCCTGCATTGTTTCCGTATAATATCCTTATAGGGATTTGATAGTTCTCTAGATGAGAGCATTCAGTGTCAATTTTAACCCATACTTTTCTCTCTCCATCTTCACTGGTTTCCACCATTCTTTCAATTGCCTTTCTTAAAACTGATAAATATTCCCTTTGGAACATATCTTCTGTGTAACAGTTTCTGATGATAAGGATTTAAATGCAATAAATAATCTGGCCATATCCCCCATTTCTGACATAACAAACATTCTTACTTCGTCTTTGTTTCCCTTTTCATATCTTTGAAAATTGTCGATATCCAACTTGCTGGATAAGAGAATCAGTGTGACACAATTCTCCAGCCTCGTCGGTCCTAAACTTGTTCAGGATCTCTTCCACAAACTCTTTATCTTTGTGAATAATTGTGCTGGCCAAAAGCTTTGGCTTCATACCATCTGCGGTTAAACTTATGCAAGTTTGTTTATGCTTGTAAAAGGAACGCTTTGACAAAATCTCTCGCAGCCATAACACAGTCTTCAGTCATCATCATGCTTGGGTTTATTTTTCCCTCATGAACTTCATTTTATCAGTTTCATTCATTGCTGGTTTCCTTCCCTTCGCTTTTCCTCAAAAAACTTATTTTGCAGTTGGTTGGGCAGCAACATAGCAAACTTTACTTCTTCCTCAAATTTGTGTTTCCTCAGGATGTGTTGGTTTAGCTTTCCACCAGTAATTATCTAATGGCAATATATGCAATAACGGCTAGTTTCTGGAAAAGAAGAAAATATGTTACCTTATTTAACCCATTTCCGCTTGGTAAAAGTCCAAAGTTCTAACAAGAGTCTCAAGATCGGTCGGAACCTCAACCACTCAAAGTGTACACTTAAATCTTGTTACAAGTAGCATAGGTTCTGATATTATGTCATACAGTATAGTCATCCCATGTGGACATTCCAACATTTAAAAAGGAAAGTGAGCAGTCACTCAAATTTCAAAATTGCTACATATGAAGTCATACTGGACATCAAACTAGAAAGTACTTCATTTGGAACAAACTAAAGACTACGAAAACTACCCAAAAAGGGTTCTGTAGAATGAACTTTGAATGAAAACAAACTCCTATAATATCAGGTTACAAGTTTTTGGCATAATTTTGTTCTCAGATTCCAGTGACGGTAGTATAAATGCTCTACTCGAGTTCAAAGGGGTGAGCTAACATTGAACTTGTAGTCATCCCACAAATTCTAGTGATTTTAAAGTTGTTTCACTCAAAACTTAACAATGGAAAAGTGCACATGGATATATATATATATATATGATGCTCCATTGTCCCACTGTCTGACATACCAACCAAAGCAAGACCTTGTCCATAAGGCAGATACAATTTTCAGCAACATATAACAAAAGAAAATGTAACATTACTGTCAGCTTTAAAATGCAAGAAGTGTGATCTGATGTGATGAAGGCAATATTGTGTTGAAACTGAAATGTTTGTACAGTACATTTAGACCGAGAGTTCAGTTTCAGAAACTAAAGTTCCAAATACCATGCAAACAGGTGTCTCATTGCTATATCTCTTAATTGTGTATCGGCTGTTTGGGGAGTTATTTTGTCATTTTTATTCTAAGTGGCAGCATTCATCTCTTCTGCTGTGAGCAATACTCAAATCAACATTACACTTCGTCCAATAAATATAATTGTTGCCTTTCCTGCTTTTTTCCAGGCACATCCATGAATCAGAATATTTAATTTTATAATTTCATATCAATTGTTTGATCATGCATTCATTTGGGTAAGATTAAAGCATTTGAGGTATTCATGTAGGTTTGTCTGGTTCTCTAACCAACTCCACTGAATCTGATATGAAAACCTAGATCTTGACTAAACCCAGACAAGCCAATATCAAGATTTTACTGCAACAATTATATTTTTATACACTTTGCATTTATTTAATAAATCTTTAATATAAGGATAATTTCAGTAAGGGCTGTTCCATTAAAATATACATGGGACCCAGGTAAGGCACTTTTAAAGTGGGATACTCACCCAAAGATGCAATTTTTAGAAGTTTCTTAACATTTTAATCATGGCTGAGCAAATTTTTTTTTAACCACTAGTCCAGGACAAGTGGTATCAAAAAATTCACTAGTCCCACCTTTCTTTTCACTAGTCCCACCTTACTTTTCACTGGTACGAAAATGGTAATTACTTGCCGAGATTTGATGAGACGCATGTACTTAATCCATAGAAGAAGAAAAACAAACAAAATAATATACAACATAATTATTTCTTAACAGAATGTAATCTTTCAAAAACATTGGTTGTTATACATTTGGCTTCTTCAGGTTCATGTATATATAGTTAGCTGATGGATTTACAAATATGTCCATGTACGTTTTATCCCTCCATTTTCAAACAAATTTACCTTCTTCAAATTGCCGTTATTACCTTCCTTGCGAAAATAATTTAGCACACTCATTTTATCCATAAAGTAACAAACAGCTTGATTGACAACTACTTCTAAAGTGATCATAACATAAATTTTCTCTTTTAAATACGAACTGAAACAGCTCATTAATTAGCGTAATTGTTTCGCTTCAAACACAATATCGCACGTGGAAGTTAATCATCTGTATAATCAATTATAAATTAAAGAATCATTACTGTCATTTAATAAGTTCATAAAGGCAGCCAACACTGATGTCAGTAAAGTACCTTTCATTCATTTAATTACACTGACACGCTGGATTAAAATCATAGTGAGCCGCTTGTTACGATCTAGATTGAGTAAACTCATTGCAACAAAACCGCTTACAACACTGCTAATTGATCATACTGGCTTTCTTTTGTTTGACGTGTTTTGATTTGCCGATAATTTGGTCGCTTAGCCCAATATGCAGTCAATGGGTAACATGATGTAAATGTATACCCGAAGAGGGGTAGAATCAAGTATTCAGTACGCCTGGAGGGCATGATTGGCCAAATAAAGGTAGATATAGTGATTAAAGGACGAAAATAAGGACTAGTCTGACTTTTTTAAAAAGCACTTGTCTTGGACTAGCGACTTGGAAAAATTGTCTTGCCTGGCTTCAAAAATGACTAGTCCAGGACTTCGGGCTATGGGATTTGCTCAGCCTGATTTTAATATTAACTATGTGAAATCAAAGTAAACTGGCATATAATTTTTTTTAAAACTGCCTTCCCTGGGTACCATGTATGTTTAGAAGGAGCAGCCCTAAATATTTAGGTCAAGACATAAGGGATGGAGTGTCTGCATATTCATCAAGTCACTTTCATTCGGGGTAAAATTATGGATAGAACTGCTCTAAGTTATAAACAACCTAAATGCTCACATCTATACATCAATGAGAGGCAGCAGGGCAGAATGATACTAAGCCCAGACCGTTGTCTTTAAGATGAAATAATTACCACCACTTTATTCATTTTTCTTACCTGATGGTCAAGGTCACAACTTTTAATGCCATTATCCAGGTGACAACTCCTTCTGAAAGCATCAAGCTTGTGGCTATTCTGACTTATCAAGCAAATCATTCTGACTGGTATCATTATGGTAAACATCCTGCCTACTGCCATAAACCTGGTCAACATCATCAAGCCGGTCACTGACAGGCATCATGATGGTCAACATTCCGATTGCTGTCCTTAAGCTGGATATTCTAACTCGCATCACAAAGGTCAACATTCTGACTGATGTCCTCAAGCTGGCCATTTTTACTGGCTCCATGAAGTTCAAAAATCCAACTTGTGTCATCAAGCTGGTCATTTTCATTGGCTCCAAGAAGTTCAAAAAATCCAAATCAATTTTACACTAATACAGCACCAACACGGGTGCAAATAAATCAGGGTTCTCAACAGATTTCAAAACTGAAGAGTCAGTTGACCCTTGACTCCAAAAACCTCAAAAAGTCAAATTAAAATCTCAAAGAGTCAAAATGATATCTTGAGAGTCGATCCATTTTATGAGCCCATAACTGATTTCTCATTATTGGTGGAAAGAAATGTACAATATTTCTTGTCACATGCTGAATAATGAGACATACTTGTACAATATTTTGTAAGAAACAAACAATCTGAATTTTGTGAACATATTTCTCTTTCTAACTATGTGCTAATGTGTATATTTTGTATATGAAACAGAGAGGATTATTTTAGACTTTATTATATTTTGAACTCCTCAACATATTAAATTATGATCTGATCAAATCATTTTATATGCAAACATATATCCATACAACTATGAAGGTTATATATTATTCAGATATCAAGGATGTACATCACAAAATTGTCAGCTCACTTTTACATTCATTCTTAAATTTTGTTACAACCAGAGACTGACTATCCCTCCTTCTTCTCAGAGCTGGCACTACCTCTCCGTTTCTTTGGAGTCTGATGGTCAGAAAATTCCTCACTGGCTGGTCATTTCCAAGACGAAGAGAGAAAAGAAAATCTACTTCTTTACACCATTGTGATTTTAATGTTCAAATGTATGCGCTGAGTGTTGTGTCCGTTCAGTTGTTTTCTGAAAGAGCCATTATTTAAAATGCTCAAGGTCTAAACGTTTTGCTGACTAAAGCAAATTATTCACCAATATAACATAATCCAGCACCCAAAACTGGCTTCCTAAGAAGCCATATATTCATGTTTTGTCCTAATGATTATAATTTAAAGTACAATCAAAAAATGCCAATATTTTATCGAAAATAAATCCAATAAAGTCATAAATGATTGCGCAGTTTTAAACGTTCTGCCAAATGAAGCAAATTAATTGCCACTAAAGTTATTAAAGTTGGTCCACACCTTCGTGAGCTGCCATATGCTCCAGTTCTGGCCAGTTGATTATAATTTGATGTCCAGACATACCACTTCTGATATGTGATCAAAAGGCGGTCCATTTGTGTCGTAATTGTTTCTCTTCGTCCATAATAAACTTAAAACGTAATCTCAAAACGGTTCAATTGAATTCAGTCGCATCAAAGCGTTAGCCCCGCCCAGTTCATATATATCTTCCATTGTTACGATATTATTGATTGTCAAGGTGTAGACTGTTCTTGAGCAGATGTCAATGAGAGCCTCCTACAGCAGATTTATTATGGACAGCACATTCGTAGTAAGAAACTAAGCCGGAGGTGAACCAAGGATAATTAAGATTGATGCTCCAGCCCGATATGTACATCAAAGAAAAAGCACAAGTCAGAATTTTGGGTAGCACACTAAAAATGGGTCATATTTAAATTCATCATGTCAAAACACATCTATTAAAAAACCTGTAAATATTAAAACAAGTTCGCAAAGAAAAAAATGTTGTTAAGTGTGAGTGAAGTATTGATAAATTCACACTTAAGCAGTGACTAAATGAATAGGCACTGTATCATATATGTCAGTGACAAGTTTTAAATTAATATAGTTTTGCTGATCTTTCATGCAGAAATGTCCAGGAATTCCAGCTCAAATTCACTACCCAACTAAAGGTTCTGTAAGTCTGGATCATATCTTTTTCAAACTGATGGGCCAGTTAGCATGCTGGCACACAATGAATTAAAATAAGAACTGCATTAAGATCAGATCATGCTAAATTACCTATCCTAGATAGATGTATAAACAAAACAAATTAGATCCTGTTGTATACATACCTTTCTGGGCGGAATACTAGATTTCAACTGAAAAAAAAGAAACAGACATCAATTGAATGCTAGAAGAAGCCATTAAATTAATATACATTAATACACATACCATGTCAGCCAATTCTGCACAATGATACAATATTCATGTAAACATCGGATCACTTGTCGTTTATATATAGAAAATCCAATTTGTATCAAGAAACAATGATTGTCCTTTAATTAAGAAAAGTAATATTAATAAAGTGTACAAAATAATCCGACATTTCCACCCTAAATGCATATGAAAGTGTGATTTCTAAATATCAACATGCAGGCCCACTCCATGACCTTTTTGTTGCTGCTGTTGTTGTTGTAGGGTTTAACGCCATTTTTCAGCACACGATAGGCTATACATGGCGGCCAGTATTAATGGTGGAGGAAGAACCCGTGAAAACCCTGGAAAGAACCACCGACCCACGAGAAGCTACTGGCAAGTTTTCTCACATACCCATATTGGCTGAGTCAGAGACTCGAACCCACACAGACAGAGGTGAGATGGCAATGATCCGTAACGAAGAACACTTTAGACCACTCGGCCACTCGGGGCCCCATGACCTTTATGAACTTGTAATCCAGAAAATCCTATTTACTATGTATCTTTTAGAATCATACAAACAAATACATCAAATAAAAGATGGAAATGTATACCTTAAAATGATACTGCATTTTAATCCAAGTTTCCAACTTTGCAAGAAGTTGTCACACACGTATAAAAACTTATCCTATCCAAAATATGCTGCAAGAACAGGATTCTAAAGAAATTCCCCGGCGCATATCCGTTTCTAAATTATTGGCATTTTTTTTTTCAGAAACGAGACCTTGTAAACACATTACATCCTATTCACTGTTGTTTCTCTGCAGCAAAATAGCTTATTTGCATTATTACATTGAATTTTGTAAAACCAGCTATAAACCTGACCTAATTATTTGTCTGAAATGTTGACAGAAACAGTCCAAAGTAATGCATTTTATTTCCATAGCCCAATGGATAAACATTACATCTTTTCAAAGCTATGTGCAGAATAGGCCGACAACAGCAACATATATCGAGTCATGAAAACAAAGGGGTGGTATCCTGTGTGACCAAAATAAATATTATTTTGAACATAATATTCTGGTGACAACTGCCTCTTTTCAAATGGCAAGCATTGCAGTATTTTATTTTCATCAATCGGTCAAATTCGGTATCTGTTTTGCTTCAATATTGGTGACAGAAACTTTAAGTGCACAGAAATGCCCAACAGCAGTATATATGCTATTTGAACGAACTACTGTACTATGTCAGATTTCAGCCTATGAAGAATAGGAGACATGGAGAATGTATACTGTTTACATTCTGATTCTGTGATCAAAGTGTTACGATATTTGATTTTTTTTTATAGTTTAAACCCATTTTTCAGCACAACTGCTATGCATGACTGTTAAGTGTTTAGGCTCGAATAAACAGTAAAACAGTGAAAACAACAAGCTTTTTAAAATTTAAGAAATAATTTATTTCCTTGGAAAAATTCTGTAAAAATGAAAAAATAAGATCTTGCGGTTTCAAGAATCACGTCCAAAAATAATCCAAGAATAATCCACAAATTAAATTGCAGAAGTCCTAATAATAAAATGTTCAAATGAATTCAAGTTTGAGTCCCGACGAAGAATCTAAGATGGAAGACAATGACATAAGCCGTTTCCTATACAATGTTGTCGTTTACAGTTCCTTGTAAATAACACTCGTATTGGAAATCAGAATAAAATTTTGTAAGTAATGTCTTTCCAGAAATTCTAAATGAGCACTCTTCAAATATTTCCAGAGAATAAAGAATTAATCCTTTAGAAATCCAAGTGATCTGAAGAAAATTATAACTCAAAAATCTGGCAACAACAAAGAAAAGAAATTGATACCAAGTGTAAAAGCCCAGAAACTAAGATCTCTCTCTCTAAAACAAAGGTTATATTGTATTATAAGACGCAGTTGTGAAATTCACCCATATTGCATAATCAGAAGGTGGGGGTCACGTGATCGTGTTTATATCACGTACACAGAATATGACCTTGATTTGACCAATGATTGTTTCCCAGAATTAAAAAAAAGTGTTTACCTCTTAAGCCACGTAGTCCCATTATGACCTTGACAACAACCAATCATTTTAAAACAAAAATAGAACTTTTTAAAGTAATTTTGAATCAAGGTCTGCATCCAGGCCAACACCTGGTGTTTATGAAAAGAATGATTCAGGTCAACCAATTTTCTGGAAAAATATCATCTCCAGTGCATAAATGTACAACACGATAGCATGTAAAAAAACATTTAAAAACATTAAAACTGACAAACAAATTGAATTGAAATAAATATGAATTAAATCATATATATGTTAACACCTTCCCCCATAAAAAAGAAAGATTTATATGATAAAGCTTTCTTTTTACCATAACTTAATTAATACACGAGTTTTAAGAAAAACATAAAAAGCACTCCTATGAATCATAAATAGTGTATATGAAATAATACATTTCTATACACGGGAAATTCAGTGATAGCCTCGACCTTAGCAGCTATAGGTTTAACTTGTCCATGTCCCACGATGTGAACCAGGAAAGTTACACTAGCATGGCAGAACTCACTTTTAGATAAATTAATTGTCAAACATGCATCAGTGAGTCTGTCACAGAATTTCCAAATTGTTGCTAAATGTTCTTTCTAGGTGTCGTTGTAGATGATGACATCATCGATGTAAGCATCACAATTGTCTAGACCAGAGTTAATCATATTCATGAGACGTTGAAATGTACTTGGTGACCTTTTCATCACAAACGACATTACTTTATATTGGTAAAGTCCATCTGGATTCACGAATGCCAAAATTTCCTTTACGCTTTCCGTCAAGGTCACCGGCCACCTATATTGTTCAAACAAGTTATATTATAGTTATAAACAAAACGCATTGGTAATGTATGCACACCATAAAAATGTTTAATAAGACTTAAAACTCTGCTTTATAAAATGAAAAAGTTATTCGGCAATCTCCGTAAACAAACGGTAGTTTCCGTGTGCCAAAACATGATATGATGTGCATTTATTCCTTCTATTCAACCTAGCCATATAAGTGCATAATTTCCCCACATAAATGTCTATGTGATATAGCGTACGATCGTGCTTTTGTGCAGCAAATATGATGCACTGTGTTGCATTCGGATGTAACTAAGAGAGTGATGATGGGAAAAAGCGTTCTTTCTTTTTCCGAAAAACCATGTGTACCAGAAAAAAGTATATTTAATCTGTGGGATCAAATAGGGGAGGGATGGGAAAGTTGTATCATTTTTGCCAGATTATAGTGAATTTGGCCCAAGGACAATTCGACCCAACTCGAAATACAATTCGGCCAAACTTTACAATAGTTTGTACGTTCTTTTCCTTCAGCAAAAAAGTAGATGCCATGTAAGATAGGTTTTAGAGAGAAAAAAACTAAACTTAAACAAACTACTTTGATATTCTTTGAAAGAAAATAATCATACTTCGTAACATACATATTTATGAGAGAAAACACAATCTGACATATCTTGCTTGTTCTAATTAAAATATTTACATACATTTTTTATGCTAAAAAAATATATGCATCTGCACAACGACATTCTCACTTTAAGTCTTCCGGTCAAATTATCAATAATCATTTATAAAACAAAAATACGTAAAAGATAATATTCTAAATAATATGTATACATTTTGCTAAGGGTAGTGTACATGAGATATTATAACAAATATACTTAATTTTAGGCTTCACGTTGTAACACAGCTGCATATAATACAAACTAAATTACACACGAGAGAGAGAGAGAGAGAGAGAGAATACCGTTGAGCATTTTGTCAGTTTTTAGTTGCTGCAATATGAAGCTCTTACCAGTTAATTTTATTGTTTGTTTTTATTTTTCAAGTTGTCTTAGTGTTTGCACGTGTACATTGAAAGCTTGTCAATAACATTAATCATGTTTGCTCCATTATTCCATACAAATTAGAAAGGAAATAAGTTTGTGTTTAATTTGTGCCCCCCCCCCCATGGTACAAATTAAATTGATAAACATACACTTGTTTGAAAATAAAATGAAAGAAATTAATCTTGCACTGTTATCATATATTCCTTCTTTTTTCATCATACGAAAATTATTTTTAAAAAAATATATATCCAGGAACTTCTTATATGTAGCGGATGCAGGCTTGCGTATGCATGCTTAGTGTAGTGTGCATCGCTTATGTCAAATAACAAAATAGCAAATGAGACGAAAGTATCACCCGATTGCTTGAAGGCACCTGCCATTTACACATAAGTTACTTATTGCAAACTTACCCAGAGTGTATTGTATCCAGGTTAACTATAAATCGGTATCTCGCAAATAATAAAAAAATCATTTTTTTAAAATACATTCAATGTAAGTGCAAATGATAATGTTTTTGCTAGCATGGGTTACAAAAATATTATTAAAGGAAGTTATTATTGTGTATACTATTTGCCCTGCAAACATCAACTATTATTACATATGGCAAACAAATAGAAGCCCGGGTGATAACCATAACTAGCAGGGAGCAATGAACTTATTGTTTAAACTAAGCGACAGGATATCAAATACAAAGGTTATTTTATTACAATGCAAACCAACCCAGGAATCTTGACTTTGGTATCTTTTTAGTGTGCCAATTTTTCTTCTGTTCTGAAGTCGGCAGACAAAAGGAAGTCAAGTTTGGTTCCTTTGGATTCTTCAAGTGTGCCGATTTCTTTCATCTTTTTTTAGAAATAACGTCTGCCGACGCAGGGAAGCCAGCATTGATTCTTTTTACCTGTATTAACGGGAATTTTGAAAATAAACTGAAACAATGGAACAGATTTGAAAGTGACAAAATCTAGTACTTCCTGCACGCATACCGATATAAGACTGAACAATAAATTAGTTTTCATTAGTTTCGTCTAAATATTCCCTTTCCATAGTTTATAGTGTTTTTTGTTTTCGACAACAAGAAGCATGTACTTCGTCTTGTAGGGATAAATGTACGTAATTTCCTGTTGTGTCCTCTATAGGTGGGAAATTGTAACTAAGGAGAAGTAACAGCGTTGTATACTTCTATTTTGAGTAATTAAATTATTATTTCTTCTTTACACTTGATAATTTTTTTGTTCTTTTTGTGCGAGTATAACTATTTTTAATCATGTAACGCAAATCTGATATAAATAGGAAATGTTGGAGCATGGCCGGTGACCTTTAATGGAATCTGCCCAAATCCTTTCAGAAGGTCAGTTTTGGTGATATACTTGGAATTCCCAGTCTGATCAATACAGTCATCGATTCTTGGTAATGAGAATGAATCTGATTTTGTCACACTATTCACCTTCCTATATTCAGTACACATACGGAAAGTTTCATCTGGTTTTGGAACAAGTATGTATGGTGAACTCCAGTCACTTTTACTGGGCTCTATACAATTATTCTCCACCAAATATTGAATTTCCTTTTTCATGTATCCGTTTGAGAGGGCTCATTCTGTACGGGTGTTGTTTGACAGGTTTGGAATTTACAATTTCAACATCATGGAAAATTTTGTTTGTCCTTATAGGAATATCTGGAAATAAGTACTCATATTCAAATAATAACTGTTTAAGTTCATTTCTTTCTTGCTCTTGCAAATGTAAAAGTTTCTGGTCCAGATCATTCATAATTTCGGAATGCCGAAGATTTGTCACTCCAGTGTCAGTAGAATCTGATGATATTCCTTCACTTAAATCTTCACTGAGTGGGGCAGGTACAACTAAATTAATTGCATATTTAACCTGGCTATCTCTTTCAATATACGCTTTTAGCATGTTAATGTGACAGTGTTGGTTTTGATTACGCCTCCCAGGAGTATTTATGATGTAATTTAAATCATTTATTTTCCTGTCAACTGTGCAGGGACCATAATATTTGGCCTGAAGAGGATTTTGTTGCATTGACAAGAGAGCCAGGACTCTATCACCAGGCTGAAAGTTCCTTTTCTTTGAGTTTTTATCATATCTTGACTTCATTTTGGATAGAGTAGAGTGCAGATTTGCTCTTGCGACCTCACAAGCCTTTGACAACTTGTATTTAAAATTAGAAACATAATCAAGAAGATTAATTTCGGAATCTTCATTAGAAAGAAGTTTCTCTTTCAATAACGTCAATGGTCCACGCACAGCAATGGTCCAAAAACTAGTTCAAAGGGACTGAAACCTTATGATTCTTGAACTGATTCCCTAACAGGAAACAATAGTAAATGAACACCTTTATCCGAATCTTTACCTGTATCAAATTAATATGATCGAATCGTATTTTTCAAAGTCTGATGGAATCTTTCTAAAACCCCTTGGCTCTCAGGGTGATGGGCGGAAGATATGAATTGTTGGATGCCTAATTCATACATAACTTGCTGGAAAATTCCAGACATGAAATTTGAGCCCTGATCAGACTGTACGGACTTAGGAAGGCCAACTTGAGTAAAAAACTTATCAAAGCTTTTACTATTGTTTTAGATTTTATATTCCTCAAGGGAATGGCTTATGGAAACCTTGTTGACGCACACATA
Organism: Sinohyriopsis cumingii; assembly: GCA_028554795.2. Lineage (NCBI taxonomy): Eukaryota > Metazoa > Mollusca > Bivalvia > Unionida > Unionidae > Sinohyriopsis > Sinohyriopsis cumingii. The sequence goes on from CM068824.1 coordinate 130,954,042, forward strand.
ATGGTCAACAGGCATTGGTTGCCTGACTTGGTTTTGGGTAAGGGACCAACACAATCTACCATAATTCTACTGAATGGTTTGTCAAAGGCAGGAATAGGTTGTAGATGAGCCTTGGGAATTTTCTGATTTGCTTTTCCTACCATTTGACAAATATGACAAGATCTACAGTATCTGGCAAGATCACTTTTGATTTCTGGCCAATATAAGTGAGTTAAGATCTTGTGATAAGTTTTATTGATTCCTAAATGACCAGCCAATGGAGTTTATGGGCCAGACTAAGTATTTCCTGTCTGTATGGTTTTGGAACTACAATATGATAGTTCATTGACCATTTGCCATCAGCAGGTACCTCAGGAGGTCTCCATTTTCTCATAAGATTTCCATTTTTAATGAAATAACAGACAGGAATATCAGTAGCTTTAGTTTCACTAATGGCCTTCTGAAACAAACAGGAGATCTCATGATCTTTTTCCTGTTCGACGACAAGTGATTGTCGTTTATCACCCTAATTTGAATAAAGAGAATGAGTCGTTAAAAGAGGATCACTATGATCATTACCTTCTGACTGATCCAAACAAAGAGTGAAAGTGACCTCATCAAAAGCCTGACCAATACATGTGTCAGCTAAAGGAATACTCAACTTATCAACATCATTCTCAAGAGCTTTCTTTGCCATAGCTCTGGTAACTGCACAAGCTGGAAATATATCAGTGAATTCTGTTTCAACTGGATCGACTTTCTGATCTTAGCAAGGCTTGTCAGTTACAAGTGGATTAACCACAACCTTGTCTCCAGCTAGGTCATTCATTGCCTAGTAATAAATGAATGCCCTCAATGGGTAAAACAGACTGTTCCGACTGTCATGGGTCCTGAGACTAAGTCTGATGACAAATTTATACAATGGAGAGCAGGGTTCCCATGCTACTGGGAAATTAGGAAAAAGTCGGGAGAAATGATAATTTTGTATGCCAAGTTTTGTCTAGTCTGTCAGTGGATTAAAGACATAACGATTAAAATACTTGCCATTTTGGAGAAAAGAAATAATTTTCCTATTAATTTCAAGCAGCTATAAGTCGATATAACATAGTTTAAATTTGCTAGGCCCGCTAGTAAGCTATCTTACGGTGGTGAGAGATTCCAAATTTTGTATATGTAATTGCTCTGGACCTACACTCCATCCTAAATATCCAAATGTGAAAAATGGGGTTGGAATATTCGGAGGAAATCCGAATTAGACAATTTTTAACCTCTGAGCTGAACTTTGGTGTGAAACTATTACACAGTGACATGAAGCTTCAAGCATTGGTTTCAGATCTTAAAAAGAAATGATAAGAGCCCGTGTATCAATACAGGTTTTGGGACTGGTTTATTGAACTACAAGAAGACAATTTTATTTTACAGAAAATTCAGTCCCTTTTTGTTTACAACAATATATAATTTTGAAGGTCTTTTGTCAAATTTTAAATCAATCCTTTTGTAAATGTCTTTAAATTATTTATTTTTTTAAAATCAAAACGCGTTAAGGAGTTTACGTTGGTTGAAAAATATTGAGATTTTATTGGCACATAAATTCATGGTTAAACTTTTTCGTTACAAGATACGATTCTAATACTTTGCATTTATTGTTGTTTTTTCATACTGTGATAGGAAATGTTTACTTTGTATTGCATGCACATATATTGCTCTAAAATTCTTTAGAATGAAAGTTTTGAAAGGAAACAAAATAATTTATGCTTGTTATGTTGTTTCCCAGTATGAACATAATGAAGGTCAGTAAAATAACGTCAGAATTAGTATTTTGTACTTCGAAGTGGCTTTAAATTTATAGCAATAGTCAGATTTGTTTCGTGTGACTCAGTTTGTGGTTTTGAATATGATCATCTTTTCGGACATATGTTTTGGAGAGTCTTGAAAGAGAAACATCTTCAGATTTGGAGAAGGCATGTTTTATAATCCAAAATGTTCTTTAATTCCATTCAGTAATGGTCATATGTTAACATTGAAAAAATTAATTTCATCCTGGAAAACACCTGGAAATTAATATTTAGAAAAGCGTGGGAACCATGGGAGAGGAACATTAACAAAGCTGCACTCTACTCCCTGAATAAGAACACTCTCATTAGAAGAAGACTTCTCAGAAAAAGGCAAAGTACCTGATAATAAAGACTCTGAGAAGCTCCTGTGCCAGTTAAAATTTTAATAGGGATAGGATTGGCTGAATCACCAAAGAGTGACATATAACCCTTCGATATCAATGGTTCATAATTCTCCATATTCAAATCAGACACAGGTTTATTAGACTCAACAAATCTAATGCTTTCAATACTAATAATGTGTCCTTTTTACTTGCAATAGGTACACGTAGGAAGAGACAAGGATCTAGAATCAAGCTTCTCCAAAGTTTGATTTTCAGACGTTGTGCCAGTCTGAGTTTTAGAAGGGCATGTATTAGGCTGAAATACTTTTCTGTCAAAGTCTTATTTACAAAAGGAACTTTTATGAGTTAAAGAATACTCATCAGCAGCACAAGCAGCATTTTCCAAGGTCTCAATCTGATGCTCATCAAAATAAGACTTAATGGACACAGCTTTTGTTTAAAATCTTCAAGTAATATAAGTTGTTTGAGACTTTCATAATCGTGCTCAACTTTCTTGGCTAAGAACCATCTATCAAATAATTGCTCTTTTTCTCTACCAAATTCGACACGAGTTTGTCCAGCTTCTTTTCTATAGTTTCTGAATTTGTGCCGATAAGCTTCAGGACTAACTCATAACCCCTTAGGATGCAATCTTTAACCACATCATAGTCACCACTTTGGTGAACTGACAGTGAATTATAAATATCAATAGCCTTGCCAGTGAGTACACATTGTAATAACAGAGTCCAGTGCTCCCTTGACCATTTCAATGTTTCAACAACTTTTTCAAAACGAATATAATATTCGTCTACTTCTCTTTCTCAGAAAGGGGGCACTAACTAATGTTCTTTGCAAGATCAAAACGTAAATCTGAATTTGAAGTACGAATGTGTTTTTCACTTACCAGTTCCATTTCTTTCATTTTACATTAATATTCCCTTTCTTCCTTCTCTCTCTTCTTATCTATTTGTTTTTCTTGTAACTGAATTTGCATCTGTTCTTTTTGTAATTCCATTTGACTTTCTTTCTCTCTTTCCTGTCTCTTTCTCTCCTCTTTTTCATATTGTAACTGCAAATTTTTTTTGCTTTCTTTTTCTTCTGCTTGTAATTTCATTATTTTCTTTCTCTAATTTCATGTTCTTTTTCTTTTACCAATTGCAACTGCATTTGCATTTGTTTTTCTCTTTCTTCTTTCTGAAGCTCCAGCTTCCTCAACTCCTATTCCATCTTGTATTTTAATTCTAATTCCTTCATTTCTGTGTACTGACTGAAACCAAAGCACTTGTATCCAAACCATTCCTTTTTACCGAATACTGAACCAAAATATTTATTTCCTTTTTCGTTACGAAAGCCTTTACTTCAGAAAGATCGTATTTTCTGGCAAGATGAATCAAATCATCTTTTTTGAACAAATCTAATTGTTCCTGGGTAGGATTTGGAAGAAAGATTTCCACTTTTGATGCCATTTTAGAAAAAGCTTGTCGATCTCATTAAAGATTTCAAAAAAAACTAGGGGAATTCAAATTTCAAAAAAGTTTTCTGAAATGTTTTAGCAAAATTTCAAATATCCACAAGGATGAGCGCCCAATTTCTGTCATGTGTTTAGGATCAAATAAACAGTAACACAGAGTGAAAACAACAGCTTTTTAAAATTTAACAATTCATTTTCCTGGAAAGTTCTGTAAAAATGAAAATAGGAGAAGAACGTACAGTTTCAAGAATCAAATCCAAAAATAATCTAAGAATAATCCACAAATTAAATAACAAAAGTCCATGTAATAAATGTTCTAATAATTTCAAATTCGAATCCTGATGTAAACTCCAAGATGGATGATCATATGACGTATGCTGTAGACAGTACTGTACTTATCTATAGTTCCATGTAGAAATAAAAATACATGTAATGGCACTCCGATGTTGGAAATCCAAATTAAATTTGTAAGCAATGTCTTTCCAAAATTTCTGTGAGCACCCCTCAAAATATTTTCAGAGAATAAAGAATTAATCCTTTTGAAATCCAGCTGATCTGAAGAATTTTTATAGCTCAAATCTGGCTACAACAAATTAACTTGACATCAGTATGAAAAGCCCAAAGGTGAGAAATCTCTCCAAAACAAAGAATATATTGTATTATAAATGCAGTTTCAAAATTCCCACAAGTTGTGAAATCAGAGGGGGTCACATGATCATGTTTATATCACATACACAGAATATGGCCTTGATTAGACCAATGATTTTATTCCCAGAAAACAAATTTTACAAAAAAGTCTTTACTTCTTAACCCACGTAGTCCTTAACCCATGTATGTATATATATATATATATGTATATATGTATATATATATATATATATATATATATATATATATATATATATATATATATATATATATATATATATATATATATATATATATATATATATATATATATATATATATATACATACATACATATATATATATAGATAAGTTATATATATATATATATATATATATATATATATATATATATATATATATATATATATATATACACGTACATGGGTCAAGGACTACGTGGGTTAAGAAGTAAAGACTTTTTTGTAAAATTTGTATTCTGGGAATAAAATCATTGGTCTAATCAAGGCCATATTCGGGGTATGTCATATAAACATGATCATGTGACCCCCTCTGATATATACACATACATACATACATACATACATACATACATACATACATACATACATATATATATATATATATATATATATATATATATATATATATATATATATATATATATATATATATATATATATATATATATATATACACATAGATATATATACATACATATATATGTAGACAAGATATATATATGCATATATATACATATATAAATATATATATATATAAAGATATATAAATATATATGTATATATATACATATACATGTATACATATATATATATATATATATATATATATATATATATATATATATATATATATATATATATATATATATATATATATATATATATATATATATATATACACATACATACAGTAACTTAACTACTAAAGTACAATTTTGGCTCTCTCTATATAGGGGTTACACGTGAAGTAGACTCTGAATGAAAAACTATACAGGTTATGATGATTTCCAATCTATTTTAGGCTAATCTCAGCTTCAGAGTGTATTCTGGGATGATCCCAGCTTATTTATGCCCGCTGATCCCAGCATGAAGAAAGTAATCTGATTTGAATTTACACACATCCTAATAACCTGAACTGACCCCAACTAGGCAATATAGGAATATTGTCACATTCATATGTAAATGATTATATTCTCGACATTACAAAACCAGTGCAAGATTGATTGTTCCTGCTTCGCACCCGACCTTTATCATGACTTCTGAATAATTTGACAATTTACTGGGAGCATAGTGCACACAAAATGTAAAAATCGTCCTTGTTTGCATCATTACTTTAACTTTTCTCCAATAATCAAATTAAAAAATATTTGCAACATATTTGCATATTTAACTGAGCAGTGGTTTACGTGCAACATGTCTCACACTGATCGACTTAGCTACATGAACAGCTTCTCTAGTCTAATTCTGAGTTAAAAAAGCTGTTGTTGTACTTGATTTTCGTTTAAAAAGTGTATGTTCTCGGTGTTTTTTTCCTGAAATTTAAAATAATTATAGCTCAAAGTTTAATCGAGAACTGTCTTATATTATTTGTCTGTCTTGGTTAATCTTATCAATTCAGACACTATGTATTGCAATTACTATAGGCATTATAACCGCTAGTACTGTTTTTAATATTTTTAAATCTTACTGAAAGTTTACAATGATTATTTCAATTTAAATCTAACCTGTTATGCTCTTTGCTATGTTAAGGAGATTTGCAGTGGTTATTTTGCAGCTTGAAAGTTACTGCAGTATTCACAGTATGCCTTTTTGACCTGGACACTTATTTTTAGCACAAAAATGTGAGAAAAAGAATCCATCATTGTGCTTTGGTGTAGGATCGAAACTTCCATCCTTGGGATTACAAATTCGCATTAAACATTCATCACATCTTTGTGTATGACTTTAAAGTCTTAGCTTCGAATGGAATATTAATATTCTACACAAAGTCATATCATTGGTTATATCATTGCTACACTGAGCATGGAGATCAGCAAAGTTGACTTGGGAAGGTAGTCACAGTCGATAATCAGTAGAGTAATATTAATATGTGTGTGTGATTTCGATTTTTAATGTTGATTTAACAACTTTTCAGTCATAAAACTATAATGTCTCTGTGGCAGTTAATAGTGATGTTTAACACTGCGCATCATGCCGCAGGCATGTAGCATGATGCCCCTCCCAGTCACATTATCCTGACACTGGGCCAACCAGTCCTAACACTAACCTGCAAATGCTGAGTGCCTAGCTAGGCAGCTGTTTATACCATTTTTATAAATCTCTGGTATGACTCAGACAGGGTTCAAACCTGTGACCTCCTACACTTGAGGCAGACAGTCTATCCACTTAATCCACCGGAAAGGTAATACGTGTACATCTATAAAGAATGGGATTTACGAATATTAATGATATTTAACATTAAATGCAAAGGTAATGTGCAGTAAGAAAGACAACACAGAACTGTGAGGAATAACTGCAATAATCTTAATAAATCATATTTTGTAAATGACAAAACAAATGTTAGATTGTTACAATGGCAATAGAGTGATGCTATTAAATAGGTTACGGGGATAGCAGGATAGCTTTTTAGTATTTATGCTACATCAGTTGTAGTACTGTTACTACATCAGGCCTTGGAGATCATAAGGTCAGTGCCTGGAAATAGGCTAATGTTGCTATATGTACATGGGTTGGTGGGTTCGTTATGTAGTATTGTTAATACATCAGATTTCGGAGATCACACAATCAGTGCTTGGAAATAGGGTTATGTTACTACAAGGGTTTTGGGGGATGGCTGTGATGGCCATGTATAATTGTTACTACATCAAATTTAGGAGGTCACAAATCCGTGCCTGGACATAGGGCAGTGTTACTATATGGGTTTGGGGATAACATTTGAGCTATCTAGTATTGTTACTATATCAGTTGTAGTATTGTTACGGCATCAAGTTTTGGAGATAATAAAATCGGTGTCTGGACATAGGGTAATGTTCCTATCTGGGTTTGTGGGGATAGTGATGTTACACTGTTACTACATCAGGTCATGGAGATCACAAAATTAGTGCCTGGATGCAGAGTAATGTTACTACATCTGTTTGGGATTTAACACCATGTATTCATACCATAGCAAAATTCATTTAAAATGGACAATCAATTAATTCCTTGTTTTTTATTCTGACAGACATTTAATGAATGTGATATATTTGACTTAATTATATACACATGTTCCTAAGGTAATCCGTGACTACTGTAACATATTAATGATTTTTCGTGACATTGCACATTGTTCATTGGACTTGGTGTGCCACTGACCATAAGTAGGTTACACTTTCTTGCTATGTTTGCTCCGAGTAATAAGGGCCAGCATAACATTTTAACTATCGATTCGATCGCAATATGTGCTGAGATGTAATCATCTCACATAAATGTGTCGGATTAAAGCATTCCAATTTAACACTGTTATAAATCATCATAAATTATCATAATATAAAGTATCCAGCAGCAATGCCATTAATATATTAGACACGCAAAGCCGTAAAACCGCGCTTGAACAATATGGATTGGCTGCTAGCGTTACCGAGGGTCGTAACAATGTCAAATATATGTTATAGTCGCAACACACTGCATGGGAAGATCTTACTGCGGGCTTTGAACACTCATTTGCACAGGTGATTAAACCAGCGAAGGAAATTGGGGAACGTGTCAAGGATAATAAAAGGGTAACAACTGCAACAGTACAACAAGTGGCACCGCTAACTGGAACAGACGATGAACCAATTCGTAAAATGGCTAACGCACTAAGGATATAAGAAAGCAGCAAGAGCATCTGCAGAGACTATTACACATTTGTCATAGACGATTGCTGAAGTAAAAAAGGACGTCAGAGTACCTGGAAAGATTGAGTACGTAAGAGGGAGCCGTCAAAGCAATATTTCCTCAACCTGGGTCTGAGAGAGAGGAACATAACACAACACCATCTTAATGAATTAGGTCGCCAGTGGATATTTCAGGACACAACCAGTGCAGGTCTTTATTTACCCTCTGACAGACTATAACATATATAATGTTCAATGTGGATGTGAATATAAATAACTGTATCCAAACACGCCACTGGTGAGCTGTTTAAAGTTTATATTCAGATACTTAATATGGCTCAGAGGGAGAGGTTTCCCAAGCAAGTGAAGCAATGTAAATTTTTATCGAATACTATAATGTCCTCGGTCCCAACCACCTCAAACAGCTGCAGAAAAACAAGCCACTGGTGAGCTGTGTAAAGTTTATATTCAGATACTTAATATAGCTCAGAGGGAGACGATTCTGAAGCAAGTGAAGCAACGTAAATTTTTATCGAATACTATAATATCCTCTGTCCCAAACACCTCAACCAGCCGCAGAAAAACATGGTCAAGGTGGAAGCTGAACCTAAATATACACAGATGTATACGAATCAATTAAATGCAGAACAATCCCTAGAACAAATATAACAGCAACAACAATATCTGAAACATGCAACAAAAAGAGGAGAACAGAACATTTAAAGAAAAAGGTGCAACTCTGCATCAGCAAAGACGTGTGTCACCTGCAAAACCCTATATTAACAAGAGCAACAACCAAAGAAAGTGTTGCAATTAAACATGAAAAAAGAATCGCTCCGCGAGGAACGAAGCTACGACAGGTCTTATGCATCCTCTGATGAAGCAGAACGAAATAGCCGGCTGAAGTAAGAACAGACCTGATAGAGACGTATAGTACCTGCACATCATACACACCTGTTCCCAGACCTGAACCGTGAGTCCTCGCAAAGAAATCGTTATGTGCGACAAAAAGAACAATATTGCACCTGCAACAACCACAACAATAAGAATGACCTGGTTGGCTGTGTGACATTAACCAGCGCACTAATCAATTGCAAATATACGTGGGAAAAGGTCGTGCGGGGCAACAACGCACCAAAAGCCATTAGTGAATCCATATTAACTATATAGCGATTGCTCACAAATGTCATAATGGACATAACAAAATATCGAAGCATGAATTTGATGAGGATATAAATGATGTGTTCGGCGAAATTGTTTCGTACAACACTGAGAGTAAGCTCAAAAAGAATTAGATGTGCGTTTGTTGCGCGCAATTTATTTTGCGATGCAGCAGGTTGTCGTATAAGCAATCAAGAGCGCTAAATCGTTGATCACACTCTCATCAACGAAACCATAATTAAATGTGACTTTCATGTTTCCGTTATGAAATTTCACACATTTCGTATTGCGCAACAATTCATTTGTGCTTTTGTCTGACAATCATTCCAAATGGAATTATATTGAATATCTCGTTTGCGTACAACATGGCTTAAAAGGATGAGGAAATTCGTCGTCAAAAAATGATATGAGAGAAAGGCAAGGAAGAGCATGAGCTTACTTCAAGCTCCGTCATTGCAAATCGAATCTCAGATGTATGAGGTTGATATTAAACGGTCGTAATTTAGATCCGTTTTAGCTTGGTCTGACGACATTCCATATTGTGAGCAATGTTTACTCACAGTATGTCATATCGCGCCTGACTTTAGCAAAATTACTTCATGTATTCAGACCAGTTTAACATGTAATGTGATCATTGACAGCCATGAAAGCGTATTTTCTTCAAATGTGGCTGTTCTGGGTTATATACAGTTTTGATTTTCACCAACTCTGGAACCATGGATTGGATATCGATTTCAGCTGGGGACCCACTTGTGTATCTTCCATATCATAATAATCGGTTGGCACATATTTGTTCTACCCTTGTGGATGAAGACAGGCACATTTTAGATCTTCATTGGGAAATATAGACAATACATTTGTACATTAAAGGTCAACCGGATATAGTACAGAACGACAGTCATACCTATACGTTCGAGACCCTTGCCCTTTGTTAACTTGAGATAAGAGATAAAACGTTCACGCCACACATTACGGAACTAGCCTCTGTGACGTTGTTAGTAAACTGTTTACATGTGCACCGTAGGTGGTTTCGGAGTTGTCGTCATGCGCTGTATCAATTTATAAATATGCTGCAATGTAAAAGGTTCCTAGGACCACAAACATAGCTGACGATCAGTTGGAAAAGTTGAATTTCGAATGGTTCAGACGATATGAGATCGATTACGGTAATGAGTGACTCGAGCACCATCAAATCCGATTACTTTACTATTAATGACGCCACTCAACAACAACTGCCTGATGTATCAGTCGCTCTACTATTACTATTAGTTGGATAACCTCGATACGTTTAAGCCATCCGTTGTTGATATGTGTTTTCATGACGAATGCATATGTTATGCTGTGATGCTTTTTGACAAGAGTGCAGGCGGTTCAATGAGGTCATTGATGAGAGTGTCAAAAACTTCATAATTGAACTGTACTGCTTTTAAATTAAAATGTATTATCATAAAGTTAAAATGAAAATCAGCTGAGAAAAATATAAAATTGCAATAAAAACAAGTTTTGGGTCACATTGAAGCTCTCTAGTCAAAATTAACTGGAATTATCTTACTGAGATTAACCCAATCAACTTAATCAGCCTAACGCAGCCAAAACCAATAACACCCCAATTGTGCTAATATTATCGGAGATGATGGAATTACTAAACACCGTGGTATATTTCTACTCGTTGTAGCGATTGTCAAATTTTTGTCAACAGCAGCTGCAACTGCTGCAATTGCATCCGCGTTAGAGACTCTAAAACTGCACTTGAAATGGATTTGATAAAGGCGGTTGGCAGTCTCATGCGAATAATAAGGAGAAAGACCTTCGATTATCAGGAATAAATCATCCAATACCATTAGGAAAAAGTCTTTGAATACTCAGTACAACTTGCAAATGATCACGCCGTTGACCTGTCTATTAGTTAATGTATATTTATTTTGGATTGTAAATTACCCAAGTATTGTCTAGGTTTCTTTATGCAAAATGGACTTGAATGGATGGTACAACGTGCGCGTGAAACCATTATTATAAACATGATTTTGACAAAAAGATGGTCTTCATACATGGCGATACATGGGATCGCTTGTAGATTGACTGATATGGACTGGCAAGTTTATGTTGAAAATTAGGTAAAGAGAGACACTAGCGCACTAAACAGACAAGAACGTCTGTTTCATTCGTATTACAGTTGCAAACGTGATTGGACTTCCCTGTATTCTGTTTATTATGTTGTATTATTCACTGGTGGGAAGCAAAGTTTTCTCATTAACCACGCCACACAAACACTGATTGATTTCTCACTAATGTACTTTTTCTATTATATAAATTGATATTTAATAGTTATGACGGTCACACAGCTCGACGTGGTGCTGATATGGATATGAGTAAGTCTGCCACCATAGCGAGTTTGACAGATCTTTAGAATCAGATTGTTGTTGGCAATGAGCCACATAAACTTGCAATTATGTGCCCTTTTAAGACCGAACTGGTAATTTACAAGCTTCTGAAGTTGGCGTTTAAGATGATATTATCAAGCCGAAAAGCAATGTCTTAAAGAACCTAAATGAGATCAGTGTGAATGGCGGAATCAGACATTCTGTCGTGTCATTTGCTTTCATCAAAGACTATGTTCATACTGCCAATGATGGAATGAAATAACAAGAGGATGAATATATCACAAATGTATCACCACCACCACTGCCATCAATTAGTTAATTTACAGGATACGATAATCAGCCGCAAATGAATGAGAGAGGGAGCAAATGCTAGTAAATTGTATGTGTGTGTGATTTGGATTTTTAACTTAGCTTTAAAAAAGTTCAGTCATATCGCTGCGATATCTGCAGTGTGACAGTTTATAGTGATATCTAGCACTGGGGCATCATGCCGCAGACATGTAGCATGATGTCACACCCAGTCACATTATCCTGACACCAGGCCGACCAGTCCTAACATTGATTGGATGACGACGATAGTTAGAAGTTAAATATACAGACATAGACGGTGTGGTTTAAAATTACAAGGTTGGTAAACCCTAAAACGTACAATCGCCACAGATTACAATGCTAACAGGCAATTAATGTATGACAATTGTAAAAGTGAAAGAGAGTGATTGGCTAGACGTTCGTGTGCTGTTGCACCTGAACGTGATGAGTCCGGACACTTTATGCCAGTAGTGCAATTGTGCTACGTAAACATATCATTATTAGAACAACTATGATGGAGACATTGTTACTGACTAGATAAAATAATCAAAGATGAGCAGCAGCTGCGAGATGAAATCACCAAGATGATTGCTTTGACTGTTAAATATAAACGCGTTTGTTCGGTTGCTGATCCTAAATGTGGTCTTGCCGAGGCAAGACGCTGATAGGTTTGGTATAACATGACTCACAGTAACAATAACCGTCCTAGGTGTACCATTGGCAATGGTTGCTGGTTATCAGTTATCGATGTTGACCGGTGTTTCACTCTGTGATAGCACATTCATTTCGATAAGATTACAATCGCGTATACATGTCTATTCAGAACTGCTTGCAAAGACACAAATTAGTCTCAACGAGATGAGAAACTGAATTAGTGGCTATCGATGATAAAATAATTAGTATGACCAAATTTTGAGACAGTGTTGGCCAAAGTGGAAAATCACCGACAAGTCTGAGCACAGAGGAAAACTGCGACGCCTACTGATATACATTTACATTCGATTGAAAGAGCCATTACTTACGTGGTTTAATAATCCAAGGGTACCACATAACGTATGGCTTGCTTGCTAAAATGGTCAAACTTAATGTTGAACAGACGTTGTTACCTATATCAGGATGAATATGAACAAAAAGAAAAAAAAAATGCATCTTGCCACACTACTCAGCTATTGCATGTATGTATAACAACATCATTTGATGATTTTTGAGGCTGGGTTTTAATTATGAACTTTGGATGCAGTCATAAAATTGAGCTACAATAATAGCTAAATTGTTACCGATATGAAGTGTCGTAAGCCCATATATTACAAATTACCTATTGCAAGATGGATAATTTCAGAGTTATGTAATATTCTTTATTAAACAATTGATTGCTGACAATTTATGTTTCGGAACCAGTGAAAGAGGGAGGGTAATACATCATTATAATTCATCGCTGGCCATTTGTTATTTATAATGATGCTATATAGGAGGTGAAACTTTAGTTGGCTTTTCTTAATGATATCATTTGTTTCACAAGATCAGTCGTATGTTATATTCATATAATATCAAGATTATTATTACTTTAATTTATTTTTCAACTTTGTGTCTATCCTGCTTTCTGGAATTTTTCTACTGCTTGAAACAGATGCATGAAAGGAAATTCGTTCAAGATGAATGATGTGTGCTTGTTTAGCTCCATCTTGCCACATTTATGAGCTTTGAATTTGTTCTTTAATTTGACCATTTATCAGATCGTTTCGTTTGTTGAAAGGAAATCCCATGTTCGATCTCATAATCAGGATGTCAGTGTTGTTTGCATAACTTGATGAGCACGAAGCTTAAGCTCCAAGTCCTCCAGTTGTGTGAACATGTAACTCCAAAGTCTAGAATCATATCACGATGTGGTCCTTCAATTAAATTTCTCATTTTCAATCAAATGTCACTTTGACTCCACAAGGAAAGATGCAAAATTTAGGAGAAAGGTGTAGGTGCTGAATGAAAGACTATCCATACCTCATGATCCTAACCCAGGTAAGCAATAAGTTATGGTAGGCAATTGCAGTTCCAGATTTTTCATAACGTCTTGATTGGGGCTAACATTTGTTACCATTCAGTTCTTTATTCTTACTATATTGTGACATTAGGACATAACCTCAGTTGATTTACTCATTTCAAATATGCCAATTAGTATTGATAAATTTAACTAAGGGGCTTGAAACGAATACAGTAAGTGACAAGTTTATCCTGCAAGGCGAATACGGAAGTACAGTGCCCACGAGGTGCCTTTAATTTAATTAAACGTTTGCTTGACAGCAATACAAAACTTAAATTCCAGATAAATTGAAAATAGTATCCTTATTAGGGAAACATTGTCTTTACTTGTTGATACGCATTTTCCCCATTTGTGCGTTCTTCGGATTAGAATGACAGAAAATAACTTAGCTGTTAGGTCGTGACAGATTCCCATGACCTGTGGAATACACCTTTTCCACAAATTGAGACAAAACAAAGATGTATTTTATATTTAATGTAATTCCTTTGTTTAAAACTGTATGCGTGTTAGTATGCCAAATGGTTTACATCAAGCTGATCATTTAAATTTCACCTCATCAAAATTGCTGATTACATCAGGACAATGCTATAATAATGAGCATGACGTGAAATGACGTTCACCAAACATGCAGTTGAACTGATTTTGACAAATAGAAGTGATTCAAGATCTTGCGAAAAATATTACTAACCCCTAACTGTCCAGTCTGTACGATTTCGGAACTACAACTTTATTGTTCACCGACCACTTATCACCAGCAGGTACCTCAGGTGGTCTCCATTTTCTCATTAACATCCTATTTGTAACGAAATAACAAACAGGTACTCATGTGGTTTCAATTTCACTAATGGCCTTTTGAAACAAATAGGTGATCTCAAGACCTTTTTACTGTTCGACCACAAGTGATTATTATTTGTCACCCTGATTAGGGTAAAGAAAATGAGTAGTTAAAAGAGGATCACTGTGGTCAATACCCTTTGATTGATCCAAACGAGAAGTGAAACTGACCTCATCAAAAGCCTGAACAATACATGTTTCAGATAAATGAATACTTTTCTGACCAGCATCATTCTTAAGAGCTTTCTTTGCCATATCTCTGATAATTGCACAAGCTCGGTATAAATAAGATATTTCATTTTCAAAAGGATCGACTTTCTGATCCAACTAAGGCTGGTCAGTTACAAGTGTATTAACCACAACCTTATCTCCAGCTAGGTCATTGCCTAGTAATAAATGGATGCCCTCAATGATAAAGATTCACTGCTCCGACTTTCACGGGTCCTGAGACTAAAACTGATGATAGATTTACACAATGGAGAGGAACATTAAGAAAGCCACACTCTACTCCCTGAATAAGAAAACTCTTATTAGAAGAAGACTTCTCAGACAAAGGCTAATTACCTGATCATAAACGACTCTAAGAATCTCCTGTGCCCCTTCATATTCTAATAGGGATATGATTGGACGAATCACCCATGAGTGATATAGAACCCTTCGACATGAATGGTCCATAATTCTCCATAATAAAATTAGTCTGGAGTTTATTAGACCCAATAAATGTATTGCTTTCAATACATGACCGTGACCTTAACCTCTTAGAAGGAACACTATTTGCAATAGTTATGTCTTAATTCTATTGCTTTTTGTTAAATTTGTAGCAATCAGAGGTAACGTGTCTTTTCTTCTTGTAATATGTACACGTAGGAAGAGATAAGGACTTCTTATCGATATTATCAGAAACTTAATTTCTAGAAGTTGTGACAGATTAAGATTTGGAAGGCCTCGTATTAGGCTGATATATTTTTCCAGACGACCATTGAGTAGAAGACTTACTTACAAAAGAAACTATATGAGCCAAGGAATGCTCGTCAGCAGTACAAGCAGCATTTTCAAAAGTCTGAACAGGACTGGTTTAGTTTAAAAATCAGTTTGATATTGAAAGACATCGTGAATTGAAAAGCACGCACCCAATGACAGCTCGTTCGGAAGAGGTACTTATGACGGTATTTTTAAGATAGTTTCCATGTCAGCTATATTTGAGTGATTGGCTCCATTTTTTGATTATTATCATGTACACGTTTTATAAGAAATCTTTATATTAAGCTAATTTTGCTTGATGTACGAATTTAACGTAGGTCATTTTGGGAGTTTTATTGCTGTATTTTCATTTTGAATGACCTATATATTAGATATAAAAAAATATGTTAGTGAGAACACCATGTAACTACAACTATCCATGTTGGATAAATATATTACAATAATTTCTACCAAAATAAAGGCCATATCGGTCAAAACATTATTTTGGACATTTATACGTCATAATAGAACTCGTAATGAACACCCCATGTCGCTACTGTTAGACTGGTACCAATTCGCATTTATTAAAAATTTTATACACGAGTCATTTAGTGAAAATCCCATGCTGATACAAGCACACATTAAGGAAGAGTAACAATACAATACTTTCTACGGCTATAGTGGTGGATTTATAAGATGTAGGCGGGTATGTGCCACGGGCACCACTTTTATTTTAGAAGACTTTGATGTCATAAGAAGTATTTTAATGAATACTTGATGTACAAAAAACACTCACACATACCTAAGAGATGCAAAAAACGTACGAGACAAAAGGGAATTATGTGATCGTCACCAATTCATATAATTACCATCCCACACGCACTCTTAAAATCAAAATCGATAATGCAGGGCGTTGTTATGGGTCAAGCATGCTTATTTATGGACAAATGAACAAAATCACACACTACCTTCATCGGATTTCATTGCAATGGTGAGTGTTGAATGATAACAATATGTATTTTTTGTGATGACAAATGTTATTCATTCTATGCAATACATAGTTCGCTAATCCTTAACTTCTTTTCAGGGCCACCCAGCTTTCTATAGATAATCTCAGTATTAAGAAACACAATATTTTACTAGTTTATTGTTTTTAATAAATTAAAATATTTTAAATATTTTTATAAAACATTGTGAAACTTCTGAAATTTATTACTTTTTTACAATTTACAAATGCTCGATAAATTTGTTATAATTTGCTTAATCTTGTTTAACATGTATACTATTTGTTTAAATTTAAATTTTGAAACTTTTTTTTATAATGTGTATAATTGTCCGAACGTTTTATACTAATGACTAATTTTCCTATTAGTTTGGGATTTTTATGAATTTGTAATACATTATTCCAGATTCAGTGTTAGGCATACTTTTGAAGTTTCAGAATTTTCCAGCTAAAGTCCACAATTGTTTGTGAGTTTTAGTGCAGCTTTTTACTAAGACAACATTTCTTTTAGCTTTTATTCTACAAAATCCATGACTGTTTCGCAAATTGAGTACTTCTTTACATCTAACTCATAATATTTGTATTTTTCTTCTAGTTTGATAAGACGCCGCTAAGGTCTGTGACAGTGTTAGAGTTTTATTATAACTTTATCCAGATATATTTCATTATTCGCTAAATCACGTGGCAGTTTCTGAATTTTAGTTCTGCTTTTAGTCTTGGTCATTTTAGTAAAACAATATTTCTTTTGTTTGGGGAGTATCCTGTAATTTTAGCATTAGTGTTAGTCACATTCATGTGTCATTATGAGCTGGTTCCCTAGATTGTAGTAGTAGTAGTAGTAGTTGTTGTTCTTGCTGTAGTGTTTAACGCAATTTAGCAGCACAATATAGGATATACATGTCGGCCAGTATAAATGGTGGAGGAAGAACCGAGCAATATCCTGAAAGAATAACAGACCCACGAGAAGCTACTGGAAATATTTCGCACATACCCACTTTAACCGAACCCGAGACTCAAACCCACTCAGACAGAGGTGAGATGGCAAAGATCCGTAACGGTGAGCGATTTAGACCACTCGGCCACTCGTGGCATTCCCCTAGATTGTAGTTATTTATAACATCAGAACAATGTGCCGACAAAACCAACTTAAACTCTAGTTTACGAAATGCTTGGTATGTAAATCTCGGATATATATATATATAAGACATCATGTCCCTCTGTTTGGTTTTTAAAAGGGTAAGTTTTTAGGTTGTGATATTGAATGATTGTCTGTCTATATTTAGTTGATACTCCTGATTTCTTTACCCCTCACTTTACATGATAACCTTGCATATCTAATGTTAGGTGTGGGTAATGGTCAGCATAAGTGCATACTGGACATTAACACTGTTTAATGCTTAGCGTGTATGCTGATTAGTAATATTGTGTATTGGTCAGCAGGTTGTTGATTAGTTGATTTGTGTGTTTTGAAGTGATTATTAGGTGTGGATAATGGTCAGTAGCTGCATATTCTGGTCAGAAGATGGTGGTGTTTACTGGTCAGTATCACTGGTATTGGTTGTTAGGCGTGATTGGGGGTTAGCGGCTGACGGTAATATCAGTACAACTTTGTTTTGCTCATTAGAAGCCGCTGCCCGGGAGACAAATGATCTGTTAGTCAGTACGTACGGTGATCTGTACGTTTATGTGGGTCATTAGTTGCTGGTGATAGACAGAAACTCTGTGCATTGATCGTATGACATATATGTTGTCTAAGATATGTAGGTGTTTATCAGTAAGATTGTGTATAGGTCAGTACACATGAGTGCTGATTAATAGGTGTGAGTGATGGTTAGTAAGTGCTGGTGTCAAACGGGTTGGCATGTGTCTGTTTTGATCGGTATGTTTTTAAAGCAATGATTTATTGTTTCAAAAAAGCGGCTGTAACTTATGCCATGAAAGTAAACATGACAGTAGTAGGCAGGAAAACAAATTGCCATAAGTTGAATAGCAGTAGAGGTGGCAAACAACCCCAAAACGGTTCACACGTATTTTCGCAAAATACGACTTCCTGGGAGAACGCTACCCCCTCCAAAAAAATCGCGATATCCAGCGTAAGACAACTCCGTAAATGACAAATTGGCTTACCCGGTTATCGCTGATGGGATTTTTTCTTTGCTATACCACGAGAGAAAATATGCGATTGTGTCGGTGAAAATTTGGACCCGCGCCCTCTCTGCTGCCATGAATTAAATCTTCGCGTTATCAATGATAGCAAATATCGGAGCAGCACATTCCGCTAGACTAGCTCGAGAGCGACTAGAAGCAATCAAAATATTTTTTCCTGTTCGTGATTCTGTAGGATACAAACTTCAAGAACGTCAGCAAGCACAAGTTGAATTTGCTACGGGTACAAAACAGTTGTTTAAACCCGTAACAACAGCTACTGAAAACGTTGCAGCGACAGATTACAACTGAGGATTTAGAACACGTCAATTAATGTTAAAAGGTAATCGTAGAAGATTTTCATTTGCAATTCCACTATCCCACATCTTTGAATTTTGCAGAAATGTCAGAAAAGTTATTTTTGGAGCCAAACACACAGTTGTTCTTCATCGAAAAGAGGACAATTATGCTATCTGGCGAGAAGATGGCTCTGCTGATAGTAAAGTGATATTATTTAAACTCGCGTTATGGATGCCGGTGATATCACCATCAGTCGTTGAAGAACTTCGTCTACTTTCTTGTATGGATCAAGGCGGTAAATCAATATTGTCGTGGTTAACAACAACTACCGATATTAATCAAAATCCTGTCAACGGTTTGGTCACTTGGCATATATGATCACAGCAAGGTGTTTCTGCACCGACACACATCTTTGTTGTTCTTCAGTTGGCTGAACGATTAACCAATCAAGAAAGAAATCCAATGACATTTGACGATCTTGGTGTCTCTGAAGTATCTTAAAGAATAAACGGGCATCAAGAAGCATCCGAGGATGTTTCATTAAATTTTAACGAAAATCAGGTAGCACGTGTATATCATCGCTTGATGACATTCATGGGACGCGATCAAAACATAGACACTGGTTTACAAATATCACAACTGGATTTTTTTTCGTTGTATCCGATTTATTACTTTTCGCTTGAACATCTTGATTTAGTCAAGCAATCTGTCGTTGATATACACTTCAGAGCTATCGTAAATTCAGCTGATAATTACAGAGCAATTGCTGTTATACTCAGTGACAAATCAATGATAGTTGATGGTGTTGGCGGACGAAAGAGAGTCGGTGAGGCGCCAGTGGAGAACATGTAGACAATAAAATCAATTGCGTTTATTATAAAAATGTCATACAATCACGTTAATGTCACCCTGACTCCTGGTCAGGCGAAGAAACTACAAAACGCAAGTGCAACTGGGGCAATGATAACACTAGCGCGGGATCAAATTGCTGGTGGTGGTTCAAACAAGTTATCGTTGACTAAAACCCAACTAAAACATTTCAATAAAGCGATGCAGGCAAGCACCGGAGTTCAAATTGATTTCGCTCCAAGAGCTATCAGCAACATGATTAAAACCGGCGGTATATTTCTTCTTCTCGCAGCGTTAACAGCGATAATAGCTGTTGCTGCCCCAGCTGTCGCAAAAGCAGCCGCGCGAGGTGCTGTTGGAACCGCTGCTGGAATGGCATTAAAGAAAGCAACTGGAAAGCGACTTTTATACAAGGAGAACTTTAAAAAATGATCATCACGGACACAAAAACCAACAAGGCTTCCAAAAAAGTCCAAAATGCCTCTGCCGTGTCGTTTAAAACTACCAGTGGAACAATACCGGGCGGGTCTAAGACTTCCAGGAAATCCGCCTTCAAGGTACCCAACACGGTTTTAAAAAATAGCGGCGTCACACCGATGTCCTATTTTGATTTGCTCGATGCCGCTAAACAATAAAAAAAAAATTCAGAGGCTTCTTCATGCGAGATCAATTACCGCAAAGACCAAATAATCCAGAAACTGGAATTAGTAATCTCGATAACAGCGAACGTGGAATTCTTTATTTCGATTCGTATGGCTTAGCGCTGACAGTTGAATTCCTAAAATAAGTGCAAAGTACTCCCATTCCAGTCTGGTATTCAACGCTACCAACACAAACACTAACTGATCCACCAATATGCGGCCGTGAAGTAATCAACGTCCTTGCGCCGATATCCGCATCAAATAAACCACCTCACAAAGTCGTGCACGGGTACACAATGCGACGACATGAAATTAAAAGCAAACAAAAATAATAATGGTTGATACTTACGGAAGATCTCGTGATCATATCATGCGTAAAAATAAACGCGACGATGTGGATTTATTAAAATACGCAACTAAAGATGACGTTGACAATCTTTTGTCGTTGTTCGGGATAGACCCATATGAGGATGTTATTTTTCAGGACCGGTACGGAAAACCAAAAACCAGCGATATCAAATGGCATGAAATACTTTGTAGGTTTATTGCAGTTACTCCAAATAACAAACTTATATTCACTGACAGCGGGAAAACCAGAGACTCAAGTATGTCAATTGCCAGTATCAAAGATCAAATTTCAGCAAGTGTTGCTAATCGCGTGAAAAATACCTGTGACACAATAACAGGCGAACTCAGTATGAACGGAAATAAGATAATAGTGCTACGAGATCGAACATCCGACGAAGATGCCGCGACGAAAAAGTATGTTGACGTTAACTATGGCACCGTTGACGGTAAATTATCCATGTTGCGGGCCGAGTATGACGTTCATGTAAACGCGTTTGCAAATCTCCGTAGAAACTTTAGAAAAGCAATTGAAACCGTAGAGGAATTCTTTGGTACTCCGCTCACCGTTGACGCAGAACTTTCTGATATCAAAACTAACGTTGACACAATCAAGAAAACACTTGAAGATGTCGTAAGTGGAATTCCTGAGATCGTTAACAAAATTAATCTAATTAAAATCCCATCTGGAGTTGCTCCCGGGCACATTACCAACATTGTATACACGGTATCATCTGGATTCGCAACATGGCCAAAACAAAATAATACTATCAAATATACCGCAACAGTCACTGGAGTGTATAGACTGTCTGTGTTCAGTGCTGCGAAATTTGAGATTTTCACAACATATCCCTGGCGACATTCCACCAACAAGTTTTCCGGGGATGTGACTATCATATTAAATAGCGGGACCGAAGAAACATTTATACTGGAAGTCGCCGACAAGAAATTAACCACAACATCCTAATGGTGTGTTTGGAATTTGTAGCTCAAACACCTCAGTTGGTCACTGCGTAAAGTAAAAAATGGCCCTGACAGCATCATCAATATTAGATGCGCAACAATATAGATACGATGAAGTACGCGAATGGCAGAGTTAAAAATGCCATCAATGCGTTTTCGCTGAAAGTAAAAAAAAAAAATACAAACGGCGTGTAATTATCCTGGATGCTACAGTATACGCGGTATCCGCGTTAGTTTCATCCACTGGAGTAATGTTATCAGCGCTAACGCGAGTAACAACTGCAATCGCAGTAAAAATATGCGTTTCATCATCAGCGGCCGCAGCTGGTGTTTTTAATATAATCTCAAAAGAGATATCAACGTGCACGAACACAAAACTCCACGACGCGGTTACACGATTAAACATAGCAACAGCATCATACTCAAAATTATCATCACTGATATCATCAAGCCTCAACGACAAAACAATATCAGATTCCGAATTCACAAACATGGCAAAGATATATGAAGACTACAGACAAGTCCGCCATTTGAAAACAACGAAAATGAGTAATGAGAGAACTACTTCAGCAGATAGCCGCAAACACAGGCCCTGTAAAAAACCTCAATGACTACAGTAAGCTCGACCAAACCTGAATTCAGTATTAATTTTCCAACTGCGATTCTGATAAGTGAAATCAGCTGGCAAAGTT
The DNA here is from genome assembly GCA_028554795.2 of Sinohyriopsis cumingii. Classification (NCBI taxonomy): domain Eukaryota; kingdom Metazoa; phylum Mollusca; class Bivalvia; order Unionida; family Unionidae; genus Sinohyriopsis; species Sinohyriopsis cumingii. The sequence continues at coordinate 130,976,793 of CM068824.1, forward strand.
GAGAGTGTATCACAGTTGGTCCAATATCAGATCAAAATCATTTGGTGGATTACCAGCAAATAATTCGTTTGTGTTTGCAAATAAAAATACACAAGATGGTACACCCGACTGGTATGTTGTAGAAATGTCAACCGGGAGCTACCAAATCGAAGAAATCAATAAAGAATTACAACGTCGAATAATAAATATCACAGGAAAACATCCAAAATAACAATAACCGCTCACGAACCAACGCTGTCTTCTGCAATTGACTACGCCGGACTACGCCGTGAATATATATCAGAGTTCGATCAGGACGGTATTAGGATGGCCTGAAATTCCACCACCGGCACCACCGAGATCACCAGAACCGAAAAGATCTGATTTTACAACGTTTGATAAAAAAATACCATGAGGGGCTTGGCGAGCTTGTTATGTTGGAAACAGACTTTCAACCGAAGTTTGACTTAATGCTCGCAAATGATTATGAGGTAGAGATTTATAAACGACTAGGCACAAGGGAAATTCCGGTATTTCTCATCCAGGAAACTTATGTGATATCTGAAATTCCAGGTGGAAATATGCCAACGGGTATCATGCAGAACCTGACATGGAAACTATGCTAGATGACATGGAAGAAGATTATGAAAAAAAATTTTAAAGCGGCTACTTGATAGGTTCATGGAGTATCTTTCCGATATAACATCAGATCGTAGTGAGATTATTAATTTCCTTCGTTATTTGCATCAAATGATTCTTTGTTATGAGCTCATTGTTCAAAAATATAAACAAGTGGTAATTAACACTAAGAATAATGAAGCCAAGAAATTGTTTCTCGATTATTAAAAGAAAACAGAGGCTGATCTACCCAATTTTAAATTTCCTACCGATCGTTCAAACAAACTAAAAAAATCTGCCGACAAAATCATTGATGAGTTTTTCGATGACATACACGCTGCATGGAGAAAAACACTACCACTGGCAACTATTCTCCGGCACAATAATGACCCAGAAGGGCAAGGACGACATGTATCACTGGAAATCATAAATATAACTACTGTGGTCGCGGTCAATCTCGAGTGTGATGTGATTGATAACAGCTACAGCACGGACACAACAGTATCAAATCAAGCCCATCAAGGATTCATTCTCTATTCGTTCACGCCAAAAGATCCACCTGGATATTTATTTGTGCAAGAGCCGATCAATCCGGTCTATTTTCGATGCCATAATCTACTGTTATCAAAAAAAATTTCAAACTAACAGACCAATTAGACCACTTATTGGATTTGAGGAATGACACGTTAAATATTAATTTACTTGTGCGATCGTGAAACTGTTGACAGATTCAAGAAAACAGTATTAAAAAAATTCTCCTGACCGTCAAGGTTGATATTTTTTTTACTGTCGCTCAGAATTATAAGAAGTTTATTTTTTACCGGAAATCGGTCAATGCTATTACTTCAGAAAGTATTTGGGTAGTCAAAATCATACAAATCGTCGACTTTCTTAATTCGGAAAGTATTTAGCTAGTCAAAAATAGTGCAAATCGTCGGATTCGTTAATTCTAATGAGGTATTTACTAGTAAATATCATGGAAATCGGCTAATTTATTAATTCTGATAGGGTATTTACTAATAAAAATCATACACATCAACTGATTTCACATGCAAGTATAATAATTTTATTTGTGTGCACGAGCAACAGCAAAAATATTTTATTTATATATATTTTATGCACACCGACTGATTTGCTAATTCTCATAGGTTATTTACTAGTAAAAATCGTGCACATCGACTGATTTGCTAATTCGGAAAGTATTTAGCTAGTCAAAATCGTGTAAATCCAACCAATTTCAGTGAGAAAAAAATGTTACTGTTACCAGTTTTTTTATTTTCGATTTCTTTTCCATGTGTTTGCTTGATTTTATCAAGGAAATCAACTTTCGTTTTCGATCGCTCACGATGTGACATATTTTTTCTTAATTGTCTCACACGAGAATTAATTATATTTTTTGATTCGTTTTCAAGAGATAATTCCGATTTAATTTTTTCCTATGCACGAGATAACGAAACAAAATCCATTACTCACGTTTCTTCTACAATGGCTAGTGATTGATACATAGCCATCTGAATTTTCGTAATAAATCTATACTGTGATGGCAGAATATACCGCCCTTCATGTTTAGCCTCTTGCAGTGTTTCAAAGTCAGAAATAATTTTTTCAGGATTTAGTTCATCAGATATACTTATGCCGTCATGTTCTTATTTTCTTAATATCAACAATTACATCATTAATATTTTCGTAATTCATTATACCGAATATTATATATTTAAAAGAAAAATATTTTACACCATTATGTGAACTTCTATGCTGGTTCATGACATCCTCAGAAGTCCAGAATGGTGTACACAGAGGACAACACAACCCCATATGAGCCTCTAGGGTGTCATATAACATCCTACCAGGCTCAAGGGCATTACGAAACACAAACCCCCGTTATGAGCCTCTAACCTGTCAAACAACAGTCTAGCGGCCCAAGAGGGCGTGTTTCGGGAGACGTCACAACACATAGTAATTACACTATTTACATCTGTATACTCCTAAGGTACCACCGGCTCTTAGCAAGTTTACAAGCGAGTAAACCTTAATTAGGGACATCACAACACATAGTATTTATACTATTTACAATTATTTACAGTGTACATATATTTACATTATTTACAGTTGGACTGCACAGACAGATACCGGGTTATATTCTCCTCTCAACAGATTTGCACACCCTTCCCAAATCAATCCCGTGAGGTAAAAAGTATCACCGCGTCGTGGTGATATGGCGGAAGGTGTGCAACTTTGTTGAGTTTCGAAAATCCCAGTATATGATACTTGGAAATTCAAAAATAGATCACGGGATGGGCGTGGCATGTTTTGCGGTTTTTGTATTTCTTTTCTTAAACACAATCGCAGAAAAAATATAGATGAACCAATAAACCAAACGAATTTAATAAAACAAGTATATTATCTGTGAAAAAAATATTTATTGTAAATAAACGATTACGCCTGCCCGTGTTGACTGTCTTTGATAAAATTTACTTCCGTGTTTTAATCGTACAGGTGACATGGATAATTGTTTACCTGTGGTGTGTATATAATAGACGGTTCGCCACGCCTAAAAAGTAATAGAACCTGAATTTAATTCTACTTTTTCTGGATAATATATCACCTGCAAAGGTAATGACGTGGGTTGCGCAATCTCGAAGTGGGAATTCCATAATTGACTTTTACACAGTCGCTGCAGAGTTATCGCCGTTATCTGCATCTACATAGCAAAACGAAATCCAGTTTCCAAGCCGATATGAAAAAGCTGATTTGGTTACTTGATTTGCAACTTTTTGTACTGAAGGCGGATGAATACCGAAATATTTGCCTGTCGCGTATATTGACTGAAATATCATCTCTTCACCGGTCGCTATATTTAAAGATTTAACCGCTCTCTTTCCAATGCTCTTAAACCAGTTAGCATTCCTTCGTGCAGAATTCTCGCCTTGTGTGATAGCTTGTAAATTTTGAAGAGAATTGTTCTTAGAGTTTCCGTAAATGTGATCGATCACAAGACCATCCCTGATCTCTCCGTGATAAACCTCAAATACGAAACGATGACAGAGATACATTTTTTTCCAACGGCAAATCTAAGATAACCAGCATTATTAGCTGTACCAACCGGTTTCTTCTGCCGACAATGCCTAACTATTCCATCACGAGACGCTTCATATTCCTTGATGATGGGATGTCTGACAAATTCTTGATTCATGTATACGATAATGTATTTGTCTTATTTATAATTTGTCTGAAAACGTATTTAAATAATCCTCTTCACACGCTATAACTCTTCCCCTGACTTTGTCAGGGACAGAGTCTGGGTTTTTTAAAATCATAATAACGTTTTAACTCTCATTACCGTTTACCACCACATCCCGCACTCAACTGTGTTTTGCCACGGACTCCGACACCACATCGGAGACATGGTATTGGTCCCAAGCTTCCATTACGAATACATTGTGAATGTTGCCCGCAGAATTCCTTTACACATGATTTGCCACATGGAGTCACAGATCCTACCTTAAACCATTTTCATTGATTCATTATATATAATATTTTTATTTACATGTTTCTCTTAATTATATATGGATGAGTTTGAGAGGTTATCCAAAATCATGCCTTGGAAATCTTCTAGATTCGATCTTGACAGACTAACCCGTGACTAGGGGAAGGGAGCCCTGCCTGACCTGATATTATCAGAGGTGCCAAAAAAGAATTTCGTGATGATAGAGGGTCTCACGTGTGGTCTACATTCAAAATTATACGCAACATAGAAGGTGTCGACTCTGTCATTGATGCTACAATGAACGTTGCACAAGCGAAAGCGATTATCAATTACCTCAATCAGAAATATCTTTTTCAGAACAAAGTTTATTGTGGAAGCAGATTCCGATACGTGGATTATCCGTGAAAAACGTGACCCTGTCCTTGCTAATGGAAAAACGGCTGTGTTAAGTAAAGATTCCAAACCAGGAATGTTAACTGGGATTAACAGACGATATTACGCTCGATCGTATCTAAGACTTGAATATATTGATGCGATTAGTCCTGATCTTGTCATTTTCTATCTTGTTTTTATAGACTACAATCTACTTTTTTCATAGACTAATACTTAGTAATAATTAGTATTTCAGGAAAGTACTAGTCTCTAACTTGGACTGCATACGTAAAACTTTCTGGTCAGTGCACTGTTGTAATATCAGCGTGGGATTTGTTTTTGGTATCGTTCTTAAACGTTTATAAAGATTCTCTTTGCGTACATACTTGATTTCGATTTTCTTCCCTGCATAACAAATCATACAACGTGTTACCGGTGCTGCTGATTAAGGAAGCTTTTGCATGAATTAAAGAAATAAATGCCTTGGAGCACGTAGCTGTTATTATTCAGAAATTCTGTGTTAATTCGAATATATAGAAAACTGAGTTGTAGAAGTGGCACAATATGTGGTTTCTCACATTGGTACTACTGTGTGTGTGTGTGTGTGTGTGTGTGTGTGAGAGAGAGAGAGAGAGAGAGAGAGAGAGAGATAGAGAGAGAGAGAGAGAGAGAGAGAGAGAGAGAGAGTTGCGTGCAGGTATATATGTGTCCGAGGGATTAGTGATTGTCGCACTAAAGAACATAAGATTAATTTTAAATGTCCGTTTCGAGAAAAGTGCGATCAAATGCAAGAACAAATTCAAGGATTTTCAGTGGTACGATTTTTTTTCAGCAATGCAGTATGATCATAAAAGATTGACTGATATTTTAAATACATATAATATTTGATTTTATTAATTTGCTCCTTCCTGGTAATGCAACTTAATAGCTTCTAGTATGTTAAACATCTGATCCTGTTTGTACCACAAATTAGAACCTAGTAAGTGATTAGACATAGAAAAGACAAGATCACCTGTGTTTTCTTGATGTAAAACATCCAACCACCTTACCCGCTTTCTTATTTATATATTATATGATTATATGCATATGTGAATCACTGATATATGTTTATTTTGTCCGTCCGTATGCCTGTTTGTTCAGTGTCGCATATATACCAAACAGCTTATTTACATATTGGCATATGTAGCCTTACACCGCTGCTGTCACATCCTTTCTATGTTCTAAATGTACCCGCCCACATGCTTTCAAAATGTTGGTTAGTATGACAGAAAATGAAGGTTTTCACAACAGTCACGGAGTAAAACAAATATAGTCGTAATCGGTCACACACAAATCAGACCTACACGCAACAATCAACAACACACATACATATAATTATGTTTAATAATTATGTTTAATGTAGTGTTCCCTTCATCTTGATAATTCACTGTACATTTTATAACAGAACTAAGGGTACGGGAAATTGTTCGGAAATTGTTGGTTTAAATATTGTTACAACTATACATTATTTGCAAACGTTTTTACAAGTTCTGTATGTCTTGAAAATATTAGCTATTTAACTATGTTTTGCAAATTAAACGTCAATTAACTTTTAGTAGTACATTATACTCCCTTACATTATTGTTATTGTACAATTTATACAAAATATAGCATGGTTTATTACTGATTAAAAAACATCGACGTACCCGTGCAAACAATAAATACAATATTGTCATATTTTACTCTTTGTTATATTTCTAAATGGCACTATTTTCATTGTGTTCAAGTGTATTGGATAACTGAAACATGTAATACCACAACACTGTAAAATGTTATAGTGCACTGATTGTCAAGAATAGGGCACAACCTATATACAAACATTAGCCACAGCCTTGTCCGTTGAGCGGAAAGTTTAGATATTCAAACATTGTTCTCAAAATACAATTTGCATTGCCTGAGAACAATTGTAATAATGTAATTGTGTATCCTGTCGTGTATGATAAAGCTGTTTCGCAATCAGTATTGCATTTGATGAATTATCACTACTCTAACCCAATTGTTTAGAGTGTTTCTAATTTCTTATTTTTGGTTAGGTGGCAAGTGCAGTATGTAAATACATATTAAGTATGCATTACGGATGGAATAGGGATATACTTCAGGTGATATACAAGAGGTTTGATGCTGTTTCAGCTATTCACCACATGTTTCCGTTTCTGATGACAATGAAAACGACATTTTGCCATAATACAAAAGTGTAAGTCCGCTTTCATGCGAACATATACATGGGCAACACTTTCAAACGTGTGCGAAGCATTCTGCAATTAGTACGACAAAGCACTAGTAGTAATACTAATGCTAGTGTCACTTCTGCTTTAAACTATGTAATAGCTCAAGCAGCAACATTGACATCAAGAACATTTATACGACTAAAGCACTACTACAAGTACAGTTACCATACGTATAATGTCGCCCTTCGTTCTATGTCTTCTACTACAACTGTCAATCTTACCGTTGGACAAGGCTCGCAAAAGGCTGGACATTATTCAGCTCGTATCATCAATATTAAATCGTAACCCATTTGAGAACCTCTATTTCTTGAATTTACGAAAATGCTTGGTATAAAGATATATTGCGTATTTCTTGGAAAAAGAGTAGAGACGTGCTCTTTGTAATACAACACAACATTCAGCTGAGTAATATCATTTGAACTGACATCTTTATAGACACAAAGGTACTGTTTCAAACATAATGCAGAACTTCAGGTTACAATGAATAACGATACCGCTGAAATAAGTAATTTCAGTCCCGATAGTAAAGCGATAACTGATGTAAACGAATTAGTTTTAATTGAATTTTGTCCTAACTCTAATGTGATTCGTGAACGATTAGACCAAGAAGAAATATGATTTATGGATAGCAATGCTTCAATTTAAATAGAATGACTGATTATATTATGTAGCTGTTTTGATATTAACTTTTGCAATGATAAAGGATAGAAAAAATATGAAATCTTCCAGGTGCTTTAAAGTTGTACATATATGAGCAGAACGGCGCCAGCGAAATGCTGAATGAATGGTGAGCTCAGAAGGCTAGAAGCACTCTATATTGCCCTACGTAGGGCATATACAAGGAAATCGTTGTTGTCATGCATGAATCCCAACAACGAAGTGTTTTATTGATAATGAAACTAAAACATAGGTTGTACCTATCGTAACTGAGGGATACAGTAACACTCGTCGCAGTTGAATAGAATAACGTGAAATTGATGCAGACAATGAATTTAAACATTAGACATATGGACCAGCCTTGTGGATTACCTCACACCGTATATAGTATAAACCTTTTAATTGTAAAGTTGGGCAAACATGTAGATTTTCAAATGGCAAAATACAGTTAGCAAGTGTTATCGTACTATCTTTAATGACGAAATATACAAGATCATACAAGTACATTTAAGGTAACCATGCAGTTTAAGAACTGCTAGACCTGGTGATAGTGGCGCCCCTGTATATAATTCCAATCGAAATTTTAACCTTGGATGTACACAACTTATTGATGATTAATTAAGATTTTCGTGTGCAATTCCCATTGGTCACATCTGTGACTTTTACATAAAAGATAGCAAAATCCTTTTTGAAGCTAAACACACAGTCATTTTGTTTCGTTAGAACAACTCCGACGATGTCATTTGGCAATGATGCAGTTGCCACTGCTGGCAAAGTTGTCTTATATTTACTAACTTTGTCCGGCATTAAACCGTTGGCACGGGTCTGCAAATTTCTCAATAAGACTTTCGTACGTTGCCTCAGGTTTATTCCTTTTCTTTGAAGCATCTGCAACTGTTCCATTTGTCCGTTGTTCACATGTATTTTAATCCACTTGTAGCTCCTTGTGGTACAAATTGCAGATGTTTGTTGTGATGTTTTCTGACAAGACACTCTTATTGAAGCGTGCTTACCTTCGAATGAGGGTGATCGAAGCACCTGAGAAAAAGTATTAGAACTCATAATTAAACCGGATACGTATTTGAATAATAATGTCCAGTCACGATCAGATGGTCGATTTAATGAAAGTCAACTTGCAAAATAACAAACGCAATCAAAAGCATTTGTGAGGTCACACTTAAACTATCTCGAGCAAAATTAACTGGAAATACCCCAGTGATGTTGAACAAAACACAACTCGTCAGCTTAATGCAGCCAAACATTATAACACCTCAGTAACATTAACATCATCCACGTCAGAGATGTCACAAATACAGAAGCGATTCCAGCATTATTGGCAGCAGCAGCTTCAGCAGTTGCTAAAGCTGTATAGTTAGGGGCTGGCTGAACTGCAACAGGAATGGTTTTCACAAAATTAATTGGTGGGCACGTTAGAAAAGGAAGAGGCCTTCAACTGCCTGACACGAGTCGCGCAATACCCTAGGCTGGAGGTCTTCGGTCAAAGAATATCGCGTCGTTGACCCAAACATTGAGTAATCTTCATGAACTCACCATGGTAAAATCACTTGTGGATATGGTATCGTTAATTTGGATTTTACATACCATGGCAATTACTGGGTTGCATACGTGGTAACTCCTAAACATAGTTTGAATTTTGACTCTTTTGGACTTACACTGCGATCTGTAGTTGTTAATTATGTATCCAAGCGTGTTTAACAATTGTTGTTTCATTCGACTTTCTCAGTACAAGCAGGGCTGGATGGTCCCATACGCGGTACTCTTGTTGGTGAAGCGTTGCATGCACTGGGTTGTTCACAATGCCCTTAAGCACTTATTAATTTCATATTAATGTACGTGTAATGTGGTATAATATGTCTGTCAACATTTACGGTCGTTACTCTACTCGACGACACGGTGCTGATGATGATATGAACCGATATCCCATTAAAGCGGATTTGTATGAGATTACAAGTTGTCTTGTTGTTGATGTCTATCCAGGTAACGTTGTGCTTTTTGAAGATCAAACAGGCAAACTGATAACGCCAAATGTAGACATTATATATACTATTGTAATGTTCAAGGGTGACCCTGTTGTTAAGAACCTGACCGAAATCATTTTCAGCTGTGGAATCAGAGACAATAGAGCTTCGGTTACGATTATCAAAGAATATTTTGATACAGATAATAGTAGAAGAAAACAATACGTGCAAGAATAAATCACTCATCTGCCTCCACCTCCACGCATGGTAACCTTTTGGTATAATATTCTAGGATTATTATTTATCGAAGGGAGGGAAATACCACCTTTACAACCTTATCATATGGCCGAATTATACTTATTTCCCTCGCCGAAAATAGTTTTTATAGTCCTGGCCGTCAAAGCTTAAATGTGCCCGAATCTAGATCATTCTTCTTCATAATAACGGGAACTAAAGGTTGTTGTGGTAGAATGGTAATGTTACTAGTTATCAGCGATATCGTCATCCAAAGTGTATACCACCACCATCAAGTTTCGACAAACCTGGTGTAGTTACATATATTTTCACATTTACTCTACTAAATGCAATAGTCTTCGGATATATAATTCAGTTTGGAGCATTTATCTTTTATCGAGAAGGGTGTTAAGCTGTGTTTGGGGTTTGTTTCTAAAATTAGATTGTATCATTAACATTATAAACGTAATGAATTTTGAGTCCGGTGATGGGGTTGCAGATTCTACAGACGTGGTGTTAGATCAGCTGGATGGGGACACTAACTTTCGAAAGTGATTTTGTTCCACTTGTCCATGAATATATGCTAAGAGTCAAGAAAAAGTGTATCCTTAAAATGGCCATGATATGCTACTACCAAATCGAGGAAAGCATGGAATCATAGTATGTGTACGTGAAAAGCTCAAGCATTATTACATCAGTAGATGCAAAACCTCTCCAGTATTATTTCTGCAACGACGAGATAGCATTCACCGATGTTTCCACCCAAGTTACATTCTTTATTAATTATGTTAAGCCACCATTATCTCGGAGAGCAGGAAAAGTCAAGCAGGTTCGACTAAGATTCAAAATAGACTCACTTGTTCGGGTAACAGTTATTGTGCAGATAGATGTAAAAGGAGTTGACGTAATCTATGTGTTTGCGGGTGAAAAGGATGGAAAAAAGTCGGTCGCATTGTTGCTATGTAAATATTACAGGTGCAGATGTTTTAAATAGCTTTATGATAGTCGTATGACAATTGTACCAGTAAAAATGGTAGTTTGTAAGAAGTGCGTATTGTACCTGAGCTCGATGCTGAAACAGGATATGGTTTGCATGTATAATTGTACTACGCGATATTTGAATTGGTAAAAGAACTACGACAGACCTTCAGTCTTAATGAGGTGAACAAATAGTCCAGCAGCTGCAAAATGGAAATACCACAGGAACCGACCTCATCTGAAAATAAAAACGAGTGTGTATGGTCGCACATACTATTTGAGGTCTTAGTGTGCAGGATAGTTTGATGATAAATGATGTCACTGGTGGTGCTTGCAAATCAATTTCCATGTGACTGCATTTCCGAATACGCACATATTCCGAATAACATGCGGCCACCCAAAGCGTTAGTAAACATTACTAGGACGCAACTGAAGATTAAATATTAAGTTTGAATTTGTCTGAAGCAAGTCCGGCAATGACGGAAAATCAAAGACAGTTACGAGCACAAATAAGATACAACGTGGATTTACAGACAGCAAAATCCAAATAATCTTCATAGAGACAACTACTTATCCATTGATAAACACATTATCTCGAGTGTTGATCGATACCACAGGCTTGCCTAAATCAGTTCATCCATCTGCAGGATTTTGTTTTGTACAATAACAACAGATTAGTATGAAAGGCTATATGTATGCATCATTGGAACCCCTTTGGAACTTTACTCATATTACGTGGTTGGGCTGCTTACACCACCGCGGACGAAATTACAAGTGAGCAACTCTCGTATAAGAACAGATTGTGTCATGAGGGTATTGGCTACAACGGGTTAAATATCCCAAAGTGAACGCGAAAAGGCAAACCGGCACTTTCATGCTGATCCCATCTTACCTTTTGAGGAACTTTATATGCCAGAATAATAAACATTGTGATACGTTATATAATTATATTGTCCAGACATAAGCATATTGGCTAAGGTTATCATTATGATTGTATATCTAAACATATGAGTAAACAATATGGCGGAATAAGTAAATATATAACTGAAGCTACGCTTGTGGAATACAGCTTAAAATAAGAACACCTTTTGTTTGTTTTCATTTCAGTCTTGCTCATGGTTAAACTTTCTAGTTCCAATAGTAGCTCATGAGTCTTAAACGTATAAATATTACAAAATTTATCATAGGATTAATGCAACACAGAAAATGTCAAGTCAAACAGCAATTTATTAATATATCACTTTTAAATTATTAACGTTTAAGGTGAAAGTATTTTTCTAATCCGTATGCATTGTTTGTGAAAATTATGAGTATTAACATATGAGGCATTGCTATTTGAAGAAATAAATCATTCTACAAAATTCTGGAACTTTGGCAAATGCTTGAGTGCGTGTTCACTCCTGAAGGAACACAACATTTTGCATATGGATACGATTTTATTGATATTTTTAACTTTTGGAGAAATATCTTTGCTACATTATTACTGCTTCAATCATTTTCTGATTAGTTTCATTGCCATCTGATTTCTTTCTCAACATAGGTCTTATCAAACAGTTACATGTACAATATTTAAAAAATGAACACGCATATGAACACACTAAGATGTGGAACAAAATAGTGAGGCTAACAAGCAATGCAAAGTTTTGAGAGAAACAAATTTGGGACATTAATTGCAAACGTTTTCATTAGCTTATTTCAATTGCAATATACATCTACTATTACTACTACTACTGATAATAATAATAATAATAATAATAATAATAATAATAATGGTAATAATAAAACTGATAATAATATTATCATCGATTCACAAAAGCAAACATAAAAAATCTATATAATCAAGGATACCCTATCAATCCTCGATTAGTAATCGAACATGTCTTTATTTTTATTTGACTAAATTGATCCATAAGTAACACCTCGCTGGTACTTACGTTCTTCTAAATTGTAATTTGCTCTCTACAAGTCAATGATCAGTAAATTAGCATCAGGCGGAAGTATGTCCTGATGGCGTCACTATTTACAGAATCAGGGGTTCATATGTTTGATACCTTTGCTACGTACGATTCATTTTGCAAGAGCGGCCACCATTCAATTAGATGACATTAAAGATGTTGCATACGTGAGCTATTTTATTATGCTATTCACTTATTTTTGTAGCCTTTACTTGTACTATTGTAAGTTTTATAAAATACACATTTGACTGAATATCGTTGTGATGCAACAAATATATAATATATGTAACAACACAATGTGGGCTAAATATATGCTAATTAAATACGAACTGTCTAAATGCTTTTACTGTGTATAATTGATTGTATTATATTAAATAATTATGTATAATTAGCTTTTTAATAATTGTAATTTTGTTTCATCATGACCGATTAAAATGCACTCTAACATTATACTGTAACTCAATACTTTGTACAATCTGTTTATCATCACTCTGGGATGTAATGCGATTGTTAGCTAAAGTTTTGTCTATATCTGGGTGAGGGTAACAGTGGGAAATTATGGACAAAAGTTAAAATATTGTATTGTTGTATTCAGGTACTGCATATAATAAAATATAATATATATTCCAACCTCCATTAATTTAACATATCGTTAAATCTCAATCTGCAAATGTAATAAAAATGTGGCATTCCTTTTTAGATCGTTCAGGTGTATTTCCCCTCATCTCCACTGCAGTGTTTACCTCCAATACTCTTTAAATAGTACAAGGAAACAGGGCAAGCAGGTATATACAAGTTGCTTGAACTGATTCATGCTGATTTAAATATTCTCTCTCTTTCTCTCTCTTCCCATATCTCTCTCTGACTCTCTCTCTCTGTCTCTGTCTCTCTCTCTCTCTCTTTCTCTCTCGCTTGCTTTCTTTCTCAATATTCAAAGTGAGTTGAAGCATACGGCAGAGCGGGTATCAATAACATGCTGCACTTTATGATTTCCTTTTTCAGGCTAAATCCCTTACTTCCTCTAGCGGAATAGCGGAATAAGATGTATTAGCATAATTGCTTTTTAAGTTTATGCAGCATCTTTACAGCGCCAGCCATAGCAAACACGTTAGCCGATGTTGATTATTTTGGTGGGGCCATCTAATTTACGCACAAGACCCCTGTGATCGCGGTATTACAAAAAATAATTTTTAACAAATTTTAGATGACATTGAACTTATATTTTCTTCCATCGCATTAAAATTACTATCCTCTATAGATACATTTTAAAAAATTACTAACGAGCCAAAAAAAATCCAAAATGCCTTAGGACGGCCTTGCATCTGTATATAAGACGGCATGTTTTTTTTCGATCACGTACACAATCAGTTTTACCTCAATTATATTAATTTTTTGTTACCATAGTATAGAAAATATTTATATGTACCACATTAGCAGTTATTTAACAGTAACGAATTACAGGCTGACAAAGATAAACGTTTCACTGCGGCAGCTTGCGGAATACCACAACTGTGAAGTGGGTTTCAATACAGCTATTTACTCAGAAGGACAGTTTTGCTCCTTTGCTCATGTTATTCCATTGTTACACCTTCTATTAAGGTTATGACCAACTGCATGTATTGCACAATGTGCTTCCGTATATTGGTGTTAGTAAACGGTTAGTGCTACATTCACCATCAACTATTAATGCATAAAAAGCAACAATAACATCACAATCAAATATGAAAATATTCTTCGCAGGATTGTTTATATATATATATATATATATATATATATATATATATATATATATATATATATATATATATATATATATATATATATATATATATATATATATATATATATATATATCTTGTCTCTTGGCATCCGTCCGTCTACGAGAGACGATGGCATAGCTCCAAAGTACGCTTTTGCTTATCCTTCTTTTTAGCTCTCTTTTCAGCTTGCTTTATTCTTCTCTTTTCCTCTGCGTTTTGAACTCCCTGCCTGACAGCTAGACGCCAGCTGGAACGGTTGTTTGCACAGCTCTCCCAGTCGTTGACATTGATGTTTGCTGTCTTCATATCCTTCTTGCAAACATCTTTGTAGCGCAGATGTGGTCGTCCAGTTGGTCGTGCACCTTCTGCTAACTCCCCATATAACAGGTCCTTGGGAATGCGACCTGGGTCCATTCTCTTGACATGGCCGAGCCAGCGAAGGCGCCTCTCGCTGTATATATATATATATATATGTATGTATAAATGTACACACAGACAGATGAATACATTTCAAAAAGAACGTTATTATGGCATGTGGGCTTATGGGCAACTATAATTAAGTACCATAGCAGCAGGTTGTTGAGCACCTCCATAGCAAAACCACCAGTACTGTCCACATCATTGGCAGCAGAGGAGATTGGTTTCGAACAACTGTTTGAGTCAGACAAGGATGTATAGTATTACCTACACTCTTCAATACTGTCCTGGAAAGGATCATGGAGGATGCCCTGAGTGACTATAAGGGCACTGTCAGCATCAGAGGAAGAATAATCAGCAACATTCTCTTCGCAGATGATGCTGATGGCTTAGCAGATGAAAAAGATCTGGCTGACATGGTTGAGCATATGGTAGGATATTAGCGCCGAAACAGCAGATGACAAACAACACCAATTTCACCAGTGCAGAAAAATGTCAGTGGGTAGAAGCTGGAAAGAGTCACAAGCGTCACGTACTTTGGATCAGTTATCACATATCAGGGCTCCATACCAGAACTACTTTGCAGGATTGTCCAGACAACAGCAGCAAAAAGAAGTTTGAGAACAATATAGAAAAGTACCAACAATGCTTGTGAAACATTAACGCTCACATCAGATCTACAAAGACGGATTCCAATCTTTGAAATAAGATGCTACCTCAAGATTTTGGTAATCTCATACATTGTCCATGTAACCAACGAAGAAGTCCACAACATTATCCAACAAGCCGTCGGATCCTATAAAGACCTATTGACCACTGGAAAAAAGCACAAACTGAAGTGATATGGTCATGTTTCAAAATCTTCTAGACTGGTAAAAACAAACTTGCAAGGCATAGTGCTCGGGTGCAGAGAAATATGCAGACAGAATGATACGTGGGAATACAAAATTAATAAGTAAACGGGCATGGGATTTGGAGAGTACCAAAGAGTAGTTAGGAACAGCGTAAGATGGAGGAAATTGGTTGTGAAATCAAGTGACAAATGACCTCATCGGTTAAGGGATTGATTTTCAAGCAAATATAGTGTTTGTACGAAATTCCAGTTTATCGAACCTGTTGTTGTGCCTACGTTATTGATGTATCACAATGGTATCGTCTACAACACCCTTGAATAAATTCAAAATTATCCCAGGCTCATATTTTAGTACAGGGTTTACGAGAAATTTGTAATTCCAATGAATAAGCCAAACAAATCATTTCCGCTCAATTTACATCTAAATATAAATAAAAACAATAATACGATTTTCAGACTAATATTAATTTTGAAACGAAGGAAATAAGAATCGTAGGAATTAATTAATTGATCTGGTCTCTCTCTCTCTCTCTCTCTCTCTCTCTCTTTATATATATTCAAGATTATATTACGAGTATATGTCACAATATAACCCCTGTGACAAACGTCACACACCAACCCAACACTTCACAAAACTTTCACATGATAATTATGTCGCAGCTATCAGTAACCCGACTTACCCTGACAACGGTATATTTCGCCAAAAGAATAATCAGGTCTAGTAAACATTTTTGTAGCACTATGCATTACAGGTATATGTGCCTGATATTACACACAATACAGATGAAACAATGTACTGAAATGTACACACTATAACAAAACACACACACACACACACACTATATATATATATATATATATATATATATATATATATATATATATATATATATATATATATATATATATATATATATATATATATATGTGTGTGTGTGTGTGTGTGTGTTAAAAAGTGTGTGTGTTAAAAAATGCGATTCGACTCAATTTCATTTGATCTGTCGATTGTCAAAATTTCGATGCGATCACGTAATACAATAATCGGAAAATTAGCTGAATTAATATACGCTTCAAACTTTTGCAAAGCAAAACTTAAAGCCAAATTTTTTTTCTCGATAGCGGAATAATACGTCTGGTAGTTATTTATTTGTTAGAGAAATACCACACTGGATGATCCACGGAAATTGTATCTTCGTGAATCAATATACTATCAACCCTTGCATCATTTGCATCACCACACTCTTTAAAAAATGGGTTGAAATATGGTTTTGTATATCTTTTAATTTTCCGAATGACGTCCGACATTTTTCAGATCAAATAATCTTGGTCTTCTTAGTCAATAAATTGGTCAGGGACTCAGCAATGATGGTACAATTTGAGTCAAATTTCCAATGGTATAGAGTCATACCAAAAAGTTGTATCAGTTGCTTATTACTGATAAGCACAGGGAATTCAGAGACCTAAGTTTCTAAAGGCTTAACCTGATTGTGTTCTACAATATGTCATTAACATATGTCTCAATCTATGAAAAACTCAATTATGCTTAAATTAATTGTGAAATTTTCCTCACTCAAGCTAACGAATTATTTCCGGATAGATCCCAAGTGATATTTCCATTAATCGTCGTAAATAATGACGTCACCGACGTATGCATCACATCGATATATACCAGATGATAACATGTTCATTAAGTGCTGGAATGTGCCTATCAATTTAATAACACCCTCAATGGCCAAAGAACTCAGCGCCGACATTCACGAGTCTTGAAAATATGTTGCATGCCAAATTAGGTCTTTGGAGAGGAATTTTAATAAAACCACAGTTCCTTAATTTAGATCAGTCAGAATTAACGTCCCCTAATTTCTACCAATAAGTGCAGATGAATATCTAAGGTCAACCTTATTAGACCATTGATTCTTACAGGTTTTGGCAATTAAAATTTGTAAGTATTTGCATGCGACGGAGTTGGCTTCGTAGTAACCATCTACTGAAAGGAACACTTACTGACAACGAAAACTTCGTGAGCCAAGGAATAGACGTCAGGTGTTTTCTAATGTGTCTTCCTGGTGTTCATCAAGGTAAATATATACGTCACTATGGACGCGGTCTTGAACTTTTAAATTAATATGAGTTTTCTAAGTTTTCCATATTATTAGTCAATATATTTAGGTGTATACCACCTGTCATATACGTTTTGTTTTTTCCACAGCAAACTCTACATCGGTTTGGCTAGTTCCTTTCTAGTAATTCTTTATCACATTCGATTTACCTGAGGTAGCAAGTAATAACGCATCAGGATACATTAAATGACCAGTTCATAATCATCATCGGCTTCAACTGATAATAAGCATAAACTTCACGAGCTTTGCCAATACTTACATACTGTACAACTAACGTTCTCTTGACTATTTTAAATTCTCGGCTGTTCTTCAAAATGTGTTCAGTATTCATCTACATTATTTGCTTTGGAAGGGTTTAATATTTTTCAGAATATCAAAACTGAACTTTCTTGAATAGGATATTATTTGCCTACCAGCAGTTCGAGTTCTTTTAAATTGAACTGAATTCCGTCTCTGGTTGTTCTTTTGGTATTTACATCTGCATTTGCCGCTGCCCCATTCTCTTTCTTTATTTTCTGTATTTTATTTAATTTGCACCTCTCTTTCCTTTTCCCGCATTTATTTATCTCGTTCTTGTTCTTGAATTTATATTTATATTCTTTTTCCTGCATTGGTATTTTCATCCATGTATTCGTCTTCTTTTTTATTTTACGTCTCTCTCTCTCATTCTCTCTCACCATTCAACACTTTGTACCTGCCTAGCCATGCCTTATTTTCCTAAGGAAAAATATTTAGAAGTTCATATCACTGCTTTGATGATTTAATGAGAATCGCTTTTAACAACTCAAGCTTTCTCGAAAGAAGCCTTATTCATTCAAAAAGGCACAAAACTCCTTGCCAAATATTTTTTTAGTATCTTTTATGGGATATATATTACAAGACAACCAACAAAAACAAGTAGTATGCATGTTGCTGAAAAATCCACGAATGCGCCTTGCACACATTAGTTTCATTAAGCTGTGTACCTATATATTGTTTGTCCATTGGCAAGCAATTGCTAAACCAAGGAAGATATTGAAGTAGTTTACTACAAGAATACATTGCAGCACAGGACTTCTCTCCACTGTGGATCATCCGCCAAAAGAGACGAAAAATACACCGTAAGAAAAACCAAGCAAACAAAAGAAGCAAAGAACATTGTTTTATCTCCTCTATTGTTAGATAAATGGCACCATTTCATTAAAAAACATCAAATAAGTATTGCCAAGGAGTTCATGCTGTGTAGAGTATATATGCATTTGACTTTGAAAAGGCCTTGCACACTTAACCATTGCTGCAAGACCAATGTTAATATTTATGATCATTTCCTATTTTAATCAAGAATACAAGTTTTGTTGCTACATAACTGGACTCAAATAAAATAATCCTGCATTATATAAATATATTTAGTTATTCTTCTTTACGGGCAGTGGATTAGAAAATTATGCAATAAGTCTAAGAGTTATGTCATTAATAATGTATATTTATCCCCATGTTTCAAATTGTAGAGAGGTTCTCGCCAGGGAGACACTTTATTTCCGATTAGGTTATAATTGGAAGGTAACTGCTTGCAACAGAACGAACAAAGATTACAAATATAACAGGCATTGTCTATAATGTAACGGAGTTCAAATTAGGGCAGTACGCTGATGACGCTTTTTAATCATTAGACGGCTCTCGTTTGTCTTTCAAGGCAATTATGCAGATTTTAAATGACTTTGCTTCGTTATCAGGTCTGCAGTGGGATGTGTTTAAATCAAAATCTATTTGGATTGGAAATAAAATAATTTAAAATGAAAACAATATGCCATGAAATTGATATTGACAGGTAAGTTGCCTATTTTATCTTATGGAAGCAGATTTCTCTTCGAATTTGGAGTATATAGTTGAACTTAATTATTTGACGAAGTTGAAGGGAGTAAATAAATTGCTCAGCTGTTTGAGAAGAAAGAATTTCTCCATTATTAAAACAATGACACTGATAAAATCCTTGATTTTGCCAATATTTATTCAATTTTATTCATTTCTTGCTTCTATACCAAGTCCTCCAGGGTATGCAATTGGTGTAAATGAATGGTCAAACTATTTTGTTTTGGCTAAACTT
This sequence comes from Sinohyriopsis cumingii, assembly GCA_028554795.2. Classification (NCBI taxonomy): domain Eukaryota; kingdom Metazoa; phylum Mollusca; class Bivalvia; order Unionida; family Unionidae; genus Sinohyriopsis; species Sinohyriopsis cumingii. Next base: position 130,996,552 of record CM068824.1, read on the forward strand.
TGTACAAAAGACACAAAACTGATTAGCTTTAAGTTTAGATTTCTACATAGAATAATTGGCCACAAATCAGTTTTTGAAAAGGATTATTTCAAGTAATAATGACGAATGCACCTTTCGTAAGGAGTGAACTGAACAGATTGAGCACTTATTCTACGATTGTTCAGTTACTGAACATTTTTGGAAATTATTTTAAAGTTACACGAAACAATGTATTTACAGGAAATAAAACAATGATGATCTTGTCAACTTTCTAATCTTGCTGGCAAGCTACGTTATATAGAAGTCACTTTGTGCATCAAAAATCCTAATTCTCACCTATTATAAAAGTTTTGTTTTATAGTACAAAAGGCTGGATAAATATTTTGCCAAAGTGAACAACAGAACTGATGAGCATAAAACACTTTTGTCAACTTTTGATTTCGATTAGTTTTTCCTTAATATCACATCAATGAAACAAGCAGGAAATGCAAACCACCTTTGGGTTTATAAATATGTAGTTTTTTGTACAATATTATGAGCGTGTGTATGTGTTATTTGGATATTGAACTTCGCTTTACCAATTTTATAGTCATATCGCTCGGATGTATGCAGTGTGTTAGTTTATAGTGATGTCTAGCACTGGGGCATCATGCCGCAGACTTGTAGCATGATATCCCACCCAGTCGCATTATCCTGACACTAGACCTACCAGTCCTAACACTAATCTATTAATACTGAGCGCCCGGCGAGGCAGCTGTTAATATCATTTGTATGTCTTTGGTATGACTCGGCCGGGAATCCAAACCACGACCTCCCGCATCCGAGGCGGACGCCCTAACCACTATGCCACCGGAGCAGACAGTATTATGAGAATGTACGTGTCTGTGTGTGAATGTGTGTGCATGTGTTGTGTCTAAGTGAATGAACGTCAGTAAAGCTTGTGATGGAAACTAATATAAAGGTAATGCAGCATACGCCTGGTCAGGTGCTGATGTAAGGGAGCATGCAAAATCCAGACAACTTGTGTGCAATACAAAAATGTAAAAAAGATCTTCTTTACGGCTTAAATAAAAAACAATAGCTTTTCGGGATTGGGAAGTAAAATCCAAGGGATAAAACGAGATATGATTTTTCTCTCTTATTCAAGCATAATCGGCATACAGATCATTTAGGCATAGAGTAACTACTGAATGCACCTTGTGTAAAAATGAGAAGAGAAATTATTTGTTTATACACCTTGTCTTTAATGCCACAAGACGCGGTGATGCAAGCAAAGAAGCTAATGTTTTACATTTAAGCATCAAAGCAGATTGAACATATGTATAATACTCCACAATACTGAATGTGAATTCCGTCATGCAATATAGTATTTGTCACTTGTAGAATTTGTCATTCCTCTTGTCTGTGTGAAGCATTGTGTCAGAGGGTATGCGTTATATGTTGTATCTTGTCATAAGTTTAATCAATCGCAAATGTAATTATAAGGTATAGACTATTCAGAAAAAAAAAACCTAAAACGTTCAGCAAAGTCATATAAATATTATTTTGGATAGTTTTGCTGTTATGTAAGCAATTTATGTTATACTGAATTACAGCTGATAAGAACTATATGACCCCATATAAAAACTCAACAGCATATTTACATGTTTTGGGATTTAGGCAAATTCCTAAATGACATCACTTTCACTGTATTGGACTCTCCTGGAACAATGAAACATCGAATATCAGAACAATGTAGAATGACCGAGTGCATGAATTATCATAAATGATGCACAATCTAGTGATGATTGAAGATTTACCATGGCAGTTTCCGTTTCATAGGAAACTTTCGTTATTCATACATTTTTCTTAAAATAAAACCTCCATTGTTCTGAGGACAACCGCATCCTGTCGTGAATGATTAAGCAGCGTTTGAGTAATCTACATTATATTTGATAGACGGACATGATTGTACATATGGAGAATTAGGGACTTGAGTATGGTTTGCATGTTATCAATATATATAAACGTCCTATCAGTTGCACATTAATTTTGGTTGAACCTGATAACAACTTTGTTCAATTTTGAATTTGTTTTTCTTTTGCTCATACGCTGGTTTATCACTGCCCTGTCCCAGACGAAGGAAATCGCTGTTGACAGGTATGCAATTACACCATATATGAATGATTATAAATACAAACATACATTGATTTATCGTTTCACAAAATGTACCTGGGATTGAAACAATAAATTAAGTGCTGACACAAACGAAACTTTAGTTGAATCCTTTTTGGCATAATGCCCCTAACCATAGCGTTAAAAACAACGATTCAAAAATTTACTAGAATACACAAACATGGAATTTATTATTTATTCTACTAAGAGACAATTGTGCCTGCAGTAAAGGAAATTTACCTGAAACATCATGAATTAACTATGGCAAGGACATAACATAAAACATGTACAGAAAATGTGCATACCATGTAACAAAGTTAGATATAAATATGAGTCCAAATGACTACAATCAGCTGTTTTATATCTTGAGCGACAAAATCAACAACGAAAACTAATTCAAATGGTAATGCATTTATAGTGAATATAAATTATGCAACAGATATAATCGAAACCAACTATTGTAATATAATGAGATGGTGGCGACTAGCATAAAATCCCAGATGCGAACATCCGTAACTGTTTGAACTGGTAGAACACCTAATTCAAACAGGATATTGTATTGTGATTCAAATTGTTTAGCGACAATTAGCTTCCTCTCTACATTTATTTCAGCATAAAAGTGTATGAAGTACAATTTTAGAAAGACGGTCAAGCGGACAGGATATGTTATTCAAACATTTGTACCACAATTACAGTAGATTATTACAAAGTTACTGCAGCATGCGGAATAGGTCAAAATACACTTGAGGCTCCAAGACAAGGCTGTTTTCTCAGCGAAACAGCTTTAAGTTTATATTATTTTATTTTAATTGTATTATTGCTATACAAACTGTAACCAGCTGAATACATTGCACAGCGTAATTCCATCTATTGGACGATGGTATTAGTAAACATTAACTGCCATATTCCAATCCCCAACACCAAACGCAGCAAAAAGAACAACGGCAAGAAAGACTAGAATAATAGATATATCAAACTATTTATGCAGGTTATGCGCACCTTCAGCGGACGAAATATATGTATGTGTATAATTAAATATACATCTGCCTAAATAAGCAATGTATTAATTTCCTCCATAAATAGGTCATTTCACTTCTCAAGCCGATCATCAAATGAAACAAGGAAATAACAGGTGAGTCACATGATATGTGCTGCTTAAATACAATGTTTAAAGCATACTGCGTTTAACTTATTAGCTCAACAATCCAACGTAAAGATTAAAAAAGGTAAGTCAATTATAAGATATATGATATCTATGCGAGTGTGTATGCATTTGGAAATGCTTTTATTTACTGTCGGAATTTGAGATATAAGATAGCAAAGACTGTGGATCTAATCAATTAAATTATACGAACATTATTATTTCAATCTTACAGAATAGAACATTTTGTAAACGAAATATATACTCAATAATTACGTATACCAGTGGGTTCGATCCCTGGCCGAGTCATACCAAAGAATTACAAAAATGTTACTAACAGCTGTCTCGCTTGGCGCTCAACATAAAGAGTTTAGTGTTAGGATTGGTCGGCCCGGTGTCAGGATAATGTGACTGGGTGGGACATCATGCCACATGTGTGCGGTATGATGCCCCAGTGCTAGACATCACCAAAAAGTAACACACTGCAGACATAGCAGCGATATGACTGAAAAATTGTTAAAGCTACGTTAAAAATGCAAATCACATACACACACACGTATACCAGTATGATATATATATATATATATATATATATATATATATATATATATATATATATATATATATATATATATATATATATATATATATATATATATATATTTGATCAGAGATGATATGGGATAGTCTCGATAAGTTTGAATACTTCAGAAGCTAATGGTGGTCGTAAATGAAGACTTTAACCAGTACACGAGCAGTCTAGTTTGAGGGATTAATATATATATCTGTATAGGTCTGTACGATTGTTTTTGTGTCCCTGAAATATATATTTTAAAAAATATGACACATTCAGTTATTTCTCTTCTTAGAATTCCGTCCGATTTTACTTCCAAAATTGAATGTACAATCTGTTTCTTTTTTATATAATGTACTACATACTTTCCATTGCTTTTATATGTAGTGGAAATCACGACATTGTCTTTGCCTGGTTGAAATTTGATTAAAATAAGAAGACATGCCGAAATTGCACGTTTCTGATAATTTCTTACAGGTATGGAATTTGGAGGCACATTTGCGATCTATTTTGCCATATGTCCACTATTCTGTAACAACTGTTGCGTCACACATGGACGATCTGATTCATTGGGTAAGTATCGATATGGGTATTTAGTCAAGAACACAAATCACATAAGGATCAATATATGACACATAATAAAGTTTATAGCATGCCATATATTAGTCATTCTCGATAGCAACTGTTAACAATTCAAATTGCCCATCTTTATGCGTACATCAGGCTAATATTTCTCACTATTATGTCTAGATACATTATTAAAATATTTGAAACAAAACGTTTCGGTTATGCAATAGTACATACCCGATTTAAGTGTGTGATTGGAACTAGCTAAATATGTGCTCATTGATTAGAAAATTGAGGACGCGGGATAATTAGTTGGAGAACAGAGGGTTCGTATTGCCATGAAGCAGTCATTTAATGAATACGTCATATTCCCTTCCAATGGTCCGATTTAGGTCTCCTTATATATTGGGTCTCAAATCCCAATGATGTTTATACCATTAGTGTTGTTATGGGGAGTGCCTATGAATGGAGCCGGTCTGTTTTAGTCTTGTTCCTAGATTATTAAGTCTGTCCAGTAGCCTCCAAAGTATTACTTCTGGTGCTTCGACAACGACTAAAAACGATTGATATTAGAGTTCTACAGACCATTCTGACAAGGCCACTGTAGTCTAATTTTATCTTATAATTTTTGTGAAGAAACTAACAGCTTACTAATATTGCATTTTATATAGCATGGTTTAGATTTTGATATCCGTATCAACCAGATCAACGAGTAATAAGTGTGTGGTTGACCTGGAGGTTAAACGTAACATGAATGTATACATATTGTTCCGAACAATTTGATCTCCAACTTTTATCTTTGAAATAGTTCTTTTCATCACTACTGAGTGCTGGGTTTGCCTTAACATGTATATACGTCTGTACTATTTTTTATTGTTTCACTATATCATCATGTCTCTTGACCATTATTGATAGTTTATTGGCTATTGAATATGTTTATTCTAGACGAAATGCGTTCTCATCGCCTTGCAAGACACATTCTGTTTTATATTTCTATATGCCTATTCTTTCTCAAAATGTGTTAGCCTGCATATGTTTATATTTTGATAGTGAAACGTCTGTAAGTGTGATGTGTTTGCAATTTGGTTTTTGTCTTAACTATTCTAACTGGCTTTGATGTTATTAGGAATGGGTATATTACCTGGTCTGATTCCCTTACTTTACACATGAATGGGTGGTGTTATAGTCATACGTTGTGCTAAGGTGGAGGATTGGCAACGATTTCGTCTTTCGTTCTTGCCAACCTCGGCATTTAGTCTATTTATGGTTAGGTCCTTTTTGTTCACTCATGTCTTAACTTGGAGGATGAATATACTTTACTCTTCCAGTAGTGAACTGTTTATTACGCCCTCTTGATAAATCAGTTTGATGATACAATGATTTATTTCCAGGCCAGCTGCGGTGTATTTGTCATGCCTAACACCTATCTGTTTCACTGCAGCAAATTATGAAGTAACCATGTATAGCTTGCTTTCATAGTTGATATTGCATTCGGCCCTCTAACACGACCTAAAGCTGTAGGCAACGACGAGTTGATTTTATGTCGTCAGAAACATATATTAATTAATTAGTTTAATCAATCACTATGATTCTGATCAGAGAAGGGAAAATCATTTGCACTTTACTGTCGAAGCATCGGCAAGGTTGGAATGGAACATGTGTCATTCTGTTCATGTGTGCCCTACGTTTGCAACTACAGCACGCCACAATATCATTTATTTTGTATTCCTTCCACGGTGTATGCATACACATATATATGATGCCCCAGTGCTATACATCACTGTAAACTGCCACACTGCAGACATCGTAGCGATATGACTGAAAAATTGTTAAAGCTACATTAGAAATTGAAATCACACACACACACACCCGTCTTATGAACTTCTGGGTATTGATAGTCGTCACCCATCCCCGTTGCTTCAATCGCTCTATGCCACATGCACTCCGGATATAAGTGAAAAGATTTTCTCAATCTTGAGCTTTGTTACCTAACAGATCATCGTTTCAAGAATGTTTCTGGCTATTTCAAACAACACTTTGCTTCCAGTATGCATATCTTTTTAGATACTACGCTTCAGATAGTTCCAGATAATTTATGATATAGCAGTGTTCAGCTGGTTATCAAAATACAGATGACTTATATTGCTTCCTTTGTTTAATACGACTAGTAACTAATGCAGTATTCATGCAGTTATATGGCTGAGCTCACTGTTAGATGAATGCCGGGGTACATCTTTAGTTAGAATCCACGGAAGGTATCTATAGCGCAGGTTTTTCAGATGGACATCTTTATACTTGTTTCCACTGTAACTATGTATAATAAACTGTTCTTTGGATTTGCTGATAGTGCTAGTCGTATTAGTATTAGTAGTAACAGCAGCAATTGCATTATTGGGTCCGTGCTGAATTATTCTTAATTTTAATGTTTATTTTCTGTTTTCTGTTTTCCTTTCATTTTGTTTGACATTGACATATTCGCACTCGGTCTTCCGCATATTGCCCTAATAAATTTGCTTTACTTTGCAACGTTTCCGCCACTTGTTGAGTGTTCTAACACTTTGTTGTGCCTTCATATTACGCACTTTGTTGCATGAGTTGTTTCGTTAGTTTTTAACATAAGTATTTCAAGTATGATTGTTTCTCCTATTGTGCAAATAGTGTATTTAGTAGCATATATATTTATGGTGGAATTCCATTATTGGTATTTGGTACCATAATAGGCTGTTACAAAAAGTTCGGGCAAGCTAGCCCGCATAAATAAAGTTGGCTTATTTTTACTTTTAGTTTGATAATATTGGTCGCGTAGTATGCTTGATTAACTTTATGTCTTTTGTCTGGTAGGAAATCTGAGAGTTTGATTATTTCTTTGCTTGATAGTTTCGTGGCGGCGTTTTCTTTGTATATGTCATCTGCAGCTTTATGCCCGTTGTTAATTGAGATCAAAAGTGGAAATATAATTCGTTATGAAGCTCCATTCAGTTGTTAAAATGTAGCCTATCTTACAATAGGTATATTTATTTTCACCAGGAAGCGTTAGTATGTATTCTTCTGTTGGGATGGGTTTTCCTAAATAATGAATCATTCCGTTTCACCTGTAGACTCTTTAATTTCGGTATTCATTTATGTCTGAAGTCATAATTTAGCCCTTAGCTCAACACATTTAACCTCTTAGCAAAATGTATGTACAAGGTGCATCTTGTAGAAAACAGCTGCTTAGCAGAAGTCAAGCCAGAAGACATTTGAAAAACCTTTAGGACCTTGATCACGATACATTCTTAACATGAGTGAATATTTCTCGAGAAATTAGTTACGTGTATTAAAAAGAACAATGATTTGTCCATAATTGCTTATTTAATGTGTATTCTATCTTTCTACTGGAAACGGAAATTACGTAGCACTGAAATATAGTAAATAATACCCACACGCTCCAGCTGAATGTAGCTGAAATATATTACATTTCTGGTATGAAATCGACCTGCTTCAGTTTAAAGTTAAATTCTCCATTTCAATAATTGTTTGCAATTCGTGATCGTTTCCAGCGAATTTTTGTATTTAGTATCATATATATTTTTTTTTACCTAGCAAAATGGCATTCAATTCAATATGATATATTACTAACAAAGCATATACGTTTATAGTAAATACAATGTTTGACATAATAATAACACTCATCATTAAGAGCAGGATAGTGGCTTGGTACACTTGTCTTTGATACTATACAAAGTATGCACAGGTTTAGAAATTAAGATAAATTAATACGGACCTACTATACACAAGTATATTTGCTATCAGTTAAACAATGTGTAGGGTTTACATTTACAATGCTATATAACGGAGTATACGTATTGCAAAATACGAAAATGAGACAAAGAGAACAATTTCTTAAATCGCTTATGATGATCAGTCTTATTTACAGAACGCACTGGTATTGCATTGTTTAAGTGTTATATATATATATATATATATATATATATATATATATATATATATATATATATATATATATATATATATATATATATATATATATATATATATATATATATATATATTCATTTATATATTTAGGTATTATTGTCCTTTAGACATATATTCAGTTTCATATAAATGCATATTATTTGTCTGATTTCATATCAATGTACAACATTTGTCTCATTTCATAACATTGCGTATATTTGCAAAATTAGATATTCTAGAGCTGTCATTGTGCGCGTCACAATCATACATTGTATATTAATAATTATTGCGTGTTTTTCCATGATATTTCAATCGTCATCAGTATCACTGTATCAGTATTATACGAGTCCTGGTTATGTGTAGCGATGACACGTAAGACAATTTGGAAAATGAGATTTATATTTATAATGTAATTGCAAATATGAATAAATCTGTCACCAAGCTCGTGCACATACAATCCAACAATAGATTCAACAAAACGATGCACAATTTATTAAGCAAGTGACATAAGAAAACTGAATTCGGTCCTTCGTGCAACAAATCAAAACTTATAACTTAAACAATCATAAACGGATGTGTGCATTTGTGTGTGTGTGTGCGTGTGTGTGTGTGTGTTTGTGTGTGTGTGTGTGTGTGTGTGTGTGATTGTCACTCTAATGGTGATGCTGAATAATTTAACAACGGAACATTCACTTGTGGCCTCGAGTTGACGACCACAAAATGTTTTCGGTTAAACCGTTCTGTTGGATTGTCAAGGAGCCATCATGCATCTGCCGCTCATCCCAGCCTGCCGAAGGATTCTTCAAGAGCATACTCATTCGCTGCAGACCTACTGGTTCATATACTTTGGTTCCTCACCATGAGAAGACCACTAAATCGGAGCTAACGTCACCAGCACACAGCTATACCAAACACAATTACAATCATACAACTCCACCTTCAATATATCAGCTCTATGCCCACCAACCCATACATAATCATACCGAATATGACAACTCCGAATTCAGCTCTGCAACTGAAGATTATTACCGTAAAGTGGAAATCTTTCTGACAAAACTTGTGTTGTGTCGTGATTCTACACTTTGACATAACTATCCAAGTACCTTGGTTATGGTGCTATTCACGGTTAATCGGGCAAGATTTTACCCCACTCCAATATTGCAATATTTCCTGACGTAAGGAGTCTGTACCCTTACCAAACTGATACTATCAATCTTTCTTCATTGTGCGTTTATCGGGTTGCCTGGGTCTACAATGTGATGACGGTCTCATTGTATCTCGAAACATTATGAGACACCCTCACATTCAGTCGAATAAATGGTCAGCCTGTGTAGCCATGCCGATTATGTTTGAGAACGACGTTTCCATCGGCAAAATATATAAATCCTTACCAAAATACGTTGTCAGCTGATCCAAATTTAGCCTACCGCTGCTTATAATTTATCATCTTACTGACAAACAGTATGAATAGCTGTCCTCGGTCGGGATGATTACATTTTAACTTTTATATCAAGGGGTACCTCTCTCTTTATCGGTCGTAATTCAAAGCGTATTTCGCATGTAGACAAGCATACACTTCTAGCGCTTTACCTATTAGTTAGGCGCAGAGATTCAGCAACTTATTACCCCTTTTAAACCTGCAGACTCTGGTACATCTTTCAAATCCATGCAAATAACTGTTCCTTTTGTCATTTATCGTTTTAAAATTTGGGTATTAATTTAGAACGTGTAAACATACTCAAACTAGATTATTGTACACAGTCCAATGTAGTTGTAATATTTCAATGTGTCTTGTAAACTCAGTCTATATGTCCTTGTCTACTAACTCTATGATTTCCAGTTTTGTGTTTTTGTATTCTCTCTAATTTCTTTCCAATCTCTTTGTCTCTTTCTGCCTGCCTCTCCAATTATATCTTCTTCTTCTCTACTTTTATCTTCCTTTCCTTAAGTGCTACATTTTCCATTTCCAATTGTATCTTTCCTTCATGTCTTCTTGCTTTATTTACATCTATATCGCTATCATGTAACTTCTGTCCTCTCTAACAAGCCCGCTAAGATACTCACCATCGTACCTAAACTGCTTGCCCATGTCCACCAGATCTCGTAATGACGACCTCTCTTATATTGTTGATAAGCTGAACAATCATTAGCTTATTACCATGTTAAACAAAGCTATTAAATTATAAACCAAACGTATACAATATGTATATAGGTTAAGTAAACGCAGCACATGACACAAGTGAGACAATTACTCAACTTCCTGCGTTAAGTCTTCTCAGGAAGGTTACAGTCTGAGTCATATAAAAATATTCAAGACCCATTAAAATTAATATGATTAACTTGCCCATAGCACACACTATGTTCACTCCCTCATATATAAATAAATAAATAATATATATATATATATATATATATATATATATATATATATATATATATATATATATATGTAATCACAAAACATTAATATATTCTTTTTTAAAACATGTATTTGTTGAGTGAAAATGTTTTACATCCTTTATTGTGAGCACCATTTTTTTACATGCCTTCATTTCATTTTATCCTGTATTAAACTTGGTATAATACCCGATCAAGTGGAAACCCAATATAGATAATAGTGTTATTGGTTTTTAACATTTACCTCTTAAGAGGTTTCCTTCTACAGTGAGTTGTTACTTATAGAATGGAATATATTTATCACAACTGATTTTTTTCTCGTTTATACGTCAATTACTATTTAATACTCTTAGTTTTTTTAATGCACCGATTCACTGCAAAAATGTAAGTAACAAGGTGGTATACTTTAAAAGGGACATATGCAAACAACTACCTGAATAAAATATTGACACATAATGGATAAATATGTGAGCGTTTCTGAACAAATATTAATATATTCAAGAAATGGGTTGTGTATGCACAGTCTGGCAATCACGATGAGCATGCTAAACTTAATTAGAAGCATGACTAGTAAAAACAAAACTGTTAAAATTCTTATGATGATACAACCCACTAAAGAAAGGTACTCATATATTCCTTTAAGTTTTAGCTTACAAAGGACATGGAAATTTAAAGAGATTTAAAGACAGCAAATGTACAAGCCTTAAAATAACATGTACATGTCATTGAACTATATAAGGGGATACTTATTTTGTGCAAGAATTTATTTTCAAATATTACTCATGCGTCTAACAGTAAACACTATATATCAGAATAATAACTTGTTTTCTTCTGAAAGTTTACATGTTTTATCTAGAGTTCAACAGTAAAACAATCTTGTACGTTTCCTTCAATTTTCGTTTTGCATGTAAGTAAGACACTGTTATCGAACACTAATTTATAATGGCAATGATAATCAATTCAAATGAATATCAATGCTATGAGCAATTTTAATACTTCCTGTTTTCATTTCAGTCTCACTGATCAAGTATAACAGCAAAATGTAGGTGGGGTTGCTCTAGAATTGAATTCATGTCATTGAACGAGATATAATATAAATTATTCCATTTGTTAATCACACACAACTTTACTCTTAATAAGTTGTTTAATATAAAATGTCCCCAAAAGACCTATCCTGGTTATTATTTCTAGACAGTTCCATATCTCACACATTTAATGTGTTCAGTTTATATTAAATTACTTTCCAGGAACCACAGTCACCTTATATGAACATAAAGCTTACTGCTATAATAGTAACTGCATTAATGCAACCTGCAAGGAAGCATTTAATTCAGCTTGCAGTGACCGCCATTAGCATATGCCCTTCAAGCTATTACAGAGAGATAGGAGAGAAAATATCTCTGCTTAAGATTGGCTAAATTGTGATGGGTACTTTGCAGTGCCTTTATTTGACAGTGTGTCAGTCTCCATTTACTGCTGGAGTAATTACAGCCATGAGCGCTAGAGACATCATGCATGTAAACGGGTGAAGAAGGTGTAATGGAAGAAGCAAAATATATATCACATATAATATTTTGTAAAATTATCACATATAATATTTTGTAAAATTACATATTAAATAGCATGACATAACATTGTAGATTCATAGAAATGGCATCCATTGACCACTTAAGTAATTTCTCTTGTATGCATCCTTTATTTTACAAGCTAACATATCAATTTAATTTCCCAAAATAACAGATTTTGACGTAAAACAAAACCCAAAGGAATTTGTCAGTGAGAACCATGGAATGCTTCAAGTATAATAAACTGAGCTAGTGCTTCAATATATTAGATTTGTTTTGATAAGAAATGCTGATGGGAGGATTAGATTTTCTGCTAAATTAAGCACATAAATAGAAACGTTATCTCATCAACATTTGTCTAGCTATGAAATACACGTTAAAATGATTGATTGCTTGATTATATCTTAACGGCGCATAAGCACTGTTAGGCTATTGAGCACCATTCAAAAAGTTATATGTATGATCGTTTGAAAATGTTATAAAGGTTTCATATCGACCAGCGATATAAAAACAACGAGTTGAAAGTAAAACAATATGATGATAACAGTAAAATATAAAGCTTCCGTTCAACGGGGGATGTAAATGGTGTATGTTAATGAAGACAAATGAAAAGGTATGGAAAATAAGGGACAGTATATACATTACATGCAAATGTTCTAGGTGATGGCATAAAAGCTATAGCTTACAATACATGGATACTTCTTTCGAGAATTCTATAAAGCAACTGATGTTTATTGCATCAAAAAGCTCATTCATGTGAAGCATACTGATCTCGAGAAGGTTGCAGGTCGAAACACTTTACAGGTAACAGTGAATGGTTCACTGCAAGAAACGCAATCTGGTGTGTCTTCGCCTTTTAGTATGTGGGCGTGAGTTATATATATATGACCGATTCGAATTATTGCAGTGACTATCTCCTCCCTACGAATGGTTCTTTATGAAGGAGTCCATTCTCATATTGTTAGCTTGATGACGTGAAGATTGTTATTAACTGCATCATTCCACGATGCCGGCCACATCTGACATAAAGACTCTTTGATACTTGGTTTGAAATTATTATACGGTATTTTAAAATCATATGGTTCTTGGGATAGGGCCATTTTAGCAGTGCGATCTGCTTCTACATTACCTTTAATACCAGTATGGCTAGGTAACCAGCAGTGTACTATATTGTGGGAGGTAGTCTGCTCAGTATTTTGGACGAAAATATTTGTTAATAATGTGTTCTCCAGTTTTCTATTATGTAGTGAGTGAAGTACCGATATCGAGTTGGAGAAGATAATGCTATTTAAAATACGTTTGTTTTCAATGTATTGCAGAGCAATGTCTATAGCGCTGATATCAGCTGAAACATTGATGTATCATATGGCAAACTAACTGTAGAAGTTTGTTTTCCACTAACGATGGCTGCGGCAGCCTTTTCCCCCTTTCTTTGATCCGTCAGTATAGATTCTTGTGCAGTTTTTCAATTCGGTGAGGAGTTCATGCTAAACATTATGGAACATAGAAGTGTTTATCTCATATTTGTTTGCGTTCCGTCCAGCGTCAGTTTAGGTTCATCATAATGTTTTCGAAACTTACAGAAATGCATGCATACCGCTTTTGATTTCGAGAATTTGGAAACGTTAGAACTGGCCCAATTTGGAATCGTATCGATATTTTATGGCAGTTGTCTTTCTTGTGTATGCACGTGCTTTGATTGATAACATATTAGAAAATCATAAACGTATAACGAGCAATCCCCACCGAGAGCCAAACACTTGGTGATGCTATTGATTTGATATTGAAAAGCGTCACAGATAAAATACTGACCTAGGGCGCACTCATCTCTTGCTCGTGCATACCTGCGAGGATAGAGCCCATTCGCACCTTGAAGTCTCTGTTTGACAGAAAGTTTGATATGAAAGAGGGCAGACGGCCTTTTATACCCAGTTTATTCAGGTCATTTAGTATCCCGCACTTCCATGTCGCGTCATAGGCCTTTTATAAATCAAAGAAAACCGCTACTTAATTTTCCTATTTAATAAATGATTAGCTAAAAATGTTTCCAGTCTAACCAGGTGATCATTGTTGCTACGACCATAACGAAAGCGAATTTGCTAAGGGGACATTAAATTGTTAGTTTCCAAGTACCATACAAGCCGAAAATGTATAATGTTCCACGGTTTTGTACACACCGTTGCGTTTCAGTGCAATTGGTCAATAGTCGGTAGGATCTGCACCATATTTACCTGGTTTGGGAATTTGTATTACTGTTCTTTCCAAATTATAGCTAAATTGCAATCAATCCATAAATCATAGAAGATGTTCAAAAAAGATGTTAATAATGATTCCGGAATGTGTTTCACAAACTGGTAATGTATTTCTTCAGGCCCAGCAGATGTATAATGGGTCTTGTCTAAAGCCTCCATAAGCTCTGATAGTGAGAACAATTGATTGTCTCTTTCAGAGTTGTTAGATGTGAATTTTATACGTGACTTTTTGTTGATTTTTAGTTTTCGGAAGGGTTATTAAAAAAATAGATGATGAGCCATTTTCGGAGACACTGTCAGCACAAATATTTGCTGTCATGTTTTGAACCAAAATTGTTGAAGTCAAGTTTCAATGGATAGTGTCCCAAACTTTCTTAATAGAGGAACGAGAAAAATATATGTCTTCCATGATGCTCGTTTACTTTCTTTGATTATGCGGCGAGCCTTGGACTTGATAATACGGTAGTTACTTAAATTTACTGGCGTAGGATAATTGTTACATTTTACAATGCTTCTCGGCGTTGTATAATGCCTTCCTTACATTCCTTATTCACCTAAGTTTTTGAGTTATTTTACAGTTAGGTGAGGACATGTAAATGGATTCTTTTGCAATCTCGGTTAGGATAGAAGTAAAATGCTGAATAGGTACAATAAAGTTAAAAATTGTATCCTCATTCAGCCAAGTTTTGCAGAGTGTTTCAAACTTATCCAAGCCGGCCTTCTTTATATTCCATTGTGGAACTGTGTCATCAGTTTTAGAGTTAATAGTGTCAAGAGAGACTGGAAACTGATCACTGCTATATATGTCATCAGCGACCTTCCTTTCATATTCCAAAAGCAGCTAAGGAGGACAAATTGTAAAATCGATGTACACGAATGTACCCGTTTCTGGGTTATTTGTGTGTGTATGTGTGTGTGTGTGTGTGTGTGTGTGTGTGTGATTAGGATTTGTAACGTAGCTTTAACACTTTTCCAGTCATCTTACTACGATGTTGGCAGTGTGGCAGTTTATAGTAATGTCTCGTAACGGGGAATCATGCCGAAACACGTAGCATGATGTCCCACCCAATCACATTATCCTGACACCAGGCCGACCGGTCCTAATACTATCCTCTTAAATCTGAGCGCCTAGTGAGGCAGCTATTCTTACCATTTTAAAAGAATTTGGTAATGGGCATTAAAATCCCAGAATAAGACAAATGGCGTGGGACGTTGTTGAAAAAGATTGTCGAATTCGTTTGGTACTATGTAGGTGTTTGGTGGTATGCAAATATAACAAAAGGTAATTACTCCATTTAGAGTGATGCTTACAGCGATGTCTATCAAAAAACATTTTTAAAAGAATAACTCTGTTAGGTGTTAAACAGGGAGTAGATTTTAAATGTGATGTTATCCATATCTTTCAAGAATGTTTCCGTAAGGCATATTGCGGGATCATGTTCGTTTAAAAGCAGGAGAAGGTCACTACAGTCGGCTTTACGTCCTCGATAGTTGCATTGTATCATCATGTTTTACATTCTGTGTTTAATTTGAAGAGTGTACAGCTAGGTTAGACCTATCGCGGAGACAATATGTGTGGTTATTTCTCTGTAGGAAGTACCCGGGTGTATGTTGTGTAAGGTAGGTCTGGAGCCACCTTAAGCACATGGATCAGTTTCTTCTGTATCCATGCTCTAAATGTATCCAAACCTGTTATAGAGTTTGATGGGGACATCTGACCACTTTGTCTGTCTAATTCCTGGAAATTTGTTTTTATTCCTAGGTGATTTCGATGTTGGGGTATTATTGAAAGTTGTTTGAGTAGATGCCGTGCTTTTATGTTCTTGTTAATGGGGGCGTTAGAGCTTGATGTTGAATCGGGAGGATCTGTCTTTTTTGGAGCTTCCTTCGTTCAAGCACATAGCTGGCTCTTTGAGCATCGATTTTCATGATGGCCATATTGACACTTATAGCATCGATTGGGGCTAGGAATGTATATATCAGCCTTCACTTGCACTAAGCCAACTTTTACTACTCTTTGCACTTATGGTTAGTTGAAGGTGAGTACAAAGTTGTTGGTGTCCTGTAGTTTGATGTTAACGTTTAATACGTATTCTACGGACTGCAGTGACACCTACGTTTGTAATTCCTTCAATGATATATATATATGTCGCTGACTCCAGCCAAGTCATAACAGTGAATCACGCCTTTGAACGTATTGAGTGGTATGTGAGCTAATTAGGTCACTGGAATGTCGAAGAAAGTTTCATTTTCTTGATATTTTCTGTCTAACCTCGCCGATCACTCAACAAGAAAGCAACCCGATGTAAATTTTTTGACACTGATTTGTGTGCCGATTGATCATGTAAATTTATTTTAGACAGTATAACCATGAAGCATAGAAATGATTCTACACCTCATGGTTTGTCATTTGACTCAGATCCAGTTTTCGTGCGTTTATTTTGAAATGTTTGGGAAAATTCCATGTTGGTGTCTTTAACATTCAGCACCCGTGCTTCCGTCCACCATGGATCTCAACAACGGGACACTTTTCAAGTGCCATGGATACACAGATGCAATACTCAGTCGACAAAAAATACGTATGATTCAACTGTTAACCTAGGGTCGGTAATTTTACCTTCTGATAGACCCGTTAAGACACCGCCTTCTAGAAAGTCTTCTAGGACTTGGGGAAGGGACAGCTAAAGGGATAGACTGTAGGGGTAGCGGTGGTATCTATATAAATAAAAAGAGAAAGATAAAGAAGTTGAGCGTGTAAACAAAAACGTCCTACAGCTCGGCGTGATTAGCCGATTTGTCAATACCGGGCCCATCCCGACTACTCATCTAAAAGAAGTGAAGGCTAAAGCACTATGTTGCTTCTGCTCAACTACCATGATCCTTTCCTCCCCTTACACAGGATGCAGCCCACGGAAAACAGGTTGCCTCTACTTAGTCGAGTCTTACGACACGTAGTGAAGACAATTCGGGCCATTATACAACCCGACGGGGGGGGGGGGCAATTTAAAATGCTTCAAAACAATCACCTAACATAATTTTAAACATTGCTATAACTACTAAACTTCTAACACAAAATGGACACAATATGTAAGTGACGAGTTCTCTAAAATCATCAGTAGAAATACCATTTAAGTTATACATGAAGCGTTGTAATATGTACACAAATCAAAACTTATTACCATTAAAGCTCTAAATTACATATTTGAATTGTGATTCCTTGATTGTTTGGCTCATTTGTTTGTTGAAAGATTTTCAAAAATATCTAACATTCATATACTTCATGGAAAACGTTTGCTCTTGTCCTTGTGCACAAATATCTGCGTTTAACATTTGCAGACTACTATAAAGACCTTTCCAAAGAATCATCCACAAGTTGTTAAAATCATTATTGGTCATGACATATGTCTATCCTTGGTCATTCTTTGAACCTTGATTTGGATAGCCACAAATCTTCAGTACTCTCAAAATAATATCAATCTTTAAAGGCTTAGTCGAACAGGGATAAGTCTTTTGAAAATATATATCTTGCATTCAGGCTATAAGTTCTGTCATTTTGTTTATGTCTCATTTGACTTTAATATTATCCACTAGGGTGGTGAGCCTACAACTAATCCTAAATCAAATATGTGCGTATTATGCAATTACTTGTGTTTCCCTTAAATGCGTTGTGTCCCCAGATTTAGAGAGTGAAAGACATAGTATAATCCTAGGTGCAACACTGTTATCTATAGAAGAGGTTCGAATACACAAGAATCGAAAGCATGCTGGCATTAAACACACAAGGACAATATGTGTTACATTCACACAGTCCCTCCCATCATTTTATATAGCGGATTATTATGTTTGCATATTCGTTAGAAGCGTGCAGTTAAAAGTAGCTATGTTTCTGCAAAGTATAACATCTGTGTGTTATTTTTACATTAGTGTTCATTGCGTGGAAATATATTTATATTGATTCTTACATGATTTATACTTAAATTGACTAAAACGATAATATAATCCTAGGAAGGGAACCTGATATCCCCACCCATACATAAGCCGTTGCGATAACAAAATGGAGAAGATGGCTGTAGTTGGTGCCATTTTAGAAATTAGATTGGTACCATTTCATATAATTCGAACAGGCGATTATACGAAGTCCTTGAGTGAAAACGAAATGTTGATTGTAATATCGGAGGAGAAGCAATTACACGATATGTAAGATGTTTATGGTAGCAGCCACATTAGACCTTACATTTACACAATGAAGTGAGATCAACTAAACGTCAGAATAAGTCTTTTGACCATCCCTTAAAGACGACTAGCAATAACTGACAAATTTGCGCCTTTTATATTTATACCCAGTTCGACATTATAAGAAGTTCTCTAGTAAAGTGTAGCCGCAACATGTTTGCTAGAGTAGTGATAACGGGTATTTCAGAATGGGTTCGATGGTGGCCATAGTTATTCTTAGATTGCAGCCAACTTCATTTATGCCTACCCATACATTATAAAGTTTTCTTGCTAATATATAATGCTGAAATGACCTTCCATGTAGTAAGAGTAGCGATAACAAGATGTTTTTCGATGGCTTTGGTAGCAATATTGGATGTCGCATCAGCACAGTTTTCACGTAAGACTAACTTTAAATGGGATGGCTGTGTGTGAAGTTTCAGGCCTATTTACTATGCAGTGTAAGAAGAGTGCCATTGAAACGTTTGTAATAATGGTCGGATGACGGAAAGAAGACAATCCCACAAGCTGAAACATGCTTATTTGCTACAACGCAATTATTTCTGTGTTTCGATATATTTTCGATTTCTATGGACATATTTATAATTGTTTTTGTTGTGTATTTGTTCTCCATTTAGTTGAGAGTTACATAACATGTACGTCATACCCTATCCAGGTTAACTATGTTGTTTCATCATGTGACAAACTTGCATCATCTGCAGTGATTTTCATGAAATTATGACGTTTAGTACATCAATACATGAGAATAGGAAGGTAAATCAGTAGTGTGTTTTATGGCATGCATAGAACCATTATGCAACATAATTCATGAAATAAAGTATATCTTTATGTATGACAGGCTTCATACATTCCATGTTACAATGGCAGGACGTATTATAAGTGGACTGTGAGAAAACTCTTGTATAACGATCAGTACCGCTTTCACTCTAGACTGAAATGCACTTCAGTCGTGGCTGTAGACACTCCCAGTAGATAAAATATTCATATTTATAAATAATGCCTTAATTGAATATATTTTTGTTGTCCGTAAATCTGTAGCTTATCGATACAATTAAAATTGATATTAGCACAGAGGAAATCTTAAAGCTAGTTCTTTAGAAGATCTGTCTTTAACATATTGATCATCTCGTTCTGTTATTTGTTTAATGAAATAAAACTATATGTGTATCTGTTTTTGCCATTTGTGTTTATCTGATAAAACTTTATACTGTTCTGAAGTGATACTATGATAACAATTTATCTTGGTCTGCCTAATAATATAATTATGTTAGGGAACAATCTTATAACAGTTTCGTCTGTCTGCCTATAAGCAAATTTATGTTAAAGAGGAATAATATCATATTTTCTATGGATCCGCATGTTGACAGAATTATGTTAAACAATGAACAGCATGAAATTTACTCTGGGTCTGTCCGTTAGTAGAATTCAGTTAAGGAGAGACTGTCTGGAACGTTGTCTTTGTTCCTTTCTGACAGCAGAGCTCCGTTCAGAAGAGATTGTGTGATAAAGTTTTCTCTGAATCTATGAAACACAATTTTCTTGAATTATATAACTGTTCTGGGGTTGATGGGCCCTTTCGTTTATGACGTGTTTGTATGATAAGTTGATGTTATGTATGTAACATAATTGTACAATTCCTGAAAATGCAGTTTATACTTGATCCGAGGAAGAAACAGTCAAATGCAAATTTATTGTTTTCTATAGCTGTGAGGGTTTAATATATGTCCATACGGGTACTTAAGAGTTCTTGGCATTTGGGTATATTCTTGGACCTGTTAACTTCATTCTATACACTCAGTCGCTCTCAAGTGTCATAGATTGTACGATGATGACACCAAATATTCAAATCTAGCCACCCAACTGAAATTGATGCTACCATCCAAGGTGTAGACAGATACATTTCTGATGTGAAATCATGGATGACATGTAACAAGCTGCCGGTGAATGATGATACAACTGAGGCCATTCTGATCACAACTCAAAGAATTTCTCATTCACATCCTTTATCTCAAACAATACATATCATCAACACCAATATTAAATTCACACAATCAGTACGACACGTAAATGTTACTGTGGACAGTACTCCCACATTGCACCAACATGTCATGAACATATGCAAGGCAGCATATCTTGAGCTGAGACGCATCAAATCAATTATCAAATATCTTTTAGTCGATCCACTAAAACACTTGTGTATTCATTAATACATTCAAGACTGGACTATTGTAACTCAATTATGTCTGGTTCATCTCAATATCTGCTTCAGAAACTTCAAAATGTTCGAAACACAGCTGCTCGGATCATACTTAGAGTACCACGATCAGAGCACACCTCCCCGCTGCTCTGTACCGTACACTGGCTATCCATTTGATCCAGAATCAAATACAAAATTGGTTCTCTGTGCTACGTTTTACTGTCGGACTGTAATCCAACATACCTATCCAACCTCACCCATGTGTACACACCTGCACAATACTTACGCTCCTCTTCTGACAATCGTATACTTATTATTCCCATTATGAAAACAAAGTCATATGGACAGCGTTCTTTTGCATACCAGGGCCCAGCAACGTGGAATCAATTACCCACTGAACTTAGACACAAAGATACAGTGATCACATTCAGAATGGCTCTCAAATCTCACTTATTTCGACTGCAAGAACAGACTTAAAGACCTAATAATGTTTCATACCTTACATATTCTCAGCATGTTTATTTATATTTTCTAATTTCATGGAGTTTGCTTTTGTAATCATATCATTATATGTTTTTTATCTTATAGATGTTGTCTGATGTTGTAAAGAGCTTAGAGCTTCTAAATATTAGGCGCTATACAAAGTCCTCATTACCATTTTTATTTTTATTTGAGGTTATGTTTCGATCCACATTTTGATACATAACTGCTTCAAAATGGTTTTACAAGACTTCATTTACACCGAAATATAATATTGTTATCATATCGAGACAATGGAAAAGACCGGCGATGTTGATATATATATATATATCAGCTAAATTCTTTGCGTCGGTTAATTGTGCGCAAAAATAGGTCATTTCTTTGAACTTTGGGTCACCTGTCATCGTTTGTCAGAAATCCATTTTGTATCGAGAAAGAACGATAGCACTTTAATTTTGAAAGGTAATATTCATATAGTCTACAACAATATCCCACATTTCGACTAGAAATGCATATGAAAATGAAATTTCTAAATGTGAATATAAAGACCTACTCGAGGACCTTCCTGAACCTATTACCGAGAAAATTATATTTACTATGTATCTGTTAGAATCATACAAATAAATTCATTATATAAAAGATGGAAATGTATAGCTTAAACAAATTTTGCTTCTTAATCTAAGTTTCCAATTTTGCAAGAAGTTGCCAAACACGTACAAAATCGTCTGCTACCCAACACGTTAGCTTGATGCTGGAACGGGATTCTCACGAAATTTCCAGGCGTATAGTCTTATTCTAAATTCTCTAGTAATTGTTTCCGATAAACAAGACGTTGTAAACATATTACACCATATTCGTTGTTGTTTATGTTACACACCATATCTTATTGTTTTATAAAATGTTGAACTTTCCTCATTTTGTTACATGATCTATTTAGTAGTCGTGTCAATTATTGGCATCGTTACGCTGAATTTTGTAAAACTAGCTTCAAACCTCACTTAATTACTCAACTAAACTGCTCAAAGAAACAGTCCAAAGTAATGCATTTCATTTATATAGCCAGATAGATAAACATTACATATTTTCAAAGCTGTGAGCAGAATTGGACGACATATCGCAAGTCATGAAAACAGCAGGGTGGTATCCCATGTGTCCAAAAATAATATTATTTTGAACAGAATATTCTGGTGACAAATGCCTCATTTCAATTGCATTGCAGTATTTATTTTAATCAATCGGTCGAATTCGGTATGCGTCTTGCTTGAATATTGGAGACGGAAACCGTCGGTGATTATAAATGGCCGACAGCATTGTACACACACACACACACACACACACACACACACACACACATATATATATATGCACAAATCCGACCTTTAGGCAACAGCGTCTAAATAGCAACCTTTCGGAGACATCCTTGTATACTGAATATGTGTGAATACGGACGAGTCATGATTGTGCCTATATAGCGAATACTGTATGGAATACTGAAAATACAGGAAAAAGTGGTAAAATAAAATACATGAAAAACATACAAATTTTGTCGCTCACTTACTGTCACCAGAAGGTAAAGTGATGTACGCGTATGCATAAAACCAACCTTTGGGCGACAGGGTCGAAGAATGGTACATGTGTCGCCCAAAGTTTTCGTATTTCGCATATATAAGTCGCTTAGCTATGAATTATACGTATCACCTATCAGTATTATATATAGTGTATTTCGCTATTATGATTATATATATATATATATATATATATATATATATATATATATAGAGAGAGAGAGAGAGAGAGAGAGAGAGAGAGAGAGAGAGAGAGAGAGAGATAGATATATAGACAGATAGATAGATATTGCACACAAGACTAAAAGCAGATGTTTGGTCAGTAGTAAATGTCAACAACCATATGCTCACGTTACTATCCTCCTAGCTGAATTTCAATAGAGTCGTTGGCAGGAATATTCGTGTGATTTCGTGTTATATGCTAGTAAATTCATGTGGGCTAGAAAATTCTAACCTGCACCAATCACCGCGGATCTGAACTTCAATCTATTCATTATTTATAGGCCTAAAAGTCTTTATATATCTTTGGGTTTTGTTGAAAATGATTGTTGGTATGGAGGTGGGGACGACACCTCAAATAGAGCCTACGCGCAGCAGAATCATAAATCCCTTACAACATGGTTGATCTCTTTGAGCAATATGAATACTGACTGTAATCCGTGTAAACTAATTATACTGGCTCATGGTGAATTGAATCACAGAAGTGGTCATTGCCACTTTCACTACCACATTTCGTTCTCATTCGGTCACCGAATAAGCTTTCTTTCAGCACGGGTATTCTCTCCTGGGCCTTGTATTATAAATAGCATGCGCATTTCATTAAAACACTCTTATATACTTAAGAACACTATCGATTTGAAAATGTTTAGAAAGACAACTGTGCCCAACAACAGTATACAGTCTTTTGAATGTGTGTCATCATACAGTCCTAACTTTCTGCTGTGCCAACTAATGTCCTTCTTTTCTCAGTCAGCCAAATTTACATTAACAATGTTGTTACATTCAAAACAATATCCGGTAAAAATGACCAGTTGTGTAGTTTAGATTCAGTCTTAAAAATAGCTATACAATATATGTTATTGTAAATATGTTAATACAAATTATGTCACAACTGAACATGCACCATTCAGGTAATCAAAAAATAGTTTGTATTTATTAAGCTAATATACAGGTTGGGATCAGCTTAATAACGCCACAGTTATATTTGAAAAATTGTTCCGAAGACACATTTATTTCGGCAGATAAATGCTAGCATCCGTTTTCACGGTTGTTTTATGGAAATATATTGAACTTTCCTTTCAGTAAACGTTGCGTTTGGAAAACCAGCAAGTCAGTCATCCAATTATATTGGACAAAAGAGTTATTTTGGAAAGGATGGATTTACCTACACAGCTTCTCTGGCAGTAGATGGCAATAATTCCACCAACTTTGACAGTGACAGCTGTAGCCATACAGGTACAGGCCATATGAGAGCATGGTGGGAAGTTGATCTGAAATACCCCTACTTCGTCACTAGCGTCAGGATATTCCCAATCAGTGATGCACGTAAGTTCAAATAGTATTACTATTAGAGTGTCTATTTTAAATCAAATTAATGAACACGTGGTTTTCTAACGATAATAATCATCAGCAATCGATCATGACGTAGTTCCTTTCGTTATTGTGTGTTTTTGAGCATACATGGTTGCTTGAGCAGGTTTAGGCGGTTTCCGAAATTCAACGTTGTCTTGTTGTTCGATGGTTATTTCATGGCTGTATGTGAAGGTAGCGATTTCACGGATGCTTATGTATTTTGTGACCTCAGAAAGTCTCAGACTTTTGATTTCAGGAAGTCTGAGGCTTTATCCCTATATTAATGTGACCGTTCCGGTTGATTAGTAGTTAGAGCGTGCGCATCGGATACGAGAAGTCACCAGCCGAGTCATAACAAAGACTTAAAAATATGTTACTAACAGCTGACTCACTTGGCTTTCAGCATTAAGAGGTTATTGTTAGGACTAGTCGGCCTGGTGTCAAGATAATATGACTGGGTGGGACATCATGCTACATGTCTACGACATGATGCCCAAGTGCTAGATATCACTATAAACTGTTACACTGCATACATCGTAGCGATATGACTGGCAAATTCTGAAACCTTCGTTAAAAATCAAAATCACACTCACACACACCTATATCAATGTTTAATTTAATTATACAGCCCCCAAGCAAGATAATCTCTAGAGTGATTGAATTGGTCGCCATGCCGGTTCGCACGTGAAAATTCATTAATGCTGGTTGAAATATTGCGACCCTTGTACATGCATCTGAGAAAGAGTGGCCTCATCTTCCAACTAACATTTGGTGGCCATATTTCCGGCAGAGAAATTGCCTCTAGAAGCTAGAAATCAAAAGGTATACTCAAGAACTCATCTTTGATATCTGTATGCACAGACGCGCAATTTTATGAAAGAAGGGTGGTACTTGTAGAAACAAATCTGCCTGTCACTATTGATTCATTTCATTCAGAGGACGTTCACGCATCTTACTTTTATTGCTACCGTTTCACACGTTATGATTGCAAGACCGTTATACATGTGTTATTTGTGATAAATGAATATCCCCAATATATCGCTTACAACGAGGCACATCATGAAACTGAGTTTTGAAGCTTCACTCTAGAGGCCGTTAGCCCGAGCAAAACTTTGTTTTGCTCTTGGGTTTCCCAGCAAAGCCCTCAAGTGCGTCATCTCTCAACGAAACGACAGCTTGATTAGCTATTGATTCTCATGACTGAATTCAAATCGAAAAAATATTCATGACTAGCAAGAGTTACCTCTTCCTTGCCACTGCTTAACTTATTCATGAACATTTGGGGACCAGGTCTCTCAATTGTAATGAAGATTGGTCGTGTTAGCTTTTCCATAACTAAGTAAAATTGTTTCGTCATCTGTACTTTCCTGGCGAGGTAAAACCAAACAGTTTACAGATTTATGCTGACGTATTATGTTTATAATGTTGAGGGCTACAATAGGTGATTACGTTCTCCAAAGTCATGCTTTTATATTGCAGCAAGGTTTCAAGCACAATAGTATATTTCGTTCTTACAATAAAGTACTTTTAACAGGATGGTTGCAAGTGAAAATGAATCATTCTACAGCATAGCCTCTGAATTCGTGGCAAACCGATTGGTCCGATTAGTTAATTTTGACCATTTGGTCATCCGAAATAAATATCGCACTGGAAACGAATATATCCTTCAATCAATTACCAGGCAGGATTTTCTGCTCAACCAACACGATTCGTAGTAGACAACATATACAGGTTGTCATCAGTCAGTCAAGGGCACCTTTAGGATGAAGCATTATAACTCTTCACCAATATGAACCCCTTGGGGGGGGGGTGCAAGTTTTAAATACGCAAGTAATAAATGACTACGAAACTGCTATATACACTAATACAACACTTTCCAAATTATGTACAGGTTTCAAATGTACATACATATTTAAAATTTGTCATCCAATGCAGTATAAATATCAATGAATGATATAGCAACCAACATGGACACAAGTCCGCCATTGCAGGCCGTATAAACAAATGCGAGGCTTTAGCAGCTAACACTTTGTTAATTTCTTTTAGTAAATATCATATTTACATAATTTAATTAAGTGTTATTAAAATTCCTTGTCTTTCACCATCAGGAAATTTAGATGTTGTGCAAGAACTATTAAGCTGGTTTGTGGGCGCATTAACATATATAACGAAAACGGAATAATACATTTCTAAATGTATTCGGATCTCTATTTAGACATGACTTAATCATGGCACCAAACAGCCATATGCTAGGCACGTAAGCAGTGTTTCCCTTTACCTCATTTGTGCTTCAGAGACCCCGACATTTTTAATTTGACCCCCAGTTTTGATACCAAAGTTTGTTTTTAACTAAGTCTGACCCCTAGCTTTGACACCAATGTGATTTTGGACTCTCAGTCCTTGCACCACTAAGAGATACACTGCACGTACAGTGTTATGCAAATATGAAAAGACTATAATATACAGGTTAAGAATCAAAATCACAGAAGGCCATCAAATTATGCAAGTCAATATTAAAATTGTTGCGCACACAAGGATGGTTTTAGAACAACAATGTAAAGAGTTCACTACCACACCTGTAACTGATATAGGTGGGGGAAAGACGAAGCAAGAATGCAACAGGCCTAAATATGAAAATACAGCTCTGAATAACCCACACAATGACATATATTCTTATAAATACATGTATAAAATATGTTTAATTCTGATATCGCCACCGTGGCATTATCATTGTATTCAAGTGATATATTTAAATATGCCATTGTGAAATGTGTAATAAAGATTTATATGTCACGGAATAAGTTCATATTCTAAGCACGTATTCATATAACAAGTACAAAGCAAATTTTGTCCACATATTATGATGATTTGGAGGTAGTAAGCGAGATGGTGTGACAATGTGTGAATTTTAGAGATGAGTGATCCATTATGAGCATTATATTAGCACTAAGTGAGCATAGTAGTATTTCAACTGACGTTAGAACATTGCAAATATATACTTAAACTTAGGTTGCTCTGACAATTGATAGCGTTCATTATAGCTCTCTGTTTAGATCTGCCAATTATCTATAACAACGTGTGTCTCCCTCCTTCAATTCACTCGCTTGCCCAAATAAGTTTTAACTTAGTAGATTGTTACATTCAAGTGTAGTACAGTTGTAACTCTATCGTTTTGTTTGTTTCTGGCTAATACTATCCGTGGCAGACAGTCATAATGATAGACAAGCAGATATATTCTTGAACACAGAGACAGGAAGTCGATATTATTAATATATTTATGAAGGTAGGTATAAAAGTATCAGTTATGGGTGATTTTATTTCGTAGGGAAACAGTAGTACTGGTTATGTATGTTCACAAATATATTGTATATTTGTTCTTTCCTCAGACTTTAAAGTGTGCAACTTTCCCTCTGTGATAAGTGGAAAACTGGAAAATGATGAATATATGTCAGTCGGTTCCTTGAGAGAATTAGACAATTCAATAGTCACAATAAACACCACAGATACGTACCAGTTCAAGGCAATAAGAATAGAAAATACAGACAATAATACATATGCCTACCTATGCTTATGTGAAGTGGAAGTTTATGCAGGTAAGACGACAAAATGCTGCATGTTTGTATACTTGACAGCTTATGTAAAAATATCTTCAGTTATTCGCCACTCATATGCCAGATATTTCATCATATCAGTGATACTTAAAAGACTAAAATAGTTGGCAATCAAACTTCTTTTGAAAACGTTTTCTGTATAACACATATAGCCCATATCATGTTTGCAAGACGAGAGGATATCGTAAATATTGCAAGAGACCCTGAATGCATATACGTACCTGTTTGAAGCCTCATATCCTTCCCCATGTTACGCATTCTCTAAAATATTAACACTGTAGTGTGTTCATGGGTTGCAGTGAAATTTTGTGCAAATTCCGTTTATTGTTGGAAGATGTGCATATTAAATAATGTGTTCATCTGATACTTTGAACTTAGATTCCTTAAGCTGAAGCCGAACGTAATGTATGATACAATGTTTTTAGCTCAAGCTCTTTCGCCGTCTAATGTATGCAGTATTATGATTATAATCAGACGATGATGATAATGACTATTCGCTGTATTATCAATTGTATTATAGGTAGAGGATTTTATAATGATTTCAAACTGTAATATATACTTGGAATACTATTGCTAATGTAACTATCTTTTCACATTCCCTTGGGTCTATGTGAATTATATGATCAACATAAATTATGGATATAATCTAATTATGTACAAATGATAAATTGTAGTATGACCAAATATTCGTCTAGCATTTGTGACCACAACTAATCTCGCATTTAGTCTTCGATTTTCTATATGCTTACACATTACATATTATAAATCATTATATGAAAATGTTCTTTCTGACCAAATATTCTCCCTGCAGAATCCATACCAAAGTTAATGTTTTGGGTCATGTCCATTACAATCATTTCATTTTCATACCAGTATAATGTGAAACATGTTCGTAATATTTTCCTTATAAATAATCGTATTGACTTTGATAAAACCTTCTGGAACGTATTCTGTTATAACTTATTTAAGACATGATGTATATATAGTGACCTCCTGATAGCTGTCTGTACTCGATAGCAACAATGGAAGAATTTGTACTTGATAAACATGTTGTCAAAATGATTTCGTTCTTAATGATATTTTCTATCAAACTTGTGTTTTGAGCAAGCGTTTGGTTACCATAGATAGAAACATATTTCCATCGTGTGCTCAATATTGCTAGTTGATTGTGAATAAAATATATGAATTTTTATACTTAAGTAGCATTTTCCTTAACTCGCCGTCATATCAACAATTTCCTTTCAAAATAAACCCATAATGAAATATATTGTTGCTGAAATCCTCCAAACATCCACAACAATGCTAATGGAAATAATCTCGATATTTTAATATTTCTAAGAATTTATGTTGATATTGAACCAGAAATTGTACATTTAGATTTAAAGGATTCATTACAACGAAACAAAAGGGAATCAAAACGATATGCAAGTGATTTAAGGAAACATGACTCTACATAGTTACGATATGTCCTCTTATTGTTCATCCAGCTCATACACTGAATTAGTAAACACAGCTACCATAAGTTTCCTAGATAAAAAGCTATTATTTATTCACAACGTAATAATATGTCAAAATTATATGATTAAGATATTTAAAGAGCTTTGTTTCGAAATAAATATTTTCTAATATTGCGTTGCAACTCTCATGAGAAGAAGAAGACTATTTCCATGAAGTAAACACTTTTTTAGTTGGTGATTGCATATCTTAATAAGCTAAAACTAATATCATTAGTTCAATGTCAGTAATTAAAAGTTGTTTCAACTACAATTGCTTGCGAACTACGTTTAATGCACAAAAACCTATGTTTCTTCGCAGAGTTACATCTTTCCTTTGTTTCTAGGTTACATGTCGCAACTTTCTGCCTTATGCTGTTTGACTATATTCAGGTATTCCTCACATAATTAATATCTCCAGAAATATCGAGTATCTTGATACGTACATTTTTTTGTGTAACACAAATTATTATAGTAAAGATATAGAAGTGCTATGTTTCAATGAACACATAATAATGCTCTCCTCTATAATGAGGTAATAATCTAAACATGACTTTATAGCATTGATCTTCTGCAGCGACGATGTATGCAAAATACTCTTGCACTGTTTTGATCGTGATGAAAATTTATATTCGTCATACTCAAGTTTAAGACTTGCAAAATGAGACATCGAAATCGTTATGTTTTTGTTATATCATAAGGAATATGTGCTTTCCACGTTCATTTGTAATGCGCGTAAGGAAACATTATACATATCACTGCTTGGTATATCGCCACTGCAATGGTATCACTTATAGGATGTGCGTGATTGTCCGAAGCATCTTAAATATGCTTGACAACGTATATTGATATCCTATGATACAGAACAGTCGTTAAGTGTGTTCTTATTTCAAACGAAAATGATAAAACGAATCTATTAAGTTATATTATTTGCTTGCCAAGACGCCCAGAATATGCATGTTATTAGACAATGGCTATTCCGTGTTTGAGTACAGACACGTTGGTATGTGAGTTATACCTTTGTGCACACCAGGAAGTTGTAACGATTAAAAATGAATTGTGGGCGTGGATGAAATTAAGATTATTCTAAGCATAACATTCTCATGTCACAACAAATTTTGTTAAGAAGCATGATAGATGTATTTACTACGATGGTAATTTTCAATGAATACTATAATAAGGGTATCTGCAGTACTTATCAATATTTTGCCCAAAACCTGCATTGGGATCCACGCCTATAGAATATTAACGCAATGTATATTTGTATTATATAAACCCATATTGTAATATCCGAAATGATATATCCATTAGCTATCTACATGAATTCCTCGTGCGGAAAACAAAGTTTCAGCGTCTTACAAAGTCCTTTCCAAACGATCATTTTATTCAGTCGCTGTCGTCATTACAACATTTCCTAAGCAAAATCTCGAGAACGTTTTCTGATTGGCAATTTTCTCCTCCCTTTGGAACGTTTCCTCAAGCAACAGGTGCTCCTCGCAAACGCGTTTATCCACCTAAACGAAACGAATAGTGGTGCATTGAACAGCTGTTCAAACGGCATAAGCGCCATGATATCGGTACATAACGCAGTATTGGAACTGGAAAATACTGTGAAAACCACTTAATAATCTCATCTGGACTTCATTGCTTTGCCATTCAGGTACTTTACCAAACGAGTACATGTACAGAGTTGTATGTCTTCTACTAAGTGGATTTAATAATGATGTGCATGCCTTGAATATTTTCCGGATGTAGGAATACATAGGAAAATAAATGTGATATAATTAATGTTTGAAATTTATACCTCAAACATTTACTTTTTTGTTTATTTTCACAGCCATTTGCAAATATGGCTACATTATGCTATTACTTTATCATAAATAATTCAAATGGTTTAAAAATATCTTGCCTTTCAAACGAAACAAACGTTTCATTCGTATCTGCTTTCAATTATTTTAACGTTTTTATCTTATTTTAGTTTTCTTGCATAAATGCACTTTCTTATGATCATGCGTGATTGTGTCGCTATTATAACTGTTTTTGAAAGGCGAGGTATATTGGCTGAAAAGCATTATAGATTTACAAAGCGTCTTCCAGGAAAAAGCATGAACTATTTAGAATAGTTACTAAATATTTTGATATAAACTACAAACAAACAGCTGTGCATACGCTGTGGAAATTTATTAACAATCCTGTACTAAAAACGTCTTTGAAAGTAATCATGTTTGACTAATATGTTTCATTCTCTTCAATATAAACTTGTAACGTGTTTTGGGACAAAATATAATTTGATGCTATCGTATATTGATAGATTACAAAATAAATCAGATCGATACATAGACGAACCGGTTTTATAAGGATTAAATTCGTTCCAGTAAAAGAATACTTGATGCTACATTGCATCTTGCTGAATAAGAAGCGACAGAATAAATTTCACATTTTGTAGACGTCCACGAAGCGAATATAATCATACCATTAGTATGTTCTCATTGCGTTTTACAAGTATTATCCTATTTCCATTACATTTGTAAGCAACCTATTTCAAATTCTTGTCAAACCCGTGTATATCATGTTCTGCAGTATTATGCAAAGAGCAGTATTAGCACGTTTGCGTCATCTAATATCAGCAAAAAGGGATCTCTTCAATCCAGGGTCTGAAGACAGATTCATCGTTGAATTAAAATGACAATAGCGTATGTTCCTTCATATCGTGACCAGGAAAAAATGTTAGCATGAAGAGCTATAGGTACAACCGTTTAGTAGCGTATCTTATAATGCCAATCATACATCGTTTAGAGTAATCTTACAGTAAATTTTATAATTTCTATAACAAAATGTCAAGGGTTTGGAAATACTTTATGGGCAAAACTGATCGCAAGTTTTGATAGAAAAAATAAACAATGTTGCCTATAAATGAATGAAAATAATGTACGAAATAATAGTCGGTGTTTTATTTTAAGCCATAATTTGCACAGTGCCAAGGTTAGATTCAGGGAACAGCATATACACCTTTATTCCGGGTGCTGATGGAAACTTCTCCTACAATTCACAAATTGTCATCAGTTGCGAATCGGGCTATAAGGTGAATGGCAGTCCGTCAATCCAGTGTCTAATTACGAGTCAGTGGAGTCAAGAAATAGGAAAATGTGAAGGTATGAATATAGGAAGCAGAATCATTAGAACATAAACATCATTCGAGTTTCACCTTACGGCAGCAATAAATAATAAAGAATATCTGGAATTTCATCCTTAAAATGCACATGTGGCAGGTTCTTTAGCCAAATATGGTTTCTAACGAAGTATTTCGGTTTATTGCATTTAAGACGATCGAATAGCGTGGTTTGTTGTAAGATGTGCGTACCTGCAGAAGAAAAAAATGAATGTAGTTAATTTTATGAAGTTATTTCTAAATCGGCGTGGTCCAATGTAATCCCAAACAAGGACATCACAAGAGCGTACATAACTTTAGAAATTTCCACACCACTTCGAAAGCGACCATGAAGCTCACTTTCTATGTACTGGACAGTGTTGACGTCGTATGTGGATAAGTAAACAATGTTGTCATTGTTATGTATATATCGATATATTGTCCCTTCCAAAATTGCGAAGACCCGAGGTGGCTCAGTGATCAGCTCGCCTGACTGACGACTGGAAAATTTTAGTTCGAATCTCACCATCATACCGGCCTGGATTCGCTATCCTAGTGCGCATATTATATCAATTACCTTCGCACTAAATGACCCGTTTTTGACGTTGTCCCGTAAAGCAAGAAATATAAACATTAATGAAATAAGATTTGTGACTTTGAACTTGTAAATGCCCACATTTTGGGGTATTGTGTCCAATATAGTCAAAATCCAGGAACTGCGGCTGCATTACCGCTGCGTCGTAGTCGACTATTAAGGAAATCTATCCGAAATGAGATAGCCATTAGCTATCTACATGAATTCCTCGTGCGAAAAACAAAGTTTCAGCTTCTTACAAAGTCCTTTTCAGACGATCTTTTATTCAGTCGCTGTATCATTACAACATTTCCTAAGCAACATCTCGAGAACTTTTTCTGTTTGGCAATTTCCTCCTTTCTGGGGAACGTTTCCGCAAGTTACTCCTCGCAAAATCGTTTATCCAGCTAAACGAAACGAATAGTGGTGCATTGAATAGCTGTTCAAACGGCGGAAGCGTAATGTTATCGGTACATAACTCAGTACTGGGGCTGGAAAATGCTGTGTAAATCACTTTATAAACTGTTCTGGGCTTCATTGCTTTGACATTCAGGTACTTTACCAAACGAGTAAATTTACATAGTTTTATGTTTTCTACTAAGTGGATTTAATAATGATGCGCATGCCTTGAATATTTTCCGGATGTAGGAATACGTAGGAAAATACATGTGATAGGCTTATTGTTTAAAATATATATTTCAAACGATTACTGTTTTTTGTTTATCTTCACAGCCATTTGCAAATATGGCTACATTATGCTATTACTTTATCATAAATAATTCAAATTGTTTATAAATGTCTTGCCTTTCAATCAAAACAAACGTTTCATTCGTATCTGCTTTCAATTATTTTAACGTTTTATCTTATTTACGTTTTCTTGCATAAGTGCAATTTCTTCTGATCTTGCGTCATTGTGTCGCTATTACTAATGTGTTTGAAAGGCGATCTATACTAGCTGAAAAGTACTAAAGTTTTACGTAGCGGCTTCCAGTAAAAAGTATGAACTATTTAGAATAGTTACTCAATATATTGATATAAATTACAAAGAAAGAGCTGTGCATACGCTGCGGCAATTTGTTAACAATCCTGTAATAATAATATCTTTGAAAGCAATCAAATTTGATTAATATGTTTCTTTCTATTCAATATAAACTTGTAACGTATTTTGGGACAAAATATAATTTGATGCTATCGTATATTGATAGATTACTAAAAACTGAGATCGTTACATTGACGGACTTGTTTGATAAGGATTAAATTCGTTCGAGTAAGATAACATTTAATGCTACATTGCGTCTTTCTGCATAAGAATCGACAGAAGGAATTTCACATTTTGTAGACGTCCACGAGGTGAATACAATCATAGCATTAGTATGTTCTCATTACATTTTGCAAGTATTATCCTTTTACGATTTCACTTATAAGCAAGCTATTTCAATTTCTTGTCCTACCTGTAAATGTCATGTTCTGCACTATTATTCAATGACCAGTGTCAGCACGTTTGCTCCTTGTCTTGATGGAATTGTTTTTAAACTGATCCCAAATGCGTCATCTAATATCAGCAGTACGGGCTCTCTTCAATCCATGGTCTCAAGACATATTCATCGTTGAATTAAAATGACAATAACATATGTTCCTTCATATCGTGACCAGGAACAAATGTTAGCATGAAGAGCATTTATTACAACCGTTTAATGTCGCATCTTATAATGCCAATCATACATCATTCAGAGTAATTGGAGAGTTAATTTTACAGTTTCTATAAGAAAATGTCAAAGTTTTGGAAATAGTTTATAGCCAAACTGATCGCATGTTTTGATACGAATTAATTAACAATGTTGCCTATAATTGGTTGAAAATAATGTACGAAATAATAGTTGGTGTTTTATTTGAAGCCATAATATGCACAGTGCCAACGTTGGATTCAAGGAACAGCATATACACCTTTATTCCGGGTGTTGATGTAAACTTCTCCTACAATTCACAAATTGTCATCAGTTGCGAATCGGGCTATAGGGTGAATGGCAATTCGTCAATCCAGTGTCTAATTACAAGTCAGTGGAGTCAAGAAATAGGAAAATGTGAAGGTATGAATATAGGAAGCACTATCATTAAAACATAAACATCATTCTAGTTTACGCCTTACGGTAGCAATAAATAATAATGAATATCTGGAACTTCATCCTTAAAATTCATATGTGACACTTTTTTCGGCCAAAGATGATTTTTAACGAAATATTTCGGTTCATTGCATTTAAGACGATCGAATAGCGTGTTTTGTTGTAAGATGTGCGTACCTTCAGAAATAAAAAAATGAATGTAGTTAATTTTATGAAGTTATTTCTAAATCGGCGTGGTCCAATGTATATCACAAGATCATACATAACTTTAGAAGTTTACACACCACTTCGAAAGCGACCATAAAGCTCACTTTCTATGTAATGGACAGTGTTGACGTCGTATGTGGATATGTAAACAATGTTGTCATTGTTATGTATATATCGATATATTTTCCCTTCCAAAAATACGAAGACCCGAGGTGACTCAGTGATCAGTCTCCTGACTGACGACTGGAAAATTTTAGTTCGAATCACACCATCATACCGGCCTGAATTAGCTGTCGTGGTGGGCCTATTACATCAATTACCTTCGCACTAAATGACCCGTTTTTGACGTTGTCCCGTAAAGCAAGAAATATAAACCTTAATGAAAAAACATTTGTGACTTTGAACTTGTAAATGCCCATTTTTTGTGGTATTGTGTCCAATATAGTCAAAATCCAGGAACGGCGGCTTCATTACCGCAGCGTCGAAGTCGCAAAATTAAGGAAATCTATCCGAAATGATATATCCATTAGCTATCTACATGAATTCCTCGTGCGGAAAACAAAGTTTCAGCGTCTTACAAAGTACTTTCCAAACGATCATTTTATTCAGTCGCTGTCGTCATTACAACATTTCCTAAGCAAAATCTCGAGAACGTTTTCTGATTGGCAATTTTCTCCTCCCTTTGGAACGTTTCCTCAAGCAACAGGTGCTCCTGGCAAAATCGTTTATCCAGCTAAACGAAACGAATAGTGGTGCATTGAATAGCTGTTCAAACGGCGGAAGCGAAATGATATCGGTACATAACGCAGTATTGGGGCTGGAAAATGCTGTGTAAATCACTGTATAAACTCTTCTGGGCTTCATTGCTTTGACATTCAGGTACTTTACCAAACGAGTAAATTTACATAGTTTTATGTTTTCTACTAAGTGGATTTAATAATGATGTGCATGCCTTGAATATTTTCCGGATGTAGGAATACATAGGAAAATACATGTGATAGGCTTATTGTTTAAAATATATATTTCAAACGATTACTGTTTTTTGTTTATCTTCACAGCCATTTGCAAATATGGCTACATTATGCTATTACTTTATCATAAATAATTCAAATTGTTTATAAATGTCTTGCCTTTCAATCGAAACAAACGTTTCATTCGTATCTGCTTTCAATTATTTTAACGTTTTTATCTTATTTACGTTTTCTTGCATAAGTGCAATTTCTTCTGATCTTGCGTCATTGTGTCGTTATTACTAATGTGTTTGAAAGGCGATCTATATTAGCTGAAAAGTACTAAAGTTTTACGTAGCGGCTTCCAGTAAAAGTATGAACTATTTAGAATAGTTACTCAATATGTTGATATAAATTACAAAGAAAAAGCTGTGCATACGCTGCGGCAATTTGTTAACAATCCTGTAATAATAATATCTTTGAACGCAGTAAAATTTGATTAATATGTTTCTTTCTATTCAATATAAACTTGTAGCGTATTTTGGGGCAAAATATAATTTGATGCTATCGTATATTGATAGATTACTAAAAACTGAGATCGTTACATTGACGGACTTGTTTGATAAGGATTAAATTCGTTCGAGTAAAATAACACTTAACGCTACATTGCATCTTTCTGCATAAGAATCGACAGAAGGAATTTCACATTTTGTAGACGTCCACGAAGTGAATACAATCATAGCATTAGTGTGTTCTCATTACATTTTGCATGTATTATCCTATTTCGATTTCACTTATAAGCAAGCTATTTCAAATTCTTGTCCTCCCTGTATATGTCATGTTCTGCACTATTATTCAATGACCAGTGTCAGCATGTTTGCTCCTAGTCTTGATGGAATTGTTTTTAAACTGATCCCAAATGCGTCATCTAATATCAGCAGTACGGGCTCTCTTCAATCCATGGTCTCAAGACATATTCATCGTTGAATTAAAATGACAATAACATATGTTCCTTCATATCGTGACCAGGAACAAATGTTAGCATGAAGAGCATTTATTACAACCGTTTAATGTTGCATCTTTTAATGCCAATCATACATCATTCAGAGTAATTGGAGAGTTAATTTTACAGTTTCTATAAGAAAATGTCAAAGTTTTGGAAATACTTTATGGCCAAACTGATCGCATGTTTTGATACGAATTAATTAACAATGTTGCCTATAATTGGTTGAAAATAATGTACGAAATAATAGTTGGTGTTTTATTTGAAGCCATAATATGCACAGTGCCAACGTTGGATTCAAGGAACAGCATATACACCTTTATTCCGGGTGTTGATGCAAACTTCTCCTACAATTCACAAATTGTCATCAGTTGCGAATCGGGCTATAGGGTGAATGGCAATTCGTCAATCCAGTGTCTAATTACAAGTCAGTGGAGTCAAGAAATAGGAAAATGTGAAGGCATGAATATAGGAAGCACTATCATTAAAACATAAACATCATTCTAGTTTACGCCTTACGGTAGCAATAAATAATAATGAATATCTGGAACTTCATCCTTAAAATTCATTTGTGACACCTTTTTTTGGCCAAAGATGATTTTTAACGTAATATTTCGGTTCATTGCATTTAAGACGATCGAATAGCGTGTTTTGTTGTAAGATGTGCGTACCTTCAGAAATAAAAAAATGAATGTAGTTAATTTTATGAAGTTATTTCTAAATCGGCGTAGTCTAATATATATCACAAGATCATACATAACTTTAGAAGTTTACACACCACTTCGAAAGCGACCATAAAGCTCACTTTCTATGTACTGGACAGTGTTGACGTCGTATGTGGATATGTAAACAATGTTGTCATTGTTATGTATATATCGATATATTGTCCCTTCCAAAAATACGAAGACCCGAGGTGACTCAGTGATCTGTCTCCTGACTGACGACTGGAAAATTTTAGTTCGAATCACACGATCATCCCGGTTGGATTAGCTATCGTGGTGGGCCTATTACATCAATTACCTTCTGCATTACCTCAGCTGTCTTAGTCGAAAATGAAGGAAACCTATCCGAAAGGTGATATTTATTAGCTATATACATGAAATCCTCTTGCGAAAAACAAAGTTTCAGCGTCTTACAAAGTCCTTTGCAAACGATCGCTTTATTCAGTTGCTGTCGTCGTTACAATAATTCCTAACCAACATCTCGAGACCTTGTTCTGATTGGCAATTTCCTCCTCTGTGGGGAACGTGTCCTCAAGCAACAGTTGCTCCTCGTAAAACCGTTTATCCAGCTAAACGAAACGAATGGTGGTGCACTGGACAGCTGTTCAAACCGCATAAGCGCCATGATATCGGTACATAAATCATTATTCGGGCTGACAAATGCTGTGTAAACCACCTTAAAAACTCTTCTGGACTTCACTGATTTGAA
This sequence comes from Sinohyriopsis cumingii, assembly GCA_028554795.2. Taxonomy (NCBI): domain Eukaryota; kingdom Metazoa; phylum Mollusca; class Bivalvia; order Unionida; family Unionidae; genus Sinohyriopsis; species Sinohyriopsis cumingii. The sequence continues at coordinate 131,035,722 of CM068824.1, forward strand.
ATTCAGGTACATTAACAAACGAGTAAATGTACAGAGTTTTATGTTTCTACTAAGTGGATTAAATAATGATGTGCATGCCTTGAATATTTTCTGGATGTAGGAATACATAGGAAAATAAATGTGATAAGCTTATTGTTTAAAATGTATATTTTAAACGTTTACTGTTTTTTGTTTATTTTCACAGCCATTTGCAAATGTCGTTACATTATGCTATTACTTTATCATAAATAATTCAAATTATTTATAAATGTCTTGTCATTCAATCGAAACAAAAGTTTCATTCCTATCTACTTTGTTTTCTTGAATAAGTGCAATTGTTTCTGATCTTGCGTGATTGTGTCGTTATTACTAATGTGTTTGAAAAACGAGGTATATTAGCTGAAAAGCAGTATAGTTTTACAAAGCGTCTTCCAGGACAAAGGATGAACTAGTTAGAATAGTAATTAAATATGTTGATATAAATTACAAAGAAAGAGCTGTGCATACGCTGCGGAAATTTGTTCACAATCCTGCACTAATAATATCTTTGAAAGTAATCAAATTTGATTAATATGTTTCTTTGTATTCAGTATAAACTTGTAACGTATTTTGGGACAAAATATAATTTGATGCTATCGTATATTGATAGATTACTAAAAACTTAGATCAGTACATTGACGGACTTGTTTGATAAGGATTAAATTCGTTCGAGTAAAATAACACTTAATGCTACATTGCATCTTGCTGCATAAGAATCGACAGGAGGAATTTCACATTTTTTAGACGTGCACGTAGTGAATACAATCATAGCTTTAATATGTTCTCATTACATTTTGCAAGTTTTATCCTATTTCGATTTCATTTATAAGCAAGCTATTTTACATTCTTGTCCAACCTGTATATGTCATGTTCTGCACTATTATTCAAAGAGCTGTGTTAGCACGTTTGCTCCTAGTCTTGATGGAATTGTTTTTAAACTGATCCCAAATGCGTCATCTAATATCAGCAGTACGGGCTCTCTTCAATCCATGGTCTCAAGACATATTCATCGTTGAATTAAAATGACAATAACATATGTTCCTTCATATCGTGACCAGGAACATATGTTAGCATGAAGAGCATTAGGTACAACCGTTTAATGGCGTATCATATAATGCCAAGCATATATCATTTAGAGTAATTGTAGAGTTAATTTTACAGTTTCTATAACAAAATAAATACTTTATGGCCAAACTGATCGCATGTTTTGATACGAATTATTAAACAATGTTGCCTATACTTGATTGAAAGTAACGTAATAAATAATAGTTGGTGTTTCATTTTTAGTCATAACATGCACTGTGCCAACGTTGGATTCAAGGAACAGCATCCACACCTTTATTCCGGGTGTTGATGGAATGTTCTCCTACAAGTCACAAATTGTCATCAGTTGCGAATCGGGCTATAAGGTGAATGGCAGTCCGTCAATCCAGTGTCTAATTACAAGTCAGTGGAGTCAAGAAATAGGAAAATGTGAAGGTATGAATATAGGAAGCAGTATCATTAAAACAGAAACATCATTCTAGTTTACGCCTTCCGGCACCTATGAAAAATAATGAATATCTGAGGAATTTCATCCTTAAAATGCACATGTGGCACGTTCTTTGGCCAAATATGATTTTTAACGATGTATTTTGGTTTAGTGCATTTAACTTGATCGAATAGCGTGTTTTGTTGTCAGATGTGCGTACCTTCCGAAATAAAATGAATGTAATTAATTTTATGAAGTTATTTCTAAATCGGCGTGATCCAATGTAATTCTAAACAAGGATATCACAAGATCATACATAACTTTTGAAGTTTCCACACCACTTCGAAAGCGACCATAAAGCTCACTTTCTATGTACTGGACAGTGTTGACGTCGTATGTAGATATGTAAGCTATGTTGATATTGTTACCTATATATCGTTATATTGTCCCTTCCAAAATTACGAAGACCCGAAGTGGCTTAGTGATCAGCTCGCCTGACTCACGACTAGAAGACTTTAGTTCGACTCCCACCATCCTACCGGCCTGGATTATATATCGTGGTGGGTCCATTACATCAATTACCTTCGCACTAAATGACTCACTTATGATGTTTTCCCGTAAAGCAAGAAATATAAACCTTAATAGAATGCAGCAACGTTTTAAATATGAATTAATGTCCTGAACTGGTCTGGATGTAAAGAAAGGGAAAAGGTTGCAGCTAAATCTATTGTATAACATGCGTACTTGAATTGTAAGGTTCTCCGAAAATAAGACCTATATTTGCCAGTATATCTTGTGAGTACATATATTATTTGCTAACAAATATCAATTGGGTAGTAATACATAATGGAAAATACATACGTCTGTGGGGAATGCAAACGCACAGCCTAAAAATTAGATTTAAATCAATGGCTTAGAACTCGTCGTATATATACATATATATATATATATATATATATATATATATATATATATATATATATATATATATATATATATATATAACTCGGACATCATAAAAAATATGTGATAGTTTGAAATACGTTGCTAATCAAAGAAATAAACATGTATACTCTCGGCTAAGGTTTATAAAAGTGAATGCCTTTTCAACGAAATTCATCATGCACATTTTCAGTATATTGTTGCAACTCAATGGTATTAAGCTAGATAGATAAATATTTAAAGGATCAGGTTTTGTAAATTTCACTAAATAGTTTACTAAAGTAGAATTCCGAGTCGAAAGTCGAATGGAGCTTGCAGTAATGTGCAATAAATCCCAAAACATCATAAAATTTAAATCACAAGTCTAAATTTATAGTGTTCGGATGGCATTTCAGGTGTGTTTTGAATTCAGATCTTTTATCTGCCGATGCACCAACGGTCTTCATATATTATAATAATATCATCCAAAATATATTTGAATGAATTCACAATGATCACAAACAAATGTATTTGACCGAAATGCCAACGAAAACTTTTGTAATTCCAAAATATAATTTAAAGAAACGAATCCATTTATATTTTAGCTGAACACAATTAATATTACGATGAAATCGACAAATTGTATTTCCTAGAGATCTTTATATAAATAATAATACACAGTAACATGACCAAACATTGGGTCATTTTTTCGTCAAACTCGTCAAGAAGTTCACTCCTAGTATGTTCTACATTATTCTTTAAAAAAGGCTTTATCGTGAACTCAGATTTCAGTAAGCAAGGTATTTATAACTTATAAACAATGCAAACAGCAGGTTGACTATATAATTTACAATAGAAAATCCAACCTCTTTCAAACAAATTCAAGTTAGCACGTTTTGTTTTCAAAAATGATATTAGTCAGATAGGCTCAAATGTTTTCTCTGAGATCCAAAGAATGCTCAGGAACACAATACTAATCAAATATACATCACGTATATAAGGAGGATTTCATATTATTGTAGACTACCCTTAGCGTATAACGGTAGCATTAACAGCATATTTCAACGGAATTCAATACACATTTGAAATAAGCATTGTGTATCATCAATCATCTGTACTTTTCAAGAGGTATTACAATCTTGTTTACTAATAATAAACTCGCTACTCAAATCACATAGACGAATATAAGTGAACACTTTGATGAGTCAGCAATTTTTTGCAAACATTTGAATACAGGTTATAAATATTGTAAGGTCTGTAATATATTTTAGTAATAACCTGCCCAGTGCCGACGATGGATTCAAGGAATATCACATACATTTCCACACCGGATGTGGATGGTAATTTTTCCTATAATTCCAATATTGATATCAGTTGCAAATCGGGCTATCAGCTGATCGGAAGTCCGTCAATTCGATGTCTAAACACAAGTCAGTGGAACGAAGATTTAGGAAAATGTGAAGGTATGCATCAAACTTCAAATATCTTTTCAAATGAAACGTTTTTCTACCATATCCAGTATCAAATACATACATGATAACAATTTTTGTACAGAAAGTCCGTAACAAGATATTTCAGTACGTTTCAACAATAAATATGTAAATACGTTGTTCAGATTATCACGCTGTTTTGTGAATAATATAATGTTTAACATGTAGGACTTTCGAAAAGCACGGTTTTTCATCAGATGCACGTCTCACACAGTTCCAAACAAAACATATTAAATTTACTCACATTTAGCACACTTATGTATAAATATGTGAGGTTTTCTGAAAACTATGTCAGTCATGACTTGTAGTGCATGCAAGACACCTATGTTCACTGCGTTGTTTAGATCAATAGTCCAGGAATTGATACAAATATATGCATACTGCATAATAACACACACATATCTTATAGTTGGGTTTCAAGGGTTGTCATCGCCGGGGGCGGATGTGAAAGATAAGGACCCACTTCCCTTGGAAATCTCCCAATGGCTTGCGTCTGATAGAGCCTCTGACAACCAAATCCAGCTCCAGGCCTACACGAGTGGCGGAACCTGTTTAAACTGACTGGAGAAGGGATGACAGGCGAGCTTCTGGCGCCTCAAAACAAGATGCATCGGGCAGAAGGGGCTCGTTAACCTTGGGTGGTCGCCCATCTAGGAGAAGTTAAACTCCCATTTCAAACCTTCGCTGCCTTGCGACTATACCCTTTCGTGGGAAAGACTTTGGGAGTAAACCCCAACAAAAAATCCGGTGCTCGAGCGTGCCAAGATTCCGAGCATGATCACACTCCTCCGCCAACACCGCATCAGATGGCTGGGCCATGTACGTCGGATTGTTGACCGACGGATCCCCAAAGACATTCTTTATTCGGAACTCGCATCTGGCAAAATGTCGATCGGACGGCCACAACTCCGCTTCAAGGATGTCTGTAAGCATGACATGAAAGCCCTTGATATCGATGTCAACACCTGTGAAGAGCTCGCTCTAGACAGATCAAGCTGGCGACATGCTCTGATCACTGGTCTGGAAGCCGGAGAGGACAAGCAAAGCTTGCTAGCTGATGAAAGACGATCGCAGAGGAAGAAGAAGAAGCAGTCCAACCAACACCTGGCACAACCTTCAAGTGCAGCAAGTGTAGCAGGGACTGCCACTCCCGCATTGGACTACTTAGCCACATCAGACGCTGCACAACCACCAACGAGGACATCTCTCATGGGCGCAGCTCTATCGTCTCTCGAGACTAACGGATGCCTACAACTATCTTATAGTTGCATTTCGTAATGAAATAGATACAAGTTACTTTAGCTGTAGATGATACAAACATGCACAAACACAAATTTGCCTGTTTATCAGTGATAGCTTATACATACATACATACACACATATATGTATATATATGTATATTTTATTTAATTTATGTTTGATTTAATTTAACTATTTGTTCGTAAGTTTTAAAAAATGTTCCATTACTTGTTATTGCAACTTAACTGTATTTACTGGAATAGAATTCATTGTTTATACTGCTGACCTAGTTTCTGACATTGATTATGAACAAGTGACAGTTTGCAGTGACAGTCCGGGATTCTGTTTTGTTTTCTAGTTAGGCTTATTACTGATGTTTTGAGAAAGAACAGCAGTCTTGTCTTAACACTTGAGAACTGAAAGTGCCTTATGTTGTGACCAGTTTGGGGCTAATTATTTTGTTTTCTTCAATTATTTCAATTTTGATTTGCCTGACATTACTAGTGCCCTAAATTAATTCTTGGACAAAGATATTTATCTGAATCTCCACATAATTCAAAAACTGGAACATTATCTTCGATGATTCAAACAAACAATACGTTAGTTCAACGCTGACCACGGCATGTCATTTCCTTCCATTTCGAACTCAGTTTAATTTAGGACTTTTTATTAATAGAACTTCTATTTTTTAATTTTTTTTTAATCATTTGGGATTTGATTAATAAAACCGTAAGAGTTTTTTCACATTTTCGTTTACTTTCTAGGGAAATAAAGTATTTTTTTAACGTTTGCAAAGCTTGTTGTCTTCATGGTTTTATTTTTATGTTTTGTAAGAGGCTACTCACGTAACAGGTGTGTGTGTGTGTGTGTGTGTGTGTGTGTGTGTGTGTGTATGTTCGTGCACAATCCGGGAAGAAAAGATCCTTAGGAATGTAAGCAATCCTTATCGTACAATACCTGCATTACCAGCAGATTCCATTAAATTGCCACCATCGTACGATATCCATATATGTTAAGCTGTTTTTGGTCAAGATATTTAGAACAATGATTATAAATGTCGATACATTCACAAACGCATTGATTATATTATATATGCAAACCTAATTGCCATGTTCAATAACCAATAACGTTTTGCATACATTTTATAGGTAAGAATAGCCGTCAGATACAGATTATATATACTTTATTTTATTACAAAATATTCCAGTCATAACTTGTCCAGTGCCAGCTATGAATACGAGGACAAGCACGTACACTTTTATAATGGGTATTGCTGGAAACTTCTCCTTCAATTCCAAAATGATGATCAGTTGCAAAATCGGCTATCAACTGATTGGACATCCGTCAAGTCGGTGTCTAAACACAAGTCAGTGGAATGAAGAATTAGGAAACTGCCAAGGTATGGGTATAGATAGAGGTATAATAAAATATGAAAGGTCATTATAGGTTATAGAATATCAGTGAAAAGGATACTTAAATATGCAAATACAATGATCACTTTAAAATGTCATCAGAATAAGATGTTTTAAGTGAAATATTTTATATCATGACATTATAAACGTCGATTGTCGGATGTGCATACCGTTTGAAACATATATTGTGAATTTGTTTAACTGTCTTGTAACTATTACACAATTGGTGAGCACCAGTTTATATTTAAACGAATTCATCCCGAAATCATGCATACCCCTAGAAACAAGGTAAATACTAAGAAAATCAAAGTATATTTCACATATAGATTTGCTACAGAGCTGGTTGGTTCAAGTCTTCTCGTTGCATCTCGCAAGAGGCTGTCATTTCCTTGAAGACAATGCAGTCCTATACAATCAGCCTGGTGTTGGGTTTGATCTGACGCTTGGAGGTGTGTCATTGATAAACACAAGAAAGGAATATAATTGAACGGAAAACACTCACATGAGTTCTACGCTAACAACAATAATGGTACATAATGTTGCTCCGTCTACTATAACCCTCTGCAACCCTTCTGACACAAAATGTATGGCCCATTGCAAAGTATTACCCACCATGTCATAGTGGCCCAACATACGAAGGAGTCATGCATGGGGTACACGATCCAAAGCCATAGCTAAATTCATGGACCGCAAGGTCGTATTCCTTTCCTTTCTTTAAGGATTTGGCTAGCTTATCCACAATGGTTCTGATGTATGCTTCACAGCTTCGTTTGGCGTGTCATCCGTGTTGGCAGTCTGTTACGATGTTGACGTGATCTTGACTATGTACCGTCTTGCTGATTTGCATGTTTGGGTGCATTTTGCTTCAGAATATATAAAAACAGCAGATTGATAGTTCAAGACATTGTATAATTTTCCATTGCTGAGGATGCTCGTCATATTTGCTGTTTTCAATACACTGGGACCGTATCTGTCCAGAAGCATATCTGGTAGAAACCTCAAGTATGACGCACACTTTCCCGAAAGATATTTCAGGATCCTGGCTGCAAGCACATCTAGTCCCGTAGCCATATGAGGATTGATCTTTCGCAATAAGTTACATACACATTCGTCGGGAACTTGGATGCCAGACACTGGTGGATAACGATCTCCGTTTAGGCTAGGCTGGTCATTCTAATCCACTTGTGTGAAAACTTACCGTGTCTTGAGGGATACCACACAGCAACTGTCTCTCTATACTAACTTAATGAATTACAGTAGTTCCATACTTTTCTCTGCTTGTTAACTTGGTGTTCTTGAGAGGAGTTTCCAACTTATATAAAGTTTTCAATAAATCTCCAGTAGTTGTGCTGTCCAAAGCGTAGGATATTAATTTTTATTTTCTGTAAAACTCTGATCATTGATATTTGCTGCTGTTTTCTGTCTTGCAAACAATTGTTCCGCGTTGGAATTAACAGACCTTTCTATCCAAGGCTTGTTTGTCGTGTTGCCACATATGATTATCGATGGTATTTATGTATCCATGAACCATTTGATCCTCTTCTCAAAATGTTTAGATTTTTCATTTGCGGAAATGTTATCAGGTTTGCGTATGAGTGGCTTTTGTGACGTTCACAAGTCTTCACGCACTGGCTGTTGTCAACAATGTCTTGTATCGGGAAAGTCTACAAAGTGTTTTCGTCACTTCCGTTGGTCGTAGGCTACCAACGTCGGTTTGAAGGACCACCGAATACACATTTACACCGACTGTTGGAGGAAAGTTTTCATATAATTCCACCATTGGCATCAAATGCGAATTGGGGTATAAACTGAGTGGAAATCCGTCAAGTCAGTAACTAATTACAAGTTAGTTGAGTAAGGAAATATGACAAGGTCATGGATTTTATGTAGGTAGAAATGTTTTTAAAACTGAAACATCATTTGAATTGATGCCGTACAGCAGCACACAATGAAGATAAGTGTTTATACAGAATATGGGTGAAGAAAGACATTGCAATAGGTCAATACAATGCATATATAAATACTTTCTTTAGCTTATTGGTTTTATTGAGATGTTTCAGTTTATGGCAGTTGCGACTTTTAAAGAGTATGTTTTGTTGCCAGATACGCATTATGTTTCTAAATAATAAATAGTGTTACTTGTATGGTAATTATTTCTAAATATGTGTGAACCACCTCATACCTTCAACAAAGTCATCGCAACAACAAAATCAACTTTAGAAACTTCTACTCAACCTCGAAAGCGACTGTATAATTCACATACTATATACTGGATAGTGTTGATGAACTACAGGTATATGTTTCCTTTATTTGTATTGTCGTCATTACATATAAATGTGCTTAAAATATTTGCCGTAATCAGAGCGAAAATGTTGAGTTATAATCCTACTATCAAACTAGCCTAGGTTAGTCATAGTGATTTCTCCTTAACGTCAGTTGCCTTGGCACTAAATGACCTGCATCTGTTCTTGAGTAGCAGCGTAACAAAAAACCTTCCGCAAATGCACTTCCATTATAACGATGATCGAAATATACTGAACTGGTATCCGTGTACAAAATAGATGAAAAAATGATGCAAACAAATCGTATATATTGCTTGTTTAAAATATCATTATATAGTTACTTGGTTATCTCAAAATAAATCTAATATCTGCCATTACATCTTCTGGTCAAATTTATATATGTATATAAATACACTCCAAGCAATTCTGAAAACGACAGTTGATGGATTTATGTATTTATGTGATGAGTATTACCTTTTTTGCCTAAAGGATCATGTTAATATAATTATTGTTACTTTATAATATTTTACACTAGGTAACAAAATATATAAATAATGTACTTAATTAATTATCAATTGAAAATGAAACAACGACTATACAACAGTGTAAAAAAATCCCGAAAAATAAAACACAAAACACGTAGACTATATAACATTCAATGGACAAGTAACTTCCCGCTCTTAAACCCCGAAAAAAGCATGTTTGTATGCAATGGCATTTGTCATGTAAGCTCAAACTACTACCGTCATCTACGGACAAAGATCCAGCAAACAATACGAACGCAATATACATACCTATATATTTATTTAGTTGTACTGATTGGAGGATTTCAGCACATTGTAGACACACCAATATAGAATATAATTATAGCAATAATAACAAATGTAGATAGACTTCAAGATTATTTCGTAGACCGTTTAGTTTAAAGTATCGTATATGATCAACAAATAGTGTAATTATGTATTCTAATAATAAACTTAGATTTTAAATTTATAGACAAAGACAAATGGATGAGCTGATAACAAAACAAACTTGTTTAACCACTTCTAAAAACAACAATAAACTATTGAAGACATACCATACTAATGTTAATTTCCTTTACTTATTTTAGCCATAACTTGTCCAGTCCCAATGTTGGATTCAAGAAAGAGCACGTACATCTTTATTCCGGGTGTTGATGGAAATTTCTCCTATGATTCAAAAATCAACATAAGTTGCAAATTGGGCTATCGGCTGAATGGCAGCTCGTCAAGTCAATGTCTAAATACCAGTCAGTGGAGTCAAGAAATCGGAAACTGTGAAGGTATACTTATAATTGGAAATATCATTTCAAATGAAATGTCATTCTCATGTATGCCGTGAGCCATAAAAGGTTAATAATAATCAGTTATACAAAAATATCAGTGAAATGTAATGATATTAGTTGTAAAAATACATGTTTAAATACTTCCTTTAGAGTATCTAGTTAGTTAAGCATCTCATTTTATGACATTTACAAGTTTTGAAAAGTAGCATTTCTTTTGAGAAGGGTATAACTCGTTTCAAAGAAGATTTTGAAATCTGTTTAACTTTACAGCTAAATGTGTGAGGACAAATGTATGTCTTAAACAAATTCATCAGAAGGTCATATATGCATCTAGACACTTGCCCACCACTATCGCATAATTCAAGTACAATGCAGGTAAAGTGCACGTTGTTTTATAGGCGACAGTCACTATACAAGGTGAGAACCGACGTCGGTCATCTTCAGTTGAATTATTCTGCCATACCAATCAATACGACCACCTGATTATGTTATCAATCATACAAAAGCATCTGCGGTAATGGCTTCTCCTTCATTCAAGCACTAATCGACTCTACGATATACGTGTCATACATGTAACCCTTGGGTCCATTTTCGATTACAGATCTCAGCGTCTGGATGTGGATCCAGGATTCTCCTCCGTAATATTATTGGTCTGTCGCAGAAATTTACCTATTATAAAAACAATTTCCCTACCCCCAAGCCCCATCCTCTGCGGAAGAACATTTCAATGTTTTGTGCATTATTCAATATCTCACACTTAATCGATCAATTCGTGCAATATATATCTGACAGATCTGTGTGGCTTAGTTCACGAAATCCACATAATCGTAGACAACGCTCAAAGATCCATGTTGGTTTCTAACCGTTCTAAGTCGGACAGTATATAATTGGAGCAATTGTGATCCACATGTGGAGTCGCTAGCTTTGGCATTGTTCATGTACCTGACTAGATGAACATATTCGTCGGGAGATTCAGGGTAGATGATCACTGCTGCCTCAACTGCGCTTGATGTTGTCTTCATTGGAAATCCGTCTGTTTTCGATGCAGTACATTAGAATTATCAATGCTCGTCGATAACATTGCATACTCTGACTTCAATAGTTTAATTAATGTGTGGCATGCTGCGTGATGTATGAAAAATCATTTATCACAAACTCATCTTGTCATGTAAAACAACTGGCAAGTTCTATACACGGCGTGTCTCCTCGTGTGGCTGTAACACATATGAGGAGACATTGATCACCAGTGGTACGCACGAATACTATTACCGTTTATCAAGAAATAGTGATAGTACTGATGTTTTTGGTTGATCAGTTTTGACATCTACGAATGGAGACCACTAGTGCAGTCTCACCTGAAACGGGAGCCATGTTTGGTTTTGTCCTAGCAGACTTGAAGAATTTGTTCCAGGAGGAAAACAATTGCCATCCTCCTGGATATTAGTACGTACTAATGTGCAGAACATCTACCACGGTAACAATTAAGATACGTGATATTGGGGCTGATTGCCAGTACAATCGTTTGTTTGCTGTTATACAATCGCGATAATGCTGCCAACGGGGTGGTCAACTCATCCCCACCTTCTCCAACCCAGCTCTGTCATTAGTGTCGTTTTTGCTTACACACAATTCTCCCTGTTATATCAAACAAATTTATTGTCGTTCTAGATAGATACGATACACAAATGGGTTAACTATATATCATTCTATTTCAACATTTTATTACTAATAGTCAAAGGTGCAGGGAGCGACGCATTCGATACACCTTGTACTCATCGACACTAGTTTTATTTCGGTTCCATCTTGTATCTTAACACCTTCGCGTCTCTCTCGATCGATCGATCGATTTTGTATAAAATATGTAATCGTGATAATATTGTTACAGTCGAGAAAATGATTACCAATTACACGCGCAAGTGTATCTTGCAGCCTTGCGACGTAGATGACGTGACCATCGATGAGTCGAAGAAGATATTTCGGATCTGGTCCCTACATTTTAGTATGGATAATTGTTCGGCATGCCACATCCTAAAAACAGGGACGCCAAAGTTAAACGGTACATTCATGTTTTGCATCATGAAAATTCTTTGGAAGTTTCACTGCGGCTCAATAACATTTACTTTTTGGAACTGTTTGGAATTGTCTCAGTAGTGCCTCTGTGACGATAGCATTGCCATTTTTACGCACGAAGATTATTTAATTACAAGATAGATAGGAACCAAGGGTGAAACACTCCGACGAGGTTAGAAAATGTGTCTGGTGTAGAAGAAGCAATCATCTATCGGCTTATATATATATATATATATATATATATATATATATATATATATATATATATATATATATATATATATATATATATATATATATATATATATATATATATGTATATATATAAATATATATATATATAGAGGTAGAGAGAGAAACTGGGACAGAGACAGAAAGAGAGAGACATAGACAGATACATACATATTTACATGCATGTATACATGCAAACAGATATAAATAGAAACATATATACATACAGACAATTACATACATACATACATCCATGCATACACACACACACACACACATGCACAAACACACACTAACACACATACATACATACATGCATACATACATACATACATACATCCATACATACATACATACATACATGCATGCATACACATATATATACATGGGGCCCCGAATGGCCGAGTGGTCTAAAATGTGCTCTCAGTTATGGATGACTGCCATCTCACCTCTGCCTGCGTGGGGTCGAGTCTCAGATTCAGCCAATGTCGGTATGTGAGAAAGCTTGCCAGTAGCTTCTCGTGGGTCGGTGATTCTTTCCGGGGTTTTCCCGGGTTCTTCCTCCACCATTTATACTGGCCGCCATGTATAGTCTATCGTGTGCTGAAATATATCGTTAAACACTACAACAACAACAACAACAACAACATCATACATACATACATACATACATACATACATACATACATACATACATACATATATGGATACATAGTTTCATTGATATATACATATTCATATAGATACCTGAATAGATTGAGACTGGCATCACTGTTAAGATAAAAGGAGGCATTTATACTGCACCGCTATGGAGAAGGTACTGTATAATGCTCGTCATGGACCTCCTGAGATACAGTGATAGCATTCGTAAGATTTTCCTGGTTCAAATGAAATATATCAGGATGCAAAAGCATCTCCGTTACACACAAAGTTATTAATTTAATATCTCCTAAAAAAGTAATTGAGAACTCCCATGCATACCTCTTCGCTAATATCTTCACGCGTTCAGCCACATCTCACAGACATCTTTTAGACATATACATCCGCCCGACACGGGCATGTTCAAAGCATTATTAGTGGATCTCTCAAATTGCAGAACACAAACTAACCGCTCCAGTGCCCCAGTGGTTTTGAGTGTCTGTATCGGATGCGGTAGCTCGTGTGTTCAAACCCCGGCCGAGCCATACTAAAGACATTATACAAATGTTACTACTAGCTGCCTCGCTAGTCTCTCAGCATTAAGACGTTTGTGTTGGCACTGGTCGGCCTGGTGTCAGGATAATGCGACAGGGTGGGACATCATACTATGTGTCAAATAATAGAGATACATTAGTTAAGAAAATGAAATTTTCTATTGTTACCAGCTAATGCTTTATATTATCTGAATAGCTGCTAACACCTTGATATTACTACGTCCACTAATGTACTTTCTCTTTGCATTTGTACGCAGATATTAATTTGGTAGCGGAACTAATATTTTTCCTTTTAATATCACCTATATATGCTTATATTTCTATGAAATCATTTTGTATTGGAACGAAGACAAAGCATTACCTTTAGCTATCAATTTTGCTGTAGCATGTATAAACTCATTCACTAACCTTTGAATCTCATGATCCTTAATGTTTGTTTTAGCATTCAGTTTTAGCATTAAGTTTTTGCAATTCTTCGAATTGCAAAGTATCATTGTGTTCAGGAGACTTTTAGAGCATCCCCCATGTCTGTCTTCGTCAGATATATCACTCTTTATACTGTTTTCAATGGATTTAAATCATATATGCTCCTCTCTCGAATCCTTTATACAAATACACAGTTATATTTTGATTAGTAAATAAATCTTTAGTATAATTAATGCCGACAATTGTTCACATCTGATATATATATATATATATATATATATATATATATATATATATATATATATATATATATATATGATTTCAACTTGGACCTCTTAAATATTTTTCTCTATTTATGTTAGTAATTATATTTATTTAGCGCGAACCAGCAAATTAATGTTCATGAACTTACAAGATTGTGCAATCTGTGCGAGCTACGCAAAGACAGTTTGAAATGAATATACTGTGGAAATCTATCCGGTTCCATTTGTCATCTATAATACTGATATGTGTTATGTATATCTATATTTTTGGTTTAATTGTTTCCATGATTATAATCGTCATGTGTAAACAATATATTCACTGCTATTTTTTATTCAGGATTAGAGAAATAATCATGCTATAAATATCTTGTTTACTAGCGTTTGAGTTCAAGACCAAGCTATGGTGGTGAACTTAGGTCAGGCGGCATGTAATGTGACATATGTCACATGGAACTATATTGCAGCATAGCCGTTATGCTCTCTTAGATTTGTGTATAAGGAGTAAGAACTGACAATGTATTCATATTTATGTTACTGTTTTGTTTAGAGTAAATTTAGAAGAGTGTAGCAAGGAGACTAATTGAACTTAAGCCCATTCAAGGCTGTTAGTACAGTATCTCATTCACGACTCGGTTTCGTACTTGCATTATCAACAACTGATGGTGACTTCATAATAACGGTTGTTCTTAATGTTCAATCAATTCAGAGAGATATAAACTATTTGTTAATATCGAAAAATAATTGAAATATTTATAGTGAAAGAGCTGGAAATATGAGATCGACCTACAATTAATATATATTATTAACATTATAAATAGCCGTAAATATGTGGCTTTCCTTTACACTCTCAATACAGGTTTTAATTAAGACAACTAAGACGCGTTCCTATCAGCCACAATATTAAATGTATAACGGATTTATTTATTTGCTTGCGTGCAGATTATACAAATATCAAGAGGTGCAAGTAAATCTGACATACTTGTGATAATAGACGAGTTAAAAAAAAAACAGTCCTCGTGAAAACATCGTCGTCGTATTACGGATAAATAAAAACATATTACATATGTCATTGCTACTGAAGCTGCCTAGTATGTTCTTGCAAAAGCCCAGGAACCACAACTACTTGAATCCAAATTTCAAGCCCGTAGTGGCGAGTTAGAAATTCAAGAAACAATTACCCCACCCATATATAAACCAGGCAAATACAATTGTTGAAAATATGATTCCAGGAATCACATATTTTGCGAGAAACTTGAGTCACTCTGCGGTTCAATATGATATTGTTTTAATGCGCATTTTCTTATGCCACTAAGTAGCGACAAGGATGGATTTCAAACCACACCACCTTTGAGACACAACGATGCTTTAACAATCTTGAATAATCTTGTTTGCAAGTCGAGTTACATATTTTGTATATCAACCGTTTCATATAGAAAATCAATAGCGTAGGTTCAACCACGACCATTGATACGTGTGAAGATCTGCGACAACAGATGATTTGAATGTGCAAGTATGTATGTGTTATATAAGCTCAATGATCACCTCGAAAATACCAGAATCGCATGGATTAACTCAACATTGATCACATCGACAATCCTGTGCTGGTTACTAAATCCACACTAAACTAATTAGAAATAATGCACACAGTAATAGGTATTAATTTTTTTATAGACGATAAACGCCCTTAGTCGCTGGAACGATCCCACATGTACAACGCGGACAAGCCTATATAGATTTGCTGTTACTAAGCGAATTCAAAACAAGCAGAAACGGTATGCCATCAGGCATGGATAAAGAATCTTGCTCGGATGCTTAACTGAATCATTCAAATAAGGAAAAGGCAATGAATATATATGCACATGTTGCATGCATGTAATAAACATACAACTATGACATTTAATGTTGTGGGATTTGTATAAAACCACAGCTAACACAAATGCTAGAATGATGCAAACAATTCTCAATGTCACTGCCTTGCAATGCAAGATGAAACTTCTCTTTATCATCTACGCGTACCTTGAATGCATTAACCCTCCAGTAGAACTCACCCCGCCAAGCAACGACCAATCAATGCAACTCATCGACCAATAAAGATGCGGATTTTGTTGCATAGCAGTTAGGTATGATATGGAAACTGACCATCCAGTGCTGTATCGCTGAAAGTACTCGAAAACGGTGTTTCTTAAATCTGTCGAGACTACAGCGAATTTGATTCGAAAATAGCTCTGTTCACCAGCACACATGATTGTGACCAGTGTTAATATTCGTGGATCTTTTCAGTTATTTATTGCTGGATCTGTCAAGAAGCTTTAATTTGCAACAATAAAATGTCAGTTATAACTGTCACATCGTTGCCGTGTACAAGGAAGCTGCACACAACGCTTGTAATCCAGAGTTCAGAATGTAACTAAGCAAAACAAAACATCCTGTAGCATTTCATAATTCCTAGTTTATAATGACCACTTAATGATGCATGCAGTTGCCGCAGCGTTAGAATCACCAATTGGCCAAATTTGCAACAATATTCATTCCAGTTTACGAACTCGGTCTGGAAAGGTTAAAAAAACCATGTAACGGAGGAGAGTTTTGTAATCGCTGATATGCATTGTCGAACCAATCCTGACTTCCCGACGAGAAAGGTATGTATCCATACGAGTACATGAGCAGCTGGGACAAGTTTACCGGAATTCAGTAGCATTTTACAAATCGCAGTCACGTGAAGAAACCTGAGAAAAAGATAACGAGCACAAAAGCAAAGTTTGTTATGCATTTTAAACCGATCTGTATCTGCTTTAGAGAAAGTTTGTTGTACTGTTGTTATACACTTGTAGAAGTTAGATCACGCTCTTTACCTTTAATGACTGAGAATGGCTTGCTGTGAGTCGTTATCTAAAGCACAAATCCAGTCGTAATGGCTCACTGACATTTACGAACACACGTTTATCTTGCGATCACTTCGTAGTTGGATTGCAATGGTGATTCACATATACTCGTTCGTCATTCCACCAAACGTGGACGGGAATGACTCCACTGCCGACAACAGTTACAATGTAGATATAAGTAATCTTGATGACATCAAGAGTGACCGCGGATAATTCTTTAAAATTATTGTAGAATATCCATAACATCTTCATTACGTACATAACGATTATCCGATGGAATCTAAATTGTTTCCTAAGCTTGGTGTGTGGTTGTTAATGCTCGGATGGTGAGGAATCTGTAAATATGAATGCTTTTTTAAACCAACGTCAAATCTTCGAACCAAACACAATTATCTATTACTCGTGCGATCATACAGCTCTGTATGCGATTGGCAAAGCGTGTAACAAGGTCCATAGTGTGCTTGAATGTTGTAAGCCCAGGAATAACACGTATAAAGGAGAGCAAGAAAGCAATAAGATCAACTGAAAACACTTGGGATATGTGCCACAAGCGATTGGGGATATCAAAGAAGACCTTGGTGAAATGGGAGGACCTCCTGGTGTACATGCAAAATGCACACATGCACTTGAATTTAAAGAGGCTATTCTTAGGATACTAAGTTTGCCACCCGAGTATCAGGAGGAGATGCAAACACCGGTTAAGTAATTCAAAGAAACTACGCGCCAGTCAACCTTTGTTAATCAATTCGCTATTGCTCTCTACAGACCTCCCGACTGTAATGATTTTATGGTAAAAGTTCCATCAGATACACATAATAAACAATGATGACTTTGAATGGCGTTCATGGTGTTTACTGGAAAGAAACAATGTACCGGTGGTCTGTGTAATCATTTCGCAAGAACATATACTGCATATAATAGCTAAGACACTGAATATGGTAAAGCTTTATATAAAGACTTAACGGGAAGGTGGGAAAAACCTCAGCTGGTGATGCAATCAGAACAACAACAACTTCCTAGAGACCATGAATATATAACAGATTGAGAGGAAAACAATCAGTTTGTCCACCTCTTACATCAACATAAAAATAATAAGAACAATAAGAGGATAGATAGATTACCAACTTAGACCTGAACTTTCGTGCAGACGAAGAAAGAATGATAGTGATTGAAGAAATAGTAACAAATTAGTAGAAGCAACAACGAAACCGAAGTATTGCACTCACGCCAAAACTAAAACATATTGCACCAACATCAGAGGAACAAAACATGCAACAAAATTACTTGTAGACTTAGCTGAAACGGTTGCGACAAAAACACTATCATACCAGGAAGAATGTTTCATAGATCAATCGGTGTCATATGCGTCGGCAGGGAGTTAAATACAATTCTAGATGGCACCATTGTCTGCTGAAACCATGAACGAGTTACTTACCGTTAGACCACCAAACTGACTTGGTGGACTGTACAACACTAACAATCCTGCCGATCGATTGGAAACACTTGTGGTATCAGTTAGTGCGGGCAAAACACACCCGAAGTCAATAGTGCGGCCATGTTGATTTCCCAGTCACCAATCACATAAATAGATACCGCGCGATGATGCATGAACTTGTTATAGATTTCATTTGAGGTATATGACTAATCTCGTACACAGGTGATGAGTGCTGAAATATTCAGTGTCTGCGTGTATTTCCTTCCAAACAACAGGTCGTTATACACACAACCCACGATGACAACAATCTCAACATTGAAACGTAAATCCAGTGTGAATTTTTGAGCACCTGATATCGCTGGCGTAACACGTGCATATGAGATGGCACTAGAACAGCTGCGAGCTTATTTCAGTTAGCCTAATATTCGATCAAGTCAGTTTGGTGGTCTAACGGTAAGTAACTCGTTCATGGTTTCAGCAGATAATGGTGCCATCTAGAATTGTATTTAACTCCCTGCCGACGCATATGACACCGATTGATCTATGAAACATTCGACAAATAATCAAGCTGGTGACCGGCACAAACTCTAAAATGTTATTACGTGTTCATGAGCCCACATTAGTTGTTTCTTCTCAATGACATGTAAATGCATGCGGTCGACATTAAACGGTTGACCTGACTACATTCCAGATGATACACAATCTTTACATGCATGATATTGTGATAATTACATCAACGAAAACGCATACCTGTGTCGGCTGTAGTTATGAAATCAGGTCTGAATGAGGTTTTAATGGACAGTTCCCCGCAGTCTCATATTTGACTTTTGCAGTGTTATGCTTTTTTTAATCTGTGTTATTTGCAGGCTTTTCTTAACGAGTATTGATTACTTACTTTTGTATTTTGTACTTGACCTAATCCAAACTCATGTTCACTGTGTACCTGACAATGCTCACTGATTTTGTAAACAACATAATGAATTGTTAACATTTTATATGAGTATGGACTAAACGTTCAGATCAAAATTAATAAAAACATGGTTATCTAAATCTGAATTTATGATAGTGGAATTCAGAATGAAAATTATTGGTCTTTCTGATGTTTATCGTCTGTTTATAATAATTTTAATAGTATATTTTGTTTTGCTTACAACTTAGATTTTTCTAGAAATGGGATTTTGGCCGACATAATGATTCTACTTTTGTGCTTTGTGTTTTTTTTATACCATCTTGTTTTCTTGGAAAATTACTCATTCTCGAATTAACCTCTTTATCAGGATCAATCTTACTGCTGCATTCAGTATTGGATTTTGGTTGCAATTTTTTTTTATAATTATAATTCAGTGAAACACAAAGTGTTCCTTATTTATATTTTTAAAAGATCTATAAAATTGAAATTATGCTGAATTCAGCAAAGAACTGTTTTGGTCTATATTATTATGATACATCAAAAGCATGCTATTAAATAAGTACACGCCAAGCCATTGGCACAATATCTCTTTTGAGACTACAGGCACATCAACACATTCAAAATCTGAAATTATTTAGAATACCTCTGAAATTCAGTTGGAACTGAATGCATCATTTGTACCAGTGATAACACTTGAAGGGCCATTTGGAACTTATTTGACAATACTGTATGTTATTTATTTAATTTTTATTCGAGGACATAATTTATTAATTAAATTAAAACAAGTGTCAAGGTTTACTCTCATTTATGTTTCTTATTTTAGGACCATACAGTCATAAAATTAGAGATCTTCGAAAACTTACGTTTTAAGCTAAACACAAAGTAAGCCACCTTGTTGTGTAAGAAGAATGCAAACGTAGCAAATTTGATGCACAGGAGATGCAGCTGGCAACGTTGAGTTGTCAAGCACTGACCTTGTGGATTCCAGTGCTAACCGATTCACTGAATATAGTATCATGTGTATTGACGAGTATGGTCTCAGTGTAAATCGAATACTAGACAAGAGAATAGTAAAATAGTATTTGACACTTTTTGAGAGACTTAAGTTTCTAAACGGTGATCAGGTACTTTTTCAAGAAATATTGCTTGTCTATGCATTATCAGGCACTCCCCATATAACATTTGGTAGGCGTACATGGTGCTACATCAAAACACCAACACTGGTTTGCAGAGTTTCCAATAATAGCTTCATGCATTGTACCTGATTTATTACGTTTTATTGTAACACTTGCAGTTATTCATACAATCGGTTGTTGATATATATTTTCATGCGTATGTAGCTCACGCTTGTACCAATTACGCTTGTACCAATTATATATGTTATGATGTGGTACTGTATGACAAAACTGATGTTGGAATGTGGTGGTGGCCGAATGAAAGTCATGAATGGTCCTGTGGAAAATATTTAAAATTCATAATTAAACCAGGGAAGAGGTTTCTGTTTACCAGGAACACAATTAAGAAAATCTCACGATTAGCCGATCTAGATCTAATCGCAATGTCAAGACCATTCAATCATTATGGCGTTTTATTTATGTGAAATGAACTTGCATCGATGGTACCACGCACAGGTGAAATAGGTGGTGTCAATATGGATTTGATAAGTAGTATTATTACATGCTGGGTTATACACGTGGTGACACCTCAGATGATTCGTAATTATACTCGTTTAGACTTGTATCACTAGTTGATATTGTTAATTGTTTAACGAAGGGCATCAGCGCAATACGCTGACCACAATCACTGTTACATTCGACTATACCAGAACAAACACACTGGGATGGAACACTATGCTCATATCGTGTTTTTGAAACACTGATTGTATTTCAGCGTTCGCTAACACCTCTGATATCCCACTTCCTCCAGTCATGCAAAAAACAAACAAAACAAAAAATTTACATTGCAATACGTTTGACATTCTATATTTGTCCTACACATTTACAAATGTTACTGAACTCCACACAATGTGGGTATGTGATAAAGCTTGCCAGTAGCTTCTCGTGGGTCGGTGGCCGCCAGGCATAGCCTATCGTGTGCTGAAAAAGGGAGTTAAACCCCACAAAAACAACAACAACTGAACACTACATTGTGCTGATGTCGACATGAGTTGGTTTGCTACCATAGCCGATTTAAAGAGTTTACTAGTCATGTTGTTTATGTCCACTTCCGGATTAGTTTAATGTTGCTTGAAAATTAATAAACGAGATGTTGTAGACTACTAAACAATTATAAAATAGCGGAGTGCCAAAAGGCAATTGCAAAAGAATAATTTATAATTGATTAAAATGTTAATTGAAATCAACAGTAACGAGGTGAAATACCTGCCTAACTGGATGATATTAAATTATACGAAGATGAAACTTACATATATAGTTATATGCATATAATAACTAGAATAAATAAAGTCATAACGTTTGTCAAACAGCATCTATGGATTTGCAACACAAATATCCACCAACACACCCATTCAATTTCTATACTTCAGACTCTCCCAACCACCTTCAATAGTATGAACTGGATAGAAAAGGGATATATTGGTCAAATAATGCCTGCCATACAACTGGACGACCCTCTAAAACTGGCTGAAGTTATTGAATGCTATCAAACATTTAGTCTGCAACACAGATAGCTTTCTAGAACACGGTCCGAGTCACCATAGATAGTCTTTCATTAGTAAAATGTCTATTACATAATAACGTGATGTCATCAATGTTAAGATATACAAATCACAGATTGTTTTCCGCAGGTTATAGTAAAGTAATGTAACTTCCGCGATACCAGACAAAATGCGTAGACTTTAAAACGAAAAATTCATTAACATAAAATGTAATTTTGACTCAATAATAATCAATGAGATTGCCTTTCTGTACCAATATTACCATGACATATGCTATTATCTGGCTCATTGCATTATATTATTATTAAGTCCACTACCACGCAAAAGCTATATTTAGGAACACTTAAACTCAGATTAAAAACTTGAATAAGGCAACACATAATTCGCCAGTTCAATTTGCGCAAATGTCTAATATGTGGTCAATATATTGTGTTCAAAGATCATAATTCAGAAAATGATATAATACATATTTCATTAATGTCACATGAAGAATGACAGTATAAATCGTCATATAGTATTCAGCCTCTATATGTGTCCAGCAATCATACATTTTAGATGAACTAATTTATAAACTCATATATAATTATTTTAAAATTTCATCTTCTTGTAAAATCGCAAGACAACATTCAAAACAGCGAAAAGATCTCGAAAATAGTGTCTCGCTAGTTTTCCA
Source organism: Sinohyriopsis cumingii (assembly GCA_028554795.2). NCBI lineage: Eukaryota > Metazoa > Mollusca > Bivalvia > Unionida > Unionidae > Sinohyriopsis > Sinohyriopsis cumingii. Next base: position 131,058,621 of record CM068824.1, read on the forward strand.
TTTTTAACCTTCGTGTTATTTTTTGCAATGTATTTTGTTTTAATTTGTCTTCATCCTCAAATTCTGTTTATATCCGCCAATGCCTCTCGCGATAAAAGCGTTCATGGTCTATTCCAAAATCGATCGTGCTTACAGAACAAATATATATATCATGTTTTCTGCGGGAATATTGTCCGTATCATGCATGAAATATTTTACATATATTCTGCTTTCTTGGCGCAGGAATTTCAGAAGTAATGAAAAAGGGTCCTGACATTGAAGTAATTGCCATGGTAATGTTTGTCGCTGTATTTCTGGCTGTAGTAGGAGTTACTGCTGGTGTCATTGTCTGCAGAAGGTTGAAGACGCTTTCTTTAATATTCATGTTGATATTGCTATTTGTTATTCATCACCTACTCAATTTACATGTTATATTATTTGGTTGTATTCCATTACACAGCTACATGAACAATTTGTGATTAAGCAATCATAATATGACATGAAGTTAAATATGTTATCAACATATTTGAAACATTGACATATAATATTTGCTTTCATATACACTCTTTCGGACCTCATGTTTTAATAAATATGTATTCATTTAATATTGATATTTGAAAGCAAACAAGGTAATGCATATTGTGTATAATCAGAAAGCATATTATATCTATGCCTGCAATCCTTTCAATGTTAGCTAACCCTGATAAAACGTTCTGTCAATTTAATACGGTGACAATACAAATACTGGTTATTGTGAATGTTTCTGTGTCTATGAATTATTCTACGTTCAATTAGGATAATGCAACCAACATCAATAAAGTTACACAGCCATAATGTTTCTTGGCCACAAGGACTAACTTATACTGAACGCAAATTTATAGCTACCATATTTCCCAAGGAAGTATAGTCTAGATACAACAGCATTACTTTTAAAAAAGGTTGAATTCAGTGTTGCTATACTATCATCCATTCAAAGAAATCACAGTGAATACGTTCTTGCGTTGTATCAAATTTAAACTGCAAGTACAATTTTAAGTATTGAATATCAAGTTATTACTTTATTCATTGCATACAGTATTTACTTGAAAAGAAAGATAAGACATCTACATAAGACTGCCGATGCAGCTTTCGAGGATCTTTCGAGCTCCTCAGCGAAGACAAGAAGAGGGATGCACACAGAGCAGAATACGGGTGAAAACGTAATATATGGTAAGTTCATACCTGAACATCACATGATACTCAGAAATACTATTTGAGATTTTTCCATAAACAATTCAGTGTTCATCTTTGTCGCGCTTTAAAGTAATTTTCTTTCCCCTTTCATCGCTTCCCAATTGTATTTAGTTTTAATGCAACACACACTCTCACACACGCTTACACTCGCACACTCACACACAAATACATACATATATGCATATAGAATACGACTCACACGGCGAACAACAGTCCTTTTAAGTGTACTGGATCCAGCAAGGGACCACGTTTGTCACGGATTGATTAAGATAAATTTAATAAACTGACTACGAACAGTGCAAAACTAGTATTGAACTAGCATACGCGCTTTCGAATCTTAATGAGTCTTTTTCAAAGTTAAACACAAAACATAGACAAGACAAACAAATAGTAAAACAGAACAACAGTGGTGTTTGCAAAATAGTACATGAGTATGTCTTGTTACGTATGCTGGAAGATATTTTATATTGACCTATATTGATATATAATTTCAGTTGTAAGTACAGTGATACATGTCAGTGTTTGATTTAACGATGAAAACCATGTATACTGTATTTTTTCTAGTAGCTTTAGCAACAGTCTTTAGTGGACAAGTGCAATTTAGTGCAAATAAAATACACGGTGTGTAGTCGAATTATATGCAAACGCAAGAATGTTCAGTATAAATTTATAGTAAAACAAGTAATGTGTTTTATAAAGCTCACTTTTATAGGAATAGAAAATAGTACTGGCACTTTATTGACACAATGCCTAGGAACAGTCAGTGAGCCAGTGAAATCATTTGTAATATATCATGTATTACGCTATACTCAGCAAAACTTACCAATATAAAACTATGTTATAAAGTGTGTATGAGTGTATCGACAGCACAAAAGAAGGACGTAACTGTTTCATATATTTGATTTAATGTATATTTGGTTTAATTTGAGTTTGGTTTGATTTGATTGTTTGTGGGTTTTGGAGTCTTTTTATTTTCTTTACATGTCAATGTAATGTGATTTTCTTGTCTAAGAATTAGGGGCTCGTCCGGGATTATTTTGAAATTCGGATGGAATATGTCAGAAAACTGTTTGTCTGAAATATTTTTCCCCATAGTTTTTAAAATCTTTGTGAAAGCTTCAAGTAGTATATTGACGAGCATCATATTGAAACCTTGGAAACTGCTGCTTGAACTGCTGATGAGTATTCTTAACACACGAAGTTCCTTTTGTAAATAAGACTTTTTCTCAACAGTCTTCTGGCAAAAAAGTAGTTCAGTCTAAAGCGTTCTAAAACTCAAACTAACATAGCTTCTAAACATCAAGCTTCTGATAAGATTGATTCAAAATACTTGTCTCTTCCTTCGTTTACCTAGTGCAAGAGAAAAGGACACGTTATTTCTGATTGCTACACATTAAAAAATAGACATCATAATCAAGACATACCTATTCCAAATGCTCTTACTTCTAAGAGGTCAAGGTTACGGTCATGTATTTAATGCAGTATATACGTTCGGCCTGGGAAACCCAAGTCTGACTGTATTGTGGAGAAATATGAACCGAAGGGTTCTATATATAACTTTTGGATGATTCGGCCAATCCTATCCTAGTTAGAATTTTAAGGGACACAGGAGCTTTTCATAGTCTCTTTTATTGTATTTTGCTTTGTTAATGTGCTTCTCCATTGTGTACATTTGTCATCAGACTTAGTCTCTGGACGCGTGACAGGCGTAACAGTAGGTTCAACCCATTGATGACATTCATGTATTACTAGGCAATGACCTAGACGGAGACAAGGTCGTAGCTAATCCTCTTCTACCAGATAAGCCTTGCGTGGATAAGAAAGTCGATCCAAATGAAAAAGGATTCCCTGATTTATTTCCAGCTTGTGCAGTTACAATAGTTATGACACAGAAACTTCTTGAGAATGATGTTGATAAGGAAAGTATTCTTTGAGCTGACACATGTATTAGTCAGGCTTTTAATGAGGTCACTTTCACGTCTTGCTTGTATCAATCAGAAGGTATTAACGACTCATTCACTTTTTTTCTAATCAGGGTGATAAACGACAATCACTTGTAGTAGAACAGTGACATGATCCTGATATCTCCTGCTTGTTTCAAAAGGACATTAGTGAAACTGAAGCTGTTGAAGTTCATGTCACATATTTCATTAAAAATGTAACTCTTATGAGAAAATGATCTTAACTCACTTCTACTGTCCAACAATTAAGTATGTTAAAAGTAAATAATGTAAATCTTGTCGTACCTGCCAAAATTAGAAAATTCCCAAGGCTCATATACAACATATTCCTGCCTTTGACCAATCATTTAGTAGAATTATGGTACATTGTGTTGGTCCCTTATCTTAGACCAAGTCAGGTAACCAATACATGTTGACCATTATGTGTGCGTCAACATTGTTTTCAAAAACGATTTTTTTGAGGAATAATAAAACAGATATTTTTTTAAAACTCAATTTGGCCTTCACGAATTTGTCCAGTAGCGTCATGGGTAAAATTGTAGGTCTGGAACTTTCCAGCCAATTATGCTTGAATTTGGCATTCCGCAATGCAAGTCAAAATTGACAGTATGGATAGACAGAACGAAAATGGAGAGACTTTTTGAGTTTAGAAATAATGGAGTTCTGTCTCTCTTGCTCATACTTCAAATATTTCTTCATATTATATATTACGGCCTGTACAAATTTAAGAAGAAATTTAATGAGGTAATTATAATATTAGTGGTCCTGGGATCTAAATAAAGTATAGTAGTTTCAGTTCATTGAAAGAAATAGCCAGGTTAAAATGTGATTAATTCAGTTGTACCTGTAGCACTAAGTGAAGATTTAACTGAAGGAATAAAAATAGATTATAGTGACATTGGAGTGCCAAATTTTCATAATTCCAAACTATGAAAAATCTTGACCAAAACCTATCACATTTGCAATAGCGACAAAGAAATGAACTTAAACAGCTATTATTTGAATTTGAGCACTTATTTTCAGATGTAACTTACAAGAACGAACAACATGCTTCCTAACGTTGCTAATCTAAAATCAAATTATGTGAAACAACCCCCGTACAGAATTTATTATCACAAACAGGAACGATTCAAAAAGGAAATTCAGTATTTGCTGTAGAATGATTTCACAGAGCCCAGTAAAAGTGACTGGATTTCACTATGCATATTTGTTCCAAAACCAGATAAATACTGTTTGTATCTGTACTGAATTTAGGAATGTGAATAGTGTGATACAAGCATATTCTTGGCGATCTCCATTAACGAAATGAGCAAAGGCAATTTCGGCATTCGTGACTTCAGATGGACTTTACCAATATAAAGTAATGCCGCTTGGGATGAAAGGGTCGCAAAGTATATTTCAGCTTATCGTGAATATGATTTCTTCTGGTCTAGCCAATTGTGATGCTTGCATCTATAAGGTCATTATCTAAACATACACCTGGAAATAACATTTAGCCACAATTGCTATATCATAATTACAACGGGCAATAACTCTTGACCATTAGGTACACCTGCTCGCAGCATGTGTCGCTAGCTTTTAGCTGAGCGATATGCCAATGGGGATGTTCATAGGGAGGACTGGTTGTGGCAATTTTAGGTAATGTGATTCAAAAATCGTGATTGGGTAAGTATCTTCTCAGAAATTTAGTTTACTTCAAAAATTCCATTCTCCTTCAGATACGTTCCCCAGTCACATTACATTAGGATAATAGGTAACAGAGGCAGGGTATGTTGAGAATCCAACCTCTACCTCGGGTATCTTCTTTGAGAAGGTTGTTTTGATTCCCTAGGCGACCAACAACCCATTCTCCTAATTACGTAAGTAACATTGTCCCGTGTTACGTGACCTTTGACCATAACATACGGTTAACAATGTGAATACTGAAATAATCTTATCTACAAACGTTTACTGGCGAACGTAGCGATTTGATTGTTTCAATTGGGTCTTACTTATGTCAGTGCTGCCGCCATCGGACACATTAGATTCAGTGTTTACCTATGTGAACCTAAGTCTCAGAGGTAAAACGCGAGAAAGTTTGCTCCTCATGCCAGTCAACAGTTTATATTATATCCTGGATCAAAACGTTACGTTCAAATGCAAGGTTCGCAATTGAGTAATCTGATCATATGAGTGGTAATCTCGATTCTGATATTTTGAGGCCGAACGTATATTCATCTCAGCACGAAGAAGGGATTGAGGGATGATGTTCTATTTCGCATTCTTCAACGGAAGGAATAGGCGTTTCCGCATTCCACGATTTGTATTTTTGTGTTTCATGTATTGCTCGAGCACCTACATGATCATGAATGGCCGTTGTTTCTGAACTTTCTTTGGAAAAGAGCGACTGAATGATGATTCTTTGATGGCGAACATATGATAACCTATTCTTGACTAAATGATTTAAAGAAAGAGGAGATCGTTCATGTCTTGGATTAGGATATAACTTAAAAAAGGTTTATGGTGGATGTCATCCAGGTAAGCTGCAATCGTTGTGGGTGACGTCGATCTGAACAGGGTGAAGACGCAATCAATAATCTTGATAAAATTTCCACGGTGGATATTGAGGCAAATGGGAAGCAATTATAATTGATTATCTGTGTCGCGGTAAGCATATAAGATAAATGTGTGTGACAGTAGGTGGATATAAACGTGATCATATGCGTCGGTCAAATAAACACTGACGGCATCCTCGTCCATTTGGACGGAGAGCCAGATTGATCTCCTTGTCTCCATCTTGAATTTTGGAGGTGCAATGTGTTGCCTCATGAGACTGAAATCGATCATGACTCTCAACGTACCACTCCCCTTATGAACGAGATCCAGCTGTAAATAAAACCACGGAGATTGTAAACTTTGCACAATCTCAAACGCCTATATTTTTGATAAGCGACCATATCTTCTGTTGTACATATGCATTTGTTCTGATATGATGGTTCGTATGTGAAACGAGAAGATGAACGAAACCTGAAGTCCTTCCAAAATGACCTGGATCACCCAAACAGTCAGACGGAATAGGGACTCCATTGAGCTCGAAATTGCAGACATTTTCCGCCCACGTATTGGCAGTGTGCAGGCGGTAGGGAGGGTAGGTCAATGTTTATGGTTTTGAGACTTGATGATGGAAAAATAGATTTGCACGATTGTCCCCTAGGTTGGTTACGTTGTTGTTTCCGGTCTTTTGGGTGGGATCGATAATGAAGCACATATGACTGAAACAACCCCCTGTCCCGATACCGCTTAATATCTCTTTGCACTGGCACGGGGAGGTGCTCAGTCGTTTGAAACGCTGAGTGGATCGAGAGGCGAGTTGGACGGGAAGTTCTTGAGCTGCATGCCTCACAACCTGTTATATCCTTCATGCAACAAGCAATAGCGAGCTAAACACAGTGGTTCGTAAAGCTAAGGTGCGATGAAGTTTACGCAACGTGGACAGCATTCTAGCATCCCGTCGTATTAATCCGCGTTAGCCCAAGCGATCAAGCCATTGACCATAACTCATATGTTGAGCTGCTCGGTAGAGGACCCTAAAAGTATTCAACCTTATCTCCCAAATGAGGACATGTCTTGAGTTTCCCGCGACTTGGACGAAAATCTAAAATGGAGGACGTAACAAAGAAATTCCGTTATAGCTTGGACGTGACATCGAACACATTCTCATCCTCATTTTGTAGTACAATGCAGCCGACATAAGGATGGCTACTAAATTCGTATCGATGACCGGGAGGTCCGTTCTAAAGGCATTAAAGTGTGTAAGATATAAGCGGGAGAAGAATGTTGATGATAGGTAGCTCTCTGAAACGAAAGCCTTATAATTAGCCGGGTCACCAGTTATACCTAGGGCCGGTTATTGTTGCCTTTACTCCTTGGGGACGAGACGGGACCACACATTTATTCCTCCTCACCAAAATCTGCTGAATGCCTTGATTTTATAGTGTTATGTTGCGGTACGAGGCGAATGATATTCCAAAATGGCCATCACCCGATTAATGTATTTAATTGTGGCCTATTAGCTGAATTCAGTCTGCCCTGTAGTCGAATCTGAATATGATTGTTTTGTCGATGCTGAGTAACACTCACTGTGTCCTGTCACTTGCTGAGTCGGTTTGCACAATGGCATCGATGACTCGGCCAATTGTTTTTGAAAATGGCACATGTTTTCTCTTTATGGTAGGGAGGGGACATTCGGAAGTATGGCATTGTCATAACTGCTATCTTGTGTGCTTGGCATACCATATGGTCCGGTCATCACATATACCTCCGTTTCAATGGCCTGACTGGATGAACATATTTATCACTGAAATTTATTGCATGGTAATGGTGAGTTTCAGAAGGTGCGGCTAGACGAACGGATTAAAAATTGGGAATACTCCACCAATGAGTCAGAAAATGTGCGAGAACAATGGAGAGAAAAAGAGGTAAAATTTCCCCTGATGTCAGGAAATGTGTTGTACCAGACTAACCATCTGTTCGAAAGGCGTTTGAATTGTTTTCACATCCTACTCCATCCCAGCCTTCACCCAAAAGTCTCGCAATGGAAGTCGACCAGGTGTGACCGCTAGAGATAATCAATGCATTTTCTTCAGACCACTTGCTACATATGCTGCTACGATATACATTGTGTACATACAACACATGAGTTATGACTATCCACCCTTGCTTTAAACGTATGCACTGTATGCACTTAGATGACATCCAAACAAAAATGACACAGTTAGAGGAAATAAAGCTTAAATTAGTCATGCAGTACGTTCCGCACTCGCCAAATCACTCTTGTTACAAGGGAAAAGTGAAAGGGTGTCGTCTTAGAAGAAATCGTTTATGAACCAATGCATAATGCCTTGTTAACAGTTATATCAAAACAACACATCATAAGAAGAAGCCAAGACTATATTACCAACGCAGCATTTTAAACCATTCTAATAGCATCACTCCTGCGAACGGAGTAAGTAAATATAGTCAATTTCGGGCTAACATGTATTGACGTTGCACGAGGTTAACGATGTCCCTAAAGGGGACTAATATATTCAAATTTGAAAGAGATTGTAACAATAATGTATAATAACATATACAAACTGCAGCAGAATGAACAATTAGATATATAATTCCAAAAGTAACATAGGAGGGTTCAGATAAAACATGATAATGGCTTAGATTATCAGAGGTTCAGCTGTTACGTTGTTACCACTTGAAAAGCAAAGCTCTAAACTTGCTACACTAGCAGTGGAAGGTAATTTGTAGTGTTATTGCCCTTTATCTATATGAGTCAAGAAAAGAAGATTTTCGTCTTTTAGCAAAGGTGGATTCGAGAGGTAGCATGCTATTATTCACAAAGTAACTTGATTGTGTAACGTATTTGGAGAAGAAATACTTTAATTCATTCCCCGGATAGTTCACATTATTTGCATTTATTTACAACCAAAACAATTTTCAATCACTGGTCCTACATAATTTATTTTTCCAAAGGTCAAAATATGATTGTTTTTATGAATTACTATGATATAGAATATCTTGTTGCAGACTTTTAATCCTACCAGCACTGCAGTACCTTAAACAGTAGTTGCTGCTAAAGTCTCTCCTAAGACGTCATAGACACGGTGCAAAGAAATTGCAGACCTCTTATATTGATTTTATTGTAAATTAAGGTGACTTTTTCTGTGAGGTCTGTCACTGCCTCTCTCTTATAAAATAGGATAAGACAAAACAGATCAAATGTATCGAAAAATGAAGATGGGCTATAACAGCATCCATTCAAAATTATATATGTAGTGTTTATACAAAAACAGAATGAAGCGGAATACCGTCCTGACTGCAATATTGTACAATATAAAATTCCAGTCTTGATACAATATTTTCTTTGGTTCAAATAAGTTCCTGAAACACGTGGCGTTCTCTTCTTTGACAAGTAAAAACATGTTAACCATCCTCTAAAATGTGCACTACGATTAATGAAGTTCAAAGATTGATGGACAGCGGTCCAAATAAAAATATCCTTATGTTGGTTTAATTCTACGCCAACGTGTTAAACGTCTTACTTATTTTATTAATGACATTTCTTTATGCGGTAATTAGGTCGGTCCCGAATGGTCTAAATGTTTCTTTATAGCCGTCATTCATAGTGAATAAGCTCACACTGTGTAAAATGTCTGATTTAATTATTTTCTTCAATACATAAATATGCGTCATTTTGTCAGTGCGTTTATGTCACTGCTCTTACTATATTTTAGATGAACCAATAGAATTGAAGGATCGAGCCACAAAGAAATCAGAGGCTCAAAGACAAAACGAGTACATGAATATCTGCGAGAATTCTACGGAGTACTACACCAACTTTCCAGAAAAAGCTGCTAAGAAGACATCGATCCTATTGGAAGATTTATCTTCTTTTCTTCTCAGCCGCAAAATGTATCCACACTCATTCGAGGAGGAATATAATGTAGGTTTTCTAATCCCTGTGTTAATGTAAACTCTTATATGTTTTGGCTCAACTATGAATTTCATGACATTACTGCTTGGAAGAGATCGGTGTTGTTTTAAGTCATACCACAGCCACAAACATTCCACACACATTAAATTGAGCAGAAACCTTATTCTTATGAAATAATAACAAATGGTTGTATTCAAAATGTTCATCCGTTATATATCAACAAAATTAACTGACTACATTGTTATACACGTGACATATATTTTACCTTGAAAATGAGCATTGTGGTAACCATTATTTTAATCTGGATTTCGCAAAGATAGTATCAACACGTTTTCGCGCTTAACAATAAACTGAATAAAAAAGCCAACAAGTTAATCCATAAACAATATTAGATCAATGTGTCAAGATGATATCATCAATGGGAGATTTTTTCATAAAGGAAAATTTAATATATAATGTGTAAATGTCAATGAAGTCCATAGTTTAACATTGTGCTATGTTCTATGGTCATTTACATAACCTTGGGGAAATATTTTCATACGAATAAAATCTTTTCATACTCGACAACTCTTTCTCTCTTTCTATTTCCCCCTCTCACTCCCTCTGTATGACGATTTTACTTTAATGACTACTAAGGCATATCTTTGCCTAGCTATGTTATCTTCTTTATGTTTTCATTTAACATGTAATGTGAATATAATTCGGCGTACCGATTGTTCCCAAAATATTACCCAAACAAAACGAGAACGGGAGATTGAGATATTCATAACAACATACATTTGCTTTTTATTTTAAGCTTTTCCAGGGCATATTTTTAACTCTCAATATAAATAAATACTTGTTAAGAACAGTTCCAGTTATTTCGCGTTGACTATCATTTTTCAACTAGGTCTTCCTGGTGGCACACATGTTCCCTTATCAAAGACATCCGTCTATTAGATACGAGCAGCACAAGCAAATTAGCAAATCCTTCGTCCATATTATAAACCTCTTACAGTGGAAACACAAAAGTTAGATAATTTCGCCATTTTACAAAGAACCAATAATGATCTAAGATAATTCTCATTTAGAAACTGCCACAGGGACTTACTATGAGGCACGATGCGGCACTCCTCCCAGAGAACAGGACGAAAAATCGGTATCAAGATAATTACCCATGTATGTATCTATCTAATTTGTTATATCGTTGTTTACATTTTACATAAGTATTTTAAAGCAGTAAGAAATATAAGTGGATCAATTGATGAATTACTTCTTTTCTCATTCGTTCATTTGCTGAAAGAGTGATTGACAGATTCATGTTTTCTTGCCTTTAAGAAAGATTGTCTCAGGTTTATTGAATTCGAAATTATACAAAGTTTGAAGCACAAAAATTTTTAAACAACTGCAAAGCTAAACAATACTTTACGTCATGAATGCAAGCAAAAGATTATAAGAATATTTATGTACAATAACCGTACTTGGAAAACGTTCGATAGCTAGCACAGCAATGTCTATATACAAACTCTGTGCTCTGAAACCATGAATAATTTTAGACCAAACATGGAATTTACAGACAAAATAGGTTTAGAAATATGCATAATATCAGTGAACAAAATCAGAATTAAAGATATACTTAAAATAATAAACTGTATTATTATATGCTCACTTTTTCCCCTGTTAACTTTACTTTGACAGAATCGTTCAATATTTCCCGATACTGAACGGGCGCGACAATGTACATATAGCATTCACATGAAAAAAGGAACTACTTTCTTTTGTAAATAAACAGTGGACTCAGACGCCAGCACTTTTTATTTGTAAACAAATCATGTACTCTCGCCTAAGAGGCTCTTTACATTGTAGTTGTTTAAATTTGTTTCTGAATGAACTAAAACATGTTTCGTGGACTGCAGAAAAGCCTCAGATGTGTTGGCACATTCCGCGTTGATACAATGTTGCGAATTTAGGCTAGCTACCTTATATAAATGACGGATTAGGTCCTTACAAATAACAAGGCATATAATGTTTTCTTTAGCTGGTGATAAGAATGGCAAAATAAAATATACTTGCAGTTGTACATCCTGAATTTCCTCAAAATGTTTTTCTTAATTCTGCAAATCCGAGTTACATGAGCCATGTCATAGGTTTTCAATATGGATTACACATTTCGAAAGTGTGCTGTAATTTCGATGATAAGTGCAATTGCATTCTCCTTACTGCACTCAAAATGAAATACACATTAAATTCCATAACGCCTTTTTGAAAATTGCAATTGAAGGACTTCATATTTTCCCACGTTATGATTTCAAACATTCAATGACAGAAACAGAAACACATTTGCAGACGTAAACAAGCTTCTCCCGCGCCATTTCTATCCGATGTATTTCATGTATAATTTGCACAGATGAATCCAGTCCAAAATCACAAACGTTCGTCGAATCGAAACAAAATACCAAAATATATTCACTCCAGATCTAATGGAAAATTCGTTACAATGCCCATTCATTCACAATATGACTGAAAATTTCAATTTCAACTACACAAGCGATTTTCTTTCGAAAGTTATGTCGACCGCGTGACTAAGTTCAAATTTATCTGGGCGGAGCTGTGTGCGCATTAATAATGATGTCATTTTGCAATGTCAAATCTGCGCTCGTGTATTTAGTTGGGAATACGGCATTCATTCATTTACGATGTTTCTTGTAGTCTATTTTGTTTGTATAATTAAACCTTAGGTAGAATAAAAAATGAGCATATTCTAAAAAGGTTACTGTATTTGTATGGAAAAATAAGAACTCATTTTGTCAAAAGGATATACTGCACTCACAAGTTCGTGCAGTATTCATTCCGAAAACTCGTTCATATTTTCCCATACAAATGCAGTAACCTATAATTCTGTTCATCATAATATGTTCATCAGTATTCAGATAGATGTTCGATTTTTTCATTGATCATTTAAAACACATTGCACCAACAGTGTTGAGTCTCAGTTGATTATATACAGTCAGGTTTTGTATGTCAGGTCAATCTCACTTTAGATGTCATACTTTATATCTATGCAGAGTATGTTACGACATTACGTAATTAAAAAGACGATATTCACATATTTTGCTTATAACGACGACTATTATAGTATTAATGTCTGAGATCGTGAGTTAGCAATGTTGAATCAATCACATTCATCAATGATGTTGTAAATCCGTTTCATATCACGACAAGGCATGAATTAAAATAAACCGTATCCTTATCTGCTATTTAGATGTTCTATAGTAACATATTCGTTAGCCTAATCATAAATAAATCAACAGTTTGTATGGGAGATTGAAAGCTATGTCTCCCACAAATCTAACGTTTAATATTGCAGATGATGAGACAAGGGTTCGGCTGGAGATATGGGACCCAGCTACTGAAACTGATTATATTAATGCGTGTTACGTGAATGTAAGTAGTTTATTTTACCTGAAAGATGTGTAGCAATTTTGTACGAACACCATACACACTAGGTAACCCAATATCGTAACGAACTCTCAAATTATCAATCTTTCCTACTTGCAAAGTTAGATTACACATTTATGATTGCCTGTATGGCCTAATGTTTGTATTATTTTAGTTGACTGCATTTCCAATATGCTCTCATGTGTGCTTTCTTTCATGTTGCATTAATTCTTGTTTCCAGGGTTTCAAGACAACTAATGCATACATAGCCGCACAGGGTGAGTGCTTTTGATCTCAAGTTTGAATTTCTATATCCGGTTAATGCTATTATTTTTCAAACAAAAGCATTTGCATTTGCATCCAGACGTGTTTTTGTTACGATACTGCACATACAATAAATATAAATACATATTTGCAGGTCCCGCAATGAAGACTCTAAATGACTTCTGGAGAATGATATGGCAGACAAAATCCCTCAAAATTGTAATGCTAAGTAATTTGATAGAAAATGGAAAGGTAATTCAAACTATTATGAGCATCATTGCCATCTTTATGACTACTTTCGTTCTCCTTTCAGAAATACAAACCCTGATAACTGCACATTAAATATTTCAGTTAAATGCTCCTGTTAGATTTGCTTAACATAAGCATTGACTTTAATCTAATTGGCGAAGGGTACATACCAGCAAAGAACAGAATGCTAAGTTATATTCAAATCATTTATATATATATATAAATGTTATGGTGTTGAGAAACTGAACAGACTAGGAAGAGTTACTGACATAAGATTTTTGAAGATAAGCTCACATAAAGATACACGCTTATCGATATCACAATTATTATTACCACCATCAACACTAGTAGTAGTAGTAACAGTAGTAGTATCACTAGTGTTGTTGTTTCTGTTGTTTATTTCGTTGTTGTTGTTTTATTATTATCAGCTTGGAACTTGTTATTTAAGCAATTATAAATAGTTTACCTTTTGACTAACATGATTATCCATCAGATACTTTGAACATTTAATTACGGTGTCTTCTTATTTCGCAGACCTTTCACTATTTATGAAGTTGTATTTTGATTAGATGACAAGGAATTCATATTTTAAGTCTTATTTAATTTTGGTCGTTCCAATGATAAATACAGCTTTACTGACGTAATGATTTTTGCAGCATAAATGTGAGAAATATTGGCCAAACGAGGGGACAATCGAATTTGGTGAAATATCTGTCAGACTTGTTCAGTGTGAATCATTCTCTGATTTTTCCATAAGGACACTAGAGCTTAAAAAGGTAAGACAGATATTGTACATATTTTGATTATATAGCATTATTAATTATTATAGCAATTCTGATTGTATTATCTTCAAACTGAGAAGAAAAAACCTAACGTGCTATATAAACATCCCGAGAATCTAAAAATGCATCAAACGCGTATTATTTGAGTCCTCATACAGGCTTGTAAATATTAACAGATGTTCCTATACAACTCAAAGAATGATAAATCATTGTGGATAAAAAGGTGAAACTATGAATTTCGTTAAAATATACCCAATACAAGATTTTATTATCATTATCTAAAACACGATTTGAAAACGTTGTGTTTGTTAAATGTTCAATTACAATGTTTAATTACACTGGACAACAAATTTTTACAAAAGTCATGTTACTGAAATAAAATTAGTCAATTCTTATCAATTTTTATGTGCTGAACACGAATATGACAGTCAAATTGCAAAATTGGCTCTAGTTTTTTTGTAATCTGCAAGAAATTAATGTTTACATAACGAAATGCATTCCAACAGTAAAAGGTCAACTGTAATAGCCTACCTATAAAAAATCAAGTCATTGACTACATCTTAGATTTCTTCGCCTGTCTCTTGTACAGCTGTTCGGGAGCATCTCTGAGGAGTGTCCAGCAGTAGTCAGCCAGCATTGTAGTGGACCATTTTCCCTGGTATCTTTGTTCCATTGTTGCGATATCTTGATGAAAACGTTCGCCGTGTTCATCACTAACAATACCACAGTTGCTAGGAAAGAAATCCAAATGGGAATGAAGGAAGTGAATCTTTAGAGACATATTGCAGCCAAGTTTCTTATACTTCATCAACATGTCTTCTACTAGTTCCTTATAGTTTTCTGCCCTAACATTTCCGAGGAAGTTTGTAGAAACTAGGCGAAAAGCATTCCATGCTTGTTTCGCGTCACCTTCCAGCAAGTTGTTGAACCGGTCATCTTTGAAAAGCTCTCGAATCTGAGGACCCACAAAAACTCCCTCTTTAATCTTTGCTTCGCTGAGTCGAGGGAATTTTTCATGCAGGTATCGGAATGCTGGCAAAGTCCGGTCAATGGCTTTCACGAAGTTCTTCATCAAACCTAGTTTGATGTGAAGGGGTGGTAGCAAGATTTTCTGAGCCTCAACCAGAGCTGGGTGTTGGATATTCTTCTCTCCAATGGCTACATTCTGCCTGTGAGTCCATTCCTTCCTCATGTAGTGCATTTCCCTTGCTCGGCTATCCCACTCGCATAAGAAACACATGTATTTTGTATATCCTTGCTGCAGTCCCATTAAAAGGGCAACTACCTTCAAATCACCACAGCGGTGCCAGCTGTACTTGTTATACTCAATGGAATTCAGTAGCTGCCTTAAGTTATCGTATGTCTCTTTCATGTGGACAGCATACGCTACTGGAATAGATGGAAGAATGTTTCCATTGTGCAAAAGCACAGCCTTGAGACTCAGTTTCGAAGAGTCCACAAATAGTCTCCATTCTTGTGGGTCATGAGTGATTTTTAAAGCATTCATGAGGCCCTCAATATCGGAACAGAATATCAGATTACTTTCCTTTCTGAAGAAAGGCTCCAATTGCTGGTGGCGCTTTCGATATGCAGTAATTGTGACATCTTCTTCTAGAAGATTCCATTGTTGGAGTCTTGATCCTAGCAATTCTGCCTTGTTCTTTGATAAGTCCAAATCACGAATCAGGTCATTTAGTTCTTCCTGTGTTATTCTGTGTGGGGTTGATGATGCACCACAGTGAAAATCTGGATCACTGCATGCTGATGGACCAGGAGAAGAACAGGTCGACTCACCTTTGTCTTCGTCAGATGAATCAAGAGAATATTCTGCTGGAGGTTCTGGAATAGGAAGTCCCTCACCATGTGGAACTGGTCTCAATGCAGACGGAATGTTTGGGTAGACTATTCTCGACTTCTTTCGCTTCGTTATTCCGCCGGAAAGAGGAGGAACCAAGCAGAAGTAACAGTCATTTAGGTGGTTGCTTGGCTCTCTCCACACCATTGGGACTGCAAACGGCATTGATGACCTTTTGCAATTCAACCACTGTGAAAGCTGTGTTGTACATGTAGCACAGCATATATGCGGAGCCCAAGGCTTGTCTTGGTCACCAACCTTGCATCCGAAGTAAAGATGATATGCCTTCTTCACTTGAGAATTGATACTTTTCTTCTGGTTGGCAAATGTCACTTCCCCACAAATATAGCAAAAATTGTCCGCGGTATTAACACACTTTCGAGGCATTACTGTTCTTTATTGTACGTAAATGGATAAAATAATAAGTTTTATGTAACAGTAGCTTGAACTGTCTCGCACAACGTCTAAAATATTTTAAATGCTGAACCTATCTGATTGGGCTTTATATAGTACACTGCTTACGTCAGCTTCAGCAGCCGCCTGGCATTAGTATAATAGGCCTACACATGTATAGTACACTGCTGACGTCAACTTACTTCAGCAGCCGCATGGCATTAGTATTGCATTGCATCAGAAAATGATGCAATCAACTGTGGATGATGTGAGCATGATGGTATTATGCAATGTTACATCATTATTCCGGATGTTGCTGCAGTCCTACTGGAGAAATTTACACAGTGAAACATAGAAAATGAGGTATATGAATATCTTCAAAACGAGAGCCAATACAAATTTTTCACGGTTATATTCGTGTTCGGCACACCAAAATACTACATATTAGGGCCTTTTCAAGTCAGTAATGATTTCACTGTTGACCAGTGTTATTATATCCTTATCGCACAAAAATGTTGGACTACTGTTCATGTTTCACGGACCAGTTTCTGAATATAAATAGAATAATTTAATTATGAAATATTCATATTTCAGATAAGGTATTCGAATTATATTTACACTATTAAGTGATATATATACATACGGCGTTATGCTTCGAATCTGGGGAAATACTACTGTAAGACAGTTCTTCATATTGCTCATATGGATTTGACGTAACTATATACCATGCTACACTGTAAAAACCAACTAGGATTGAACATAGAATATAGTTTTGCATATTAATCAATCGCCAACTGTTTTAATGCTATAATGACATACACAATTTTTAAAAAGTTAAGTAACTCAGAATACGTTCTTCTTAATGTATTTTCATTTTCATTTGCTCAATTGTTTGAAATTTGTTTCACAGATTACACAATTATTTAAGTAAACAGACCTGATCTGAAATTTAATTACAATTAGCGAGAAGACAACGAATACAATCTTATACTAAGTATCACCATAGGTGTTCAAATGGATTGTTTACTTGCCAAAAGGTGACTTTATGCTGTTAACCATCATCTGAGTTTCTTCCTATGACATACATACACTTGGATAACTAGTGATATTTACACCAACCTCTGGATATAATATATGGACTAATCCCCGTAATTATACCGGAATGAAAAGATTAGCACACGTCAGTATTGCATTATAAAACAAGTTCAAGGATTTGTGAAAAAATGTAGTATCCGAAATAACAACATCCAACACTTGGTACAAACTAATGGAACTGCAACAAGCGAATAAGCACCAAATGCTAAATTGCACATTTCTATACCAATATGTTTTTGTGAAGAGCCGATGAAAACCTTAACAACAATATACCTGATATGCCTCTAAGATGTGGCAGATTTACCGACAGCAAAATTGAAATGTGTGGAAACGAGCTAAAAATTCAAAATATTTCTTGAATTCTTCACCAACTTCCATCAAACAATTAATTATATAAAAGTCAGCTAAGATAACCAACATTTTTTGAATGCTGAATCTACCACCATTACGGAGAACGTGTAAACACCAAAATATCTTTCCCTAACTTGCTGGCACCGCACCTCACGTAACGAAAAATCCTGTTTTACGGAACGTGTCTCTGGAACAAACGAATATACTCTAATCCGAATACATTTGAAATGAGACGCGGAAACCTCAAAGGACACATCGCGTCCCATTCGCCATTGCTTTTCACAACGACGCATTAAATTACAATATAGAATTCCGAAGTTGTAGCACCAGTTTAAATCCGCCGAAAGTCAGAAATGCATAGTTCAAGCAGTTTATATGGTTATTGAATGTAATTCGGAAAACCGGAGGACCATCTAGTACGTGCCAAGGTAACTTTAAACACGGCCGTTTATACGGGAACAAAATGCTGCCAAAAAACAATGGAATAATTTGCAAACGTTCGTTAGCTACAAAAGCTTTAGCATATAGAAACAGAAATGCAATCTCTATCATTTGATTTGCAGAAAATAA